>SJYO01010944.1:264070-751339 GCA_006410555.1 Capra ibex
ACGTATCTTCAATTTCTTCGTCCCACTGTTATATGTCGGAACTACATGAGGAAAAGGATAAACCTTGGTCAGACAACAAGGTACAGGTCAAGATTGACAACGAAGGACTGGACGTATGTCTAAAGAGTTCTCCGTCCAGTCCACCAGACCATAAGGGTAGAGAAAGTCTTAAAAGGTGTCAAATAACACTAGGTGTGTCAGTTTCCGAAACCGTATTAGTTATTTCGTCTTTATCTACAAAAAGACCTTGAGAGAACGAAAAGGGTACTAGGTCACCTACAACTGTTAAACTAGAGACCAAGAAGACGGAAAAGATTTTGGTCGAACTTGTAGACTTCAAGTACCAAGTGCATAACGACTTCGGACCGAACCTCTTAAAACTCGTAATGAAATGATCGTACACTCTACTCACGTTAACACGCCATCAAACTCGTAAGAAAACGTAACGGAAAAAAACCTTAACCTTACTTTTGACTGGAAAAGGTCAGGACACCGTCTTACCCTTTCTGATCTCTAGAGAAATTCTTTTAATCCCTATGGTTTCCTTGTAAAGTACGTTTCTACCCGAGTCATTTCCTGTCTTTACCATACCAGGATTGTCTTCGTCTTCTATAATTCTTCTCCACTGTTCTTATGTGCCTTTTTGACATGTTTTTTCTAGAAGTGCTGGGTCCATTAGTACTACTACACTAGTGATTAGATCTCGGTCTGTAGAACCTTACACTTCAGTTCACCCGGAATCTTTCGTAGTGATGCTTGTTTCGATCACCTCCACTACCTTAAGGTCAACTCGACAAAGTTTAGGACTTTCTACTACGACACTTTTACGACGTGAGTTATACGGTCGTTTAAACCTAGTATACCATCAAATAGCATTTACAAAATTAAGAAAGATCCATTGGGAACATTAAAGTTCTCGAAGGACCGTAAGGTCCCTCTATTATATAGTAATAAATTGGTTGAGAAAGTCATAACCCGTAAATCCGACGAAAGGTATAAACTTTAGTAAGATTGAAATCTAAGGGTAGCTATCACGTCAGTGAGTCAGTACAGGTTGAGAAACGTTGGGGTACCTGACGTCGTACGGTCCGGAAGGAGAGGTAGTGGTTGAAGGTTTCAAATGGGTTTGAGTACAGGTAACTCAGTCACTACGGTAGGTCGGTAGAGTAGGAGACAGTAGGGGAAGAGGAGAACGGGAGTTAGAAAGGGTCGTAGTCCCAGAAAAGTTTACTCACTCAAGAAGCATAGTCCACCGGTTTTATAACCGCAAAGCCGAAGTTGTCGTCAGGAAGGTTACTTGTGTGTCCTGACTAGAGGGAATCCTACCTGACCGACCTAGAGGAACGTCAGGTTCCCTGAGAGTTCTCAGAAGAGGTTGTGGTGTCAAGTTTTCGTAGTTAAGAAGCCACGAGTCGAAAGAAATATCAGGCTGAGAGTGTAGGTATGTACTGATGACCTTTTTGGTATCCGAACTGATCTGCCTGGAAACAACCGTTGCATTACAGAGACGAAAATTTGCACGACAGATCCAACCAGTATTGAAAAGAAGGTTCCTCATTCACGGATAATTAATTGGGTTAATCAATTAATTCGTAGATAATTTATACGTATACGTTTATAAAGTAAGTCTCCGACGAAAGTCAAGAAAATCTATATACGGAGTTCCACCTAAACGACCTAGTACATTGTAAAGATCAAAATTAAAAAAATCCTTGACTGTATGACAAAAGAGATCACCGACGTGGAAACACATAAGGGTGGTTGTTATGTGTGTCCAAAGTTAAAGAGATGTAGGAACTGTTACGATCATTAAAAGAAAGGAAAAAAAAAATAGACAAAACAAACAAAAAACCATCATCCGTACGATTACCCACATTCTAAAAAAAAATGTTAAAAAATATATCTTATTAAAGTTGTCCTTTTTATAAATGAAACTAAACTCACCTTTGAGTTACATTTCGGTGTAGTAAAATTTTAAATTGACTCCATTTTGAGGTATTTTTAAATGAAGTTTTTTAGCCAAAGTCTTTTAACGTTAAGTCATTTTAGATAATTCCGAAAACTTGTTTAAATGACCATAAATAAAAACACCTTGATTAAACCGGTGAAAAGTAATTAAACAAGGAAACTTGTGAGTAAAAAGTATGGTCCATATCGTAACACTATCATCTTCTTTGTAACAGAGACAGTAATTCCCCTAATAAACACCAATTTACGGTGTATAAACGTTTAATCTACTTTTTTACTTATACAAAATTTCATTCACATATACACTCTTTACCCTCCATTTCTTTTTGGAAAAAAACAATTCACTTTTGTAAACACCCGATAAAAAATGAGGTTTCCTCATCCGATCGAACGTAGACAAAAGGATGTTTCTACTCCCAAAATCAAGTCATCTTATTTAAGATTACAAACTTACAGGTAGGAAACATCATATCTGATTATGTATGGTGGTGCCTCATTGTGGAAACATATACCAATGGGGAATAAAAGGTGCACCTTAACTAAAGTTCTGAGTGACACCTATGGTGTCAGAAACCTACGAGTTCAAGGTATGAGACGGGAGACATAGGTGTCTAAAGAGTAAGTGCCTAAGTTAGTCGGCGTCTAGGATTTACATCGGGGTTAGACCAAACAACTAACCTTCGTGTGTATCTAACAAAAAGTCCCCCTCCCCCCCACCAGAAATTATCCCTTCCATTACACCATAACTATAAACACTAAAAGTATCACTTATTGAACAGTCTAGAACTTTCACTCTCCACTAATAGTCGATAGAAGTCGTGGATCTTTATTTCGTTGGAAGAGACTGAACCAATTCATCGTAGGAATTGGAGGACATCTGTTCGACAAATGACTAATTTTGAGGTCGTACACAATTACCACTAAAGACTATAAACATGACTTTCGTTCTCATAAAGTCATACTTCCTGAGAGTTTCGGCATAGTAAAACCAAAAAACAGGGAAGGGTGGACACAAGAGTGTCGGACTTTACATATTTAATAGTCAGACAGAACCTTACTGAATAAAGATGAATTGGACGTCTTTTCTTTTTGGGTTTAAGTTTTCGCCATATCTACACTTTATCGGTGGAAACAGTCTATCTACAGTATATACTATACCAAGGAAGACAATTATACATAATCGGAACCCGATATCTTCCATCTCAGTAAAAGTTTTCCTTTTTACAGAACTTTCTTCTAGGAGATATAATCGGAGTACGTCAATCTTCAAACACCCCTAAGATCCACGAAATGTACATAAAGTCCTAGTAAAACAGATTAAAAAACTGTATTAAAGTAGGGGGTTTCGTGGATTGGACCCTCTTGATCATTCGACATTTGTATTACTAGACCCCTCCCACAAGAGGAAGGACTTAAAAATTACCTCTCTTCCGGTAGACGAAGAGGTGTACCTTCGTAATGGGAGAAGGTGTACTTCGGTCGGGTCAATCCCCGGCCTTGGTGTCCTTCTCCGGAGGACGAACGAGGAGTGACGAAATGGAAAGTAATTTAATTATTTCGAGAATGAAATAAATGTCAAGTTTGAATGACAATAAAATGGATTCCAGTGAATTGAGTCTCCGCTCGTGGATTTTTTTAAAAAAACTCACCGCTCTCACTATTTCACTTTTTTCCGTTCTCACTTGGGGAATTAGTTTACCACACAACTTCATAATTTGAACTATAAGAAAAGTAAACTTCATAAAAGTAACTTAAATCACTCCGTATTTTTGCGATTTGTATGTATAAAAATTTAAAAATTTACTAGGGAGACTTTAGATTGTCGACAATCACGACGGAGAATTCATCCTATAAAAAACAAAAACACTCATTTGACATACACAAAACGAAATTCTGAGGTCGCTGATGAGACATCTACTGCTGACGGATCACTTTGACGATTTTCCTACGACGGACTTCTTGAATGTCGCCGGGAACGTTCGTCTTAACACGAAGTTAGTATAACAGGTTTCCATTTTCGTCTGTTACTTTGGTCGAACTCACGTTTAACGTCAAAGACCCCTTAGCGGCACTCTTTCACTACGAAAATAGAGACAACGATTGGAAAAAAGTGAACCACAACAGTCTTTCTCTTAGGTCACTACAAAAGAAATAAGAAACTCTTTCTTTACTATTGGATTCACTTGTACCGAAATACGAAAAGGTGCACCACAAATCTCCACTGAGTGCTTTCGATATAAATGTCGGTTCGACTGTCCACAGACAGATTTAAGACCGTCATTGCATGACTTGTAGACTATGAAAAAAACTAGACACGTAAACAGACAGTAAGTAAATAAGATGGTTACAAACTCATGGGTGATACACGGTCTTTGACACTAGGACTCAGGATCCCAAAGTCTCAACTTATTTGTCTGATTGGTAGTAGCATTACTATTAAACCGTCCTTTCTTGTTGACACTATTTACGATATTGTCGAAGAGAAAACCGTTCCCCGTAAAAAGATCCTACTTACTCATAATAGGGGAGTCATCGTGACTACTACTCCAGGACGGGGAAACGATTAATCTCTCAACTCAGTTCCAAGACAACGGACCGGGAGAAGAGACGTAGACCTCAGTGTCTACGTCAATAGATGTCCCCGGTCTGTTCATTGGAAAGACTCACGACCGCCCTTACACCTAATCATCCGTGACGTCTAGTCCCGCTAACACACCAGAGAGATTTCTCATGGCGGTGAGGACTTGAGTTTAACTGATAATAAGAACTGTCACACCCGGGTGATCATTATTAGGGATGATAAATAGTAACTTTCGGACCTTAGACTTAAAATACATTGTAGAAGACTAAAAATTTGGAACCGAGTTAAAAAACCTTTGGTAAGACATATGGTTTATTCAGTGTCGGTGTCTGAAGACGAACTGCAGAAGACAAGCTATAGTACACGAAAGGGTAGATATTGATGACTAGGAGAAGAAGACTGGTATAAAAGACTCTTGCATCCTCCCGACGACAGGAATATTCTTCTCCTTTCTGAGTTACAGATAAAGAGTTTAATTATTATACGACAGAAATCATTTATATAATTCATAGGTGACTCGAGGGAAAATAACTGAGAAAATAATCCTAGTTTTCCTACTCAATAAACCCGATAAACAACACAGAAAACTTAGAGTATCACCTATCAAACGACCACACAGAATATCAAAACCTAACACTTGAGTTGAAGCTACTCAAAATAGAACTCTGAGGTCACTCCGATCCTGACTCCTTCTCAGAGAAAGATTCGTGACACGAAAATAAAGACGGTCTACGGGGTTTCCGAAAAGAGTGGGACCCGGTGCAAGTACAATTAAAACAACGAATCTCGAAGAACCTAGTAAATCCGGTGTATTTAAACTTAACGTTTAGGGCCTACTCCTGTCCGGGTAACTAATAATTAAAGAATTCCCTAAACGAAAAAGAAGGATGGATCTCTTATCCGGTCAGAAGGGTCTACCGCGATCACCAATTCTTGGGTGGACGGTCCCGTCTTCTGTATTCTCTGCACCCAAACTAGGGACCCAGCCTTTCTAGGGGACCCCCTCCCGTGCCGTTGGGTGAGGTCACAAAAACGGACCTCCTAGGGTACTCACCTCCTCGGACTACCCGATATCAGGTATCCCAGTGTCTCTCAGTCTGTGTTGACTTCGTTAACTCGTGTGTCTCATATCCGGTGTCTCGGTTGACGGGAACCGAAGGAGGACACGGTACTCACCCAAGAGCAGAAGATGGGAAGGAGACTACCTCGACCCGGGGTCGAAAGACATCACCAGAGTCGGGGACGACATGCATAATACACCCGGGTTCCAGAGTGAAGGACACACCTGTCTCTCTGTGCTTCGGAACCGACTTTGTCTGGGTCCTCACGAAACCGTAGTAACTGTGTTAATTCTCAAGACCAAAACAAAAGTCTCAGAAGGAATACAAGAACACTCGACTCGAGAGGAAAATTTTCCCATAACGAGAATAAACAAAGTCGCGAAGATCTACAACCCTTCAGTCTATTAAAAGTATTATGACGATATTTGTCTTCACAACCGGGGAAGAAAGAACTGTAAAACTTCGTAATATTCTGTTTGTCATATTTCTCTCAATTTGGAATCACTTTTTATTCACCTCAGTAAAAGATTTACCTCAGTAAAGACTTGTACAAGTACCAGAACAGGAAAGATCCTATTAGAAGTTTTTAGACGCACAAAAACAGATACACTTTCCGTCCTTTGTTACAAGTCACGACCTAAATCTGATTCCTTACTTTATTTTCGCATTATCTCCTTTAGGGACCACAAGGTCACCAATCCTGAAACACGAAGGTGACGTCTCCCGTACTCAAGTTAGGGACTAACCCCTTGATTCTAGGACATACGGTATGTCACTCGTGGGGGGGGGTTTTTCATTATGTAATTTTCGTATGACAAATAACGGTACCAAATAATATAAGAAATTGACATATTACTGTCGAAAGGAGATCATTACCTGAATCACGACATGGATAAAACTATTCTTACCCCCTTTTATATATACAACTTTTTCTTACTATACAAGGAGGAAGACAAATCTAAATTAATGAAAAGTAAGTGAGAAAATCACTTTTCGATGACTTCATACTGGTGATGGATCACGGTAAATGAGACAAACTTAACCGTAAAAACATATTTTTGGTTCCTCTTTAACTGTTCCGGTAGTTCCAGGATCTTTGACGTTCCATTCACTAATGCCGTCGAACTAACGATACCTCAGTCCTTATAGTTATGATAAAAATGTTGTCGTTATTGAACTGTATGAATTTTTACTTGTATAATCATTTTTTAATAAGTAAGATAATGGAAACGATTAAATACGAATTAAAGATGAACACCGAAAACAACTTTAACACGTTAAAAGTTCGAAGACTTACGGACTGGGATACTGACAAATGTTTACAACACTAAACCCCCTTGGATGTCCTGTCTAAAGATTGGATAAGAGAAGACATAGTCCCCACTCTTTCGAAAAAGACATTTCCCCGTCAATTGTGAAAACCGAAAAGTCATCTCCCAGAGGTAACATAACTTTCACCGGTATCTGTTGTTATACATTTATTTGCCCACACGGGTCTCAACCGGTATTAAAACCAATATCAAACGACTGAAAACCATATAAGGTGGTAGAGAGAGTAAAGTAATTTTTCGGAGACTAAACTTCTTCGGGAAACTTAGAAGGACTGAGAAAGAAGAAAGACCGATAACACCGTTAAAGTATCGTGAAATAGTTAGGACCACCTGTCACCGCGAGTCTAAAGGACACTAGTACCAAGTAAATAACCCCTGTGTTTGGGACACCAGACGAACGAAACTTGTGATGAACGTCACCTCTTTCTTACGGTACTATCGAGATCCGGTATGGATTGAATTATTGAGTAACCAAACAAGTAAAGGAATTTAAATCGTTCATAAGTGACTCATGGATAATACACGGTCTGTGATCTCTTCCAAGATCTGTTTGTTGACACGTAGTTGTCCGTTACAAAGACGAAAGATTTAACACCCCATAACCATTTATGTGTCTATTCTTTTTATCGTTACTAAAAACGAAGCAACTCTAAATACTATACTATGATCCATGGACCCACAATGAAATCTAACTTAACTAAGACTTTCCAAAGGAACTCCTCCACGATACATCAACTCTAATCGTATTAATTTCGGTCAGGACTCTTCTAGACAGTGGTCTTCTGACCTACTCCTCGTAAGGACCGACCCCTATCCTCCCCCTCCCACAGTTCTATGATCCAACTATTACTACGAAATGACTTTACCCCTGATGAATCTCCTCGTACCAACTTCTCTCCTTTTTTTTTTGTATAAAGACAAACCTGACACAATAAAACTCCACGGATCCATAAGTACACCTCTACCACTCAACTGTCAGTAAATATACTCGTACATCAAGTCACATTTCCAGTTCCGGTCAACATCTATAAACTTACAGTGGTCCTGTGAGGTCACAAGAACGGACCTCTTAGGGTCCCTGCCCTCTCGTACCACCCGACGACAGATACCCCAGCGTGTCTCAGTCTGTACTGACTTCACTGAATCGTCGTCCTGTCTCTGTCACTATAAATTTCGACACCACCCCAGTAAACCCCTTTCGACATATCGACCTCTTCCTCTAGGTCGTGTCTCGGAACTCGACACGTCAATAAAATCTCTAATTTATCATTCTAATTCTTCACCGGTACTCAATCCTACTGTAGGAGCTCTCGGTTCACTTGTTTTACAAAGTTTTCTTCTTTGTAAAATACTTTCTACCCTTCAATACTTCTACCAACGGTTCTCCAGTTCGTTCCACTCTGGTCTCTTCACCGACGACTTAAACCGTCGTACTTCTAGTAGTCGTCGAACCTGTTCACTTCACTCTTTCCCCTCAGTCGGTAGGTGAAAAAATAAAATAATTCGATCTCTATACTCTTTCAGTGGAAATTTCAATCAAAGAACTCTCACTCATACTGACGGAAAAGTCGATTGCAAGTACATAGAAGTTTAGATCGGTAACCTTTTAAACCCTGATTTTCATGACAAAGGTTCATAAATAGTACACCTGTACAAATCACAATAGTTTACCATTTCTTAGGTGTACGTTACGCCCTCAGACCCCAAACTATGGACCCAAGTCTTCTAGAGGACCTCTTCCTTCACCGATGGGTGAGGTCCTAAGACCGGACCTATTAAGGTACCTGTCTCCTCGGACCGTCCGATGTCAGGTACCCCAACGTCTCTCAACCTGTTCTGACTCGTTGAAAGTGAAAGTTCATTATATATTCCGTTTATATATTGTTGCTTTTATTTTCTGGTCATTAAGTAACTCTTTTTCGTTCTAGTCGTCACTAGTTTTTCAGTTGTGATTGAGTTCTGTCACGATCACTATGGTTGTATCTGTTTGAAGGGTTATTAAAGTTCTGACAACTAATAGACACCAAGAGGAACATGTCATCCTCGAAACGTTTCGACGACTCCAATTAATCCCTTTATGAGTTAATGTAGGAAGTCATTTAAGATCATTCTACAACCGAATCGAGTAATCATTATTGGGAATCGTTCCAATGGTCATTCATTGGGAATCTGGACATATTGTATTTCCCGACATCTTTCTTCACTTACGGTGATGTCTCTTTCTATCTCGAGAGGGTACCCGGTTCCACCACACACACTTTCATCTCGGGTTCTAGGTTCGGTGAGGTAAAAAGACTCAGACTTGTCAAGATCGTTTCTCTTCAGTTGTGCCTACTATATTCACTTCAAAATTTCATTAGACACCTAAAGAGTAAGGGGAAGACTGTAACAGTGCATGATTAATAACCGGTTTGGTAACTATAAACGGACACTCTTGACCTCATTCATTAAAACAACAATGGTTTATTAGGATGATAGAAACAACAGTGACAACAAAGTACTCACACACACATACAAATTGAATTTAAAAAAAAAACTCCCCCACTTACTGGGATAAATGGAACAAATATACTCCAACGGATTTTAAAGGTCAAATCCTTTCCTCCAGTCGATAAATTTTTATCAAGTGTTTCAAAAAATTCGGGAGTCGTATTGGAAGAACGACAAACCCTCTTCGTGTTTGGAACGATAAGTTTCATCCTAAAAATCTGATGGTGGACCTTTGAAGATCTTTATGTCATATAACAGTAGGGGGAGAGGAGGGTCCTTGTCTTAGACGTAAAATTGTTTTAGGTGACAATACGAATCACTACAAACTCTCATTTATTTCTTACTTCCACTCTCCTTCCCCTCCTCCCACCACCACGGGACCAAATATTTCCTTAAAACTGTAATTTTAAAATAACAATAGACAGAAATCTTTATTGATGTTTCTAATGAGCGACCTCAGGTCTGATGTGAAGTCTTAAGTCCGTCGAGAAGTGGAGACCTTTTTTAGCAGAAGTCTAACTAGTCTTGTACTTCCTACCTTAAAAGAGAGTTAAACATGGCCGCAGATATCTATATCTAATCTGGAGCATAATTTCACCTTTTTACTAGAACACTTACTCTCTGTCTTTTGATTATAATGACAGTTATAAAAGATATTAAACACACCAAATAAGAACCAGATGACTTCACAAAAAAAAAGAGATACCTTACCACCAGTCATTATAGAACTTTTGAGAATATAAAACGTAGAAATTTTCCTTAAATTTTAATTAAATTAACCTCTCACTTCTTCAGAAAATTTCCTGAGTGTCCATGTTATTTCAGATTTATCTAATAAATAAAAAAATTTACACCTTTATAGTACATTCATCATTTACCGAATATTGGACTCGGTATAAATCTAAACAACCTCTCAATTTGAAGTCTCTATCAAACAACGGATCTTAAATGCAAAGTCTTTCTTTTATTCTTTTTGGATGTAAGTTTTTATCGAATTAGTAAAAGTCTTTTGACTTTTTCTGTTCATTACCCACACATGTCTTGTCCATTGCATCCATTAACCAACTTTCTGGACATAGATCTTTTCTACTCTACAATAATAACAAAAAATAAGAAGTATATTCAATTTCCGCCACTGTAAAAACTCTCTGATAGGACAAAAACTTACATGACTTCAGATAGTAATAATATTGTTTTGAGTTTTTTGAGGTACATAGATTTCCCTTTTAAATATAAAATCTAATAAGAGTTGGAATAGGTACTCTCGATTTTTTATATGTAACTAATAAAAAGAATATTTCAAGGACGATGAAATTTACTATAGTTATTAAAAATGTAAGTATTACCACACACTCCAGATCAAAAGATTAGAAAGATCGTGACACTACAAAGGAACATTTATAGACCTGACGCGAATCAGGAAATTAAACGTCTGTGTTAGTCCCGTATCTCACTTTCTCTCGGACTGAGACATACCACGACCGAGACGATAGTCGTCAATGGTCCCACTGGAAATCCCTCAAAACCCGAGAGAGGCAGTGGCATAAAAGGAGTAGACACTTTACCTTTTTCTTGTCTGCTGAAGGTTCCAGAGAAAGTCGAAATATTAACATCCAGTCACAGAATCCATAAATAAAAGTCGTTGGTTACAATTTTACAAATTAGGTTTGGTAAGGGTGAATCACACGCAAAATAAAATGCTAGTGGTGACGGAGGTTGGGGCGTGGGGGTGGGGTCGAGAGGTCATACATATACGTCACCGAGTCCTGTTCTGACGCATGTCTCGCCGTTTTGTGCTAAATACTTAGCTACTTAGCCCTATAACAGAATAAAAACAATACTTCTCATGGACCAGGACCTTCGGAGGCGTCCACTCGTTTTTGTCGCGGACTGACCGTCAGTCCTCGGGACGAGACAATCAATTATCAAGGAGTTGTACCTCACTCAGTAGTTGGGAAAGATCCTGAGTGAAAGGGGTTACCTCTATCGTTGGGTCTCGGACCACAAACACTCCCGAGTTACCTTATTGCACGCACTATCGAAAAAAACATTTAACTTTCCGACACACTTATACTCAACAACATTATCAATACTAAAAAATACATGTCTAATGTCATAGTTTTGATTTCATAACCGACTCAGACACCAGAGACTACATTTTCCTTTCTTCGCACCTCTAAGTTTGTTCAAACTTAAATAAGTCACAAATCGTGACTGTACTCGAGTGTAACACTTAAACGCGGAACTACAAATAAAGGATAAAATTCTCGGGCACCCGAAGGGTCCACCGCGATCACCCTTTCTTGGGTGGACGGTTACGTCCTCCGTATTCTCCGCACCTAAGCTAGACACCCAACCCTTCTAGGGACCTCCTCCCGAACAGTTGGGTGAGGTCATAAAGAACCGGCCTCTTAGGGTACCTATCTCCTCGAACCGCCCGATGTCAAGCATCCCAACGTTTCTTAACCTGTACTGTCTTTACAGAAGGGTGTGTACGTGCGTGCGGATTCTCGGACATAGGTCGTCCATAAACTAGAATAAAAAGAAGTGGCATGATTAAGAACCGGTTATGGCTCCTACATAAAGGTTACCTTTTACTACTTAAGTTGAGATCAGCCTCATGGTGGGAAAGTCTATTATCCACCATCTAAAGGAGTGTACGATAATTATACTTAATACTTTGAAATACACTCCTGGTCTGTTTTCTCCTTTATTTAATTGACGGTAATGTTAATCATCACCTTTTAGACAAATTGTTAAAGAAATTTATAATGAACCCTTTTTTCAAAGGTTTAAGGAATCTTCTCGAAACCATCGTAATAATAAAAAAAAATTAATTTTTTTTTCGAGTAACGAAAACACTCTTCGACACTCAGTCTCGTTTTCATTCCTTTTTTTACGACAAAGATTACATTTTATCTTTACCAAATTCAATTACCTCCAATAAAAACAAAATTGAGTTGTAATAGTCTTGTTTATATTTCTTAAGTATAGAGGGTAATTCTAAAAAGGAAACAATAAGCAAGAATAATATAAACATAAAAATAAAGGACAGACGATTGGATAGGTTACCAAAAAAATTTACAACATCATAGTAATTACGATGTTTATAAGTAGACAAAGGACGGTACAAGTTCTATGGTACCGTCATGATCAAAGAACACTGGAGACGATTATGACGTAAATACCTTAATAAAACACTGAGTCCCACAAGACACTTCTTACTCAGGACTTCACTGTTACAAAATAGACGACAAAATTCCCCGTAAACATGCCTCCAACCCGACGGTTACACAGACTGTCAACCACATTAAACATATTAAGAACCATATTAACGGAATTTAAAAAAACAAAAAAATTTACTTTTCGGTCTCTAACCGAAATACATTTGAATTTCTAGGGAACCTCTTCCCTTACCGATGGGTGAGGTTATAGGAACGGATCTCTTAAAGTACCTGTCTCCTTGGACCCCCCGATATCAGGTACCCCAGCGTTTCTCAGTCTGTACTGAGTCGTTGATTGTTTGAATTCTGAATTTATCTAATCGGAAATATTAAAACCACTGTTCCTTTCGTACTGTTACCATACTGTACTGTTTCGTATTGTTAAGACGAACTGTTACCTTCTGGTTGACATAGTCGAGAATATACTTGTATACAAAATTACAAAGAAACGAAGAAAACCTATATTCCAGAGTTCAATATATCCTTTTCCTCCAAGTAACTAAGAAACAGAGATGATGTTCACTCATCTTCGACACCCACTTAAGGTCTAATTAGTCACAACTTCTAATAATTAGTAACTCTGTTATGCTCTCATATTGGTAGAGAAAACGTTTCCTCACTCAAATCGTCTCGATACACTGCTAGTAAGGATGGACTGGACCTTCGAATACCAAACTCGAAACTCCAGTGACACTCAGAAACAAGTCTAAGTTTAGTCACCCTAACACATTTTCTTCTTTCAATGGCGGAAAGTTTCTTTTCACAAAAGAGAAAACTTCGATGAAAATCTCCGTAACACTATCCGTGATTATTAACGACGACAATTAAGAGTAATACTAAAGTGAAGAGTAAGTAAGAAATTTGGCTCAGACAACTACAAAGACTTATCTCTAAAAAGAAGCGAACTTGAAATTTTTATAAAAGTTTTTCTAGAAATATCAGTTGACTTTTTTAAATACAGTAATAAGACTAATTAAGTAATTATAAAAAACATAAACACAAAAAAGAATTAGGTATAAACATTTAGTCTTTAAGTTTATGTAAATCAATTTTATTAGATTACTTCTGAGGTCACTGATAAGACTACGGGATTCTAAAACACTAAGTATCCGGTACCTTACCTAGAGTCTTTTACATAGTTCTCAATGATCTTTGTGAGAACAAAGAGGAAGTCAGGACGAGACGGGTCAATGCCGTCGGTGACCGGTGTACAGCGGTATCTCGTGAACCCTGAACCGTGTACAACCTCACTACGACTCTCAGTTCCTCGTAAGTAAGTATGTACGGAAGGGGACAGTACGAAGGACCCCAAGACTGAATATGGACGACGGATGACACTAGTGGAATTTAGTGGACAGCACCAAGTTTATACATAGACACTCCAAACGAAAAAGATAAATTCAAGGGTATTTGAAAAGAAAGTAATATAAAGGAGACGTCTACCAGTAGTTAGTAACCGGACAAACTGTAATAATAAGAGAGGGAAGGAGTCAAGGAATATATGATCTGACTCTCTAAAATAAAAATCCTAATAATCGAATTAGACTGAAATATCTGTAAGGAATGAAAAACTCTACATTGTCGTGTTTGAGAATCAAACATCTGCTTCTCTGAGAGTGAAAATTCTACAATCTAATATACTAATTTTATAAAAGATCCTAATTGTAATAAGACTTCTAAACCCACTGGTGAAGTTAGAGGAATCTAATAGTCACAAAGTAGTACCTGAGTCGATCCGGTTATAAGAGGAAATTTTTAAAATCTATGATCAATAGGTAAATCTCTTATTAAACCGTTTATCAAATAAATTTCAACACACAAACAGAAGACGACGAATAATACAAATTACACACATACTGTGGATTCACTATCCGTATGTATATTGACTGTATAACATTTCGAGAAATCTGTAAAGGATACCCCGAAGGAACCACTGAGTCACCGTTTCTTAGGTGGACGGTTACCCTTCCACGGGACCTCTTCCTTTACCGTCGGGTGAGGTCATAAGAACGGACCCTTTAGGGTACCTATCTCCTCGGACCATCCGACACCAGGTACCCCAGTGTTTCTCAGTCTGTGCTGAATCGCTGATTTGTAAAGAACCAGTCTTTGTATTTATCTATCTTTTGTCGAATGTTTATAATTTATCTATTATAGTAAAATATGACAAGAAAGTCCTCAGGTCCCAAAAGAGGGTAAAAGGGAGGGGGTCTAGTTAATAAATGTATAAAAAAAGAAATATAATAATCTAACGAACAATGTTTTGGGACAAAGACGGGGAGTAACAACCATGAAAACAGAAAATTTGTAGGGAATCTGAATCAATGAAATCTTACAACTTCACATTACTTTTCCTGTGTGGTTTTAAATCGAACTCCTCGTTATTGAAGACACAACTCACCAACGACAAACTGGAACTACAATTTCAGGTAAGGTCAGACAAATATTAAAACATTGGTGTTTTTCTTTACTATGTCCCCGATACATCATCTAACTCTTCCGGCTCGTCCAAGAACCGGACTAGAGAGGGTATCCTGTTACACCTAGATCGAAGTGTCCTTCAGGTTGGAAGTAAGACAGGTCAAATGTCTACACAGTTACGTCATTATGACATTGTGCTGAGACGTACCTTCTTTAATTTCGTCGGTGGAGTGACATAAAACGATTATTTCTCTCGTATGGTCACGGATGCCTAATCTATAGAGTATCCTTTTGACTTCCATTAAATTATGGAAGCAATTCATTTTGGATCAACGTATAATTATATATTACATGGACTATACAATTAGGTCATCAAGAATCTGCGTGTATTAAATTTCTACTTATATTCCCTACGACCATATAGGGTCACCCTCGAAAACAAAATGACGATGAATTAAAAAAAAAAAAAAAAATCATTTAATCAAAATTCAAAAATCAAACACAATGTATGTAGTAAATCCCCTTTTTTTCCAATCAGCGTCACATTGTCGACTTTTGGTCTCTTTGACCTATTTTACTTACACAATTTCTTATAACGAATAAAGTCAAAATTTCCTTGACGTAATAAAACTTCACGACCTGCTAGAAGAAGTAAAATTCCCTTCTGAGAGGGACGAAATCTCAGTACGTAAAATTAAGTAAGAACAGAAATAACCTCGGTTCACAGGCCCACCGTTGAAATCCATATCATTTTTTCAAGTTTATTAAAAACAAACAAGTGAAAAAAAGAACTTCACTAAAAAAAGAAGTATCACCTGTTTACAAAGGATATATCACGAAACTCTTTCATTAAATGTGTATTTCTCTCTATACCATTTGTAATATTTAGAATCCGATAATTAAATTACCGAAGGTTTCTGTCATGGTAACCCAAGACACATTGATTCTAAACGCCTTCCTCTTGTGTACACAAAGTGCAAATACACGATAGGTCTTTTTAATGAATTAAGAGTTGTCACATAACATAAGAGCACAATACAATCCCCTCTTAAAATATTGATTCATCAAATAAAATTTTAAAAGAAGGAAACGATTGACGGTTGTAGACTTGTGGACTTACTTATGGTCGTCTAAGTAAACATATGATCACAAAATTTTATAAATAAACGTCTACAAATATCTTGAAAACTTAAAAAACTACATTCAACGACTTAGTATACATTTCCGTTTTATATATAAATTATTCACTCTTCATAATAAAATAATGACTCAGAATAAAGGTTTCGTTTAAATAAAACATCCATGAAGTGAACCTTTTAAAACGAAACTGAATTTTACGTGTTTCTTTAGACAGATCTCTAGACCAGTGGATTTTTTGGAAGTACAATGGAACTGTACATCCCTTTAAAATTAATATCCGGTATCGTAAAAACGTTTAGTTACAACCAAAGGACAACTTAGTAGTTTGGATGGACATACATGAAATTTTAAATTACAAAATAATCATTTGTAAAAGTCGTAAAATAGAGTGAAAAAGAGAAGAGGAATGTAAACTTAAATTTAGGACAGAAGGGGTAAGGGTCACCAGTGTCAAAATGTCTCGTTTTATACAAATCTTTACCTTCTACACTGAAGATTCATTCTCCTTACACAAATCATCGTAGGTAGACGACTAGTTTATCCGTAACCTAGACCACGATCTTTCACTTTACCGAACATCCATATTTTCGTAAAATAGTCATATTCAGTTCTTCTTTCTTCTTTTGACACTTGAAGGCTACAAAAAATTATAGTTTCGACACAAGGTTTTACCCACAAATAAACGACTAAAACACATTACAATAGTAGATACTACACATTCGAGTACGACTATACTCTATATGTAAAAGTTGTACTTCTGTAATCAAGGACATCGGATAAAAATTGGAATTCTGTCAAAACTTTTGTTTATAGTAGAATCTTTGACATAAAAATTCACGTTTATTTAGTCGGATAGAACTTTCAGTACAAAATAAAAAGTAAGGAATCATAATGTCTTATGAGACGTAATAATCTACACACAAATTCAACGACCTATGAGAACCTTAAGAAATAAAAGTATAACGAAACGACCTAATGCATGTTACACGTTAACTTAACAATAAATTTATTTAATGTGAACTATCTTAATTTCAGAAGACCAACCAGATGTACACTTTCTACATGTGTCGTGGACAAAACGACTATAAATTAACATCACACTACATGTGAACTTACAAACAAAGAACCATTCTACAAAAATAAATATCGACTAAATATCATAATGTAATCAAAGTCCATATGTTGTTCCACTAAGTCTTAAAATTTCCAATATGAGGTGAATATCAATAATATTTTATAACCGATATAAGGAACACGACGTATTATATAGGAACATCAAATAAAATATATATCATCAAACATAGAAAATTAGAGGATAGAGATAGAACGGGGACGGGTGAAGGAAAAGGGGTGACCATTGATAATCAAACAAGAGAAATAAACACTTAGACAAAGAAATGACAATATAAGTGATCAAACATCATAAGAAATCTAAGGTATATATTCATTATAGTATATCATAAACAGAAAGAGAAAGACTGCATAAAGTAGTTCGTTTTATGAGAGGTTCAGTTAGGTACAACAACGTTTACCGTTCTAAAGTAAAGAATACCTACTCATCATAAGGTAGAACACACACACATACACACACACACACACATGGGTAGAAGACATAGGCAAATATTCAAAAACCTGTGAACGAAGGTACAGAACTAACAACATTTATTACGACGATACTTGTAACCCCACGTACATAGAACAACTTAATCACAAAATTAAAAGAAACCTATATATGGGTCCTCACATCAGCGACCCAGTATACCATCAAAATAAAAATCGAAAAACTCCTTAGAAGTTTGACAAAAGGTGTCACCAATGTGGTTAAATGTAAGGGTGGGTTGTTACATCCTCCCAAACGAAAAGAGGTGTAAGAACGATTGTAAATAAACACAAGTAAAACTACTATCAGTAAGTCTGTCAACACTACACTATAGAGAAACACCAAAACTAAACGTAAAGGGACTACTGATCGTCACAACTCGTAGGACCATTCTGAAAAAGTTTTTTGGAAATGTCCGTATACATTTCGGGAAGTAACACGATACAAGAACCGACTCGTGACTCGTACGTCATCATTTACCCACTATGTCAATATAACTTCCCCCCTAACGGAAGAGCAAGTAGAAAAATATTAGACAAAACATCAACTCTCTAAATCTAGTCGACGATCATACAGGTTAAATTCCTCCTTAGAAATCGTAAACACAAAGTGTCATCTTTTTATAATCAGAGACCTTTAGTCCAGACATAAACTCTGACTTGAATAGATCCTTCACTGTACACTAGAGGGGTTGTTGACTTGAAGAGACTTACAACGGATTGTGGAGACATTTTTCCCCAACTAAAGTGACGGAGTAAGTCGAGATCCCTCCTAGTCTCCTCCTCCATCTACTCTTGGTCCCGATTAAGTCGTAGTTTACCGACGAAGATGAGGAAAAGACCTACTCAATCCCTCACTTTAACATCAGCGAGTCAGCACAGGCTGAAAAACACTGGGGTACCTGACATCGGATGGTCCGAGGAGGCAGGTACCCTAAAAGGTCCGTTCTTATGACCTCACCTAACGGTAAAGGAAGAGGTCCTCTAGAAGGACTGGGTCCCTAACTTGTACCCAGAGGCCGTAACATCCGTCTGCGAAATGGCAGACTTGGTGGTCCCTTCAGGATCTACTCAATCTCGTTCGATTTGAGACAGTGTTTGGTCCACAAGGACGGTCTCCCACCGAGAAGGACGGCACTAAGTCATTGGGTCCAAGAAATCAGAACAGGGAGACGGCAGAGGAAACGTACCAGCGAAAGAAGAAATCGTAGTTCGACGGCTTCCCCTTCTTCATACCTCCCACCATACTCCCCGAACCACATGTAGTAGTAGACGTACAAGAATAAGGTGACCGATCTCGAGTCAGTGGAACTGAATGGAGTACTGTTCTCTCCGTCTCTTTACACCAGATCGACACCCGAGTGTCTCTCCCCCTTCACCACACTCCCGCCGCGAATCGGACAGAGACGGTGTAGGGGCAAATCCGACATAGGTGGTACCAAAAGGGTTACACAGGAACGAAAGTAAAACCAGAAAACCAAAAACCACACTCGTCAAATTACCCAAACTCCTGCGCAATCAATGTCGAGAAACCCAACTTTCATTTCTTTAGTTGAATTCGATGAATCCCATTTTTGTTTTTGAACTCTACATTATATAGATCTGTCTATATAAATCTGTCTATTTCCCCCAGAGTACCTTGGAGCCCCTTCCTTATACCTTTTAGGAGTCCTTCATAAACTTAAGTTTAATCTTATCGAAATCTCAGACAAAACAAAACAAAACAAAACGAAAGACAGAAAGGACCAGTAGGTGAAGGAAAAGTCTTCTACTTGGAGACAAACACCAAGTGTCCGATGTACTACCCTCCCTCTACAGGTATTATTTCCTAATAAAAAGGGAACACGAGGTAGAGACAAGGTCCAGTCACTTCCTAAGTGGGGTGTAACAGGAGTAGGTTCCGGGACTCGATAACCTTAGAACGAAAGACCATATTCTCTCCTTCCCTCGTACCATATATTCTTCTTAACCAAGCTCCCGTAGTCAACACACCACTGTCTACCATAGATCTGAATTCTACCTCTAGTAAAACATCACATATGTTTCTAACTTAACAATAGAACATGTGAACTGTAATTATATTATAATACATGATAGAAATGGAGTTATTTTTATTACGGAGATGAACGTTAAAACTTGTATAAAGTGCAAGTTTCGTTTAGTGTCTCGAAATGGATTGAAGTCGTCCCACCCTTTCACGTCAGGCCATGACACGAACCTTCCTCTTTATAGTCTTTATCAACATCACTGGTGGCACCAGCTCTATGAACCAAGTGAGAGGAAGGACGTGTATTTGAGTAAAGACGGGGTTCCCTCTATTCGGGTAGGCCAACACCGTATAAGTACTACACGAGACACCAAAGAAAGAAAGTTTAGGTCTACGCGGAGACTGAGGAGACCTCTGGTACTTGATTTTTGAATGAACGGGAGATTCGTGTTAAATATAGGACCAACTTGTCTCCGTCTTAGTAGCGTTATTTATGACGGCAAGACTTTTACTTTTCACTTCACACCCTTTGTGTTTCGTTCGTGACAGCGTTAAGATTTTAGGACAGGAAACTCCGAGGAGGGAACCCTTACCTCTACGAAGAACTAATCTGGAACTAAGGTAAAGGACTCTCCTCCCGGGAGCAGGTACCAAGAGACCCCGTAGACGGAAGTGGAAGACTCTCTAATAGTAGCAGGTATTAAAAAACCGGTGTAGACTTCACTGGTAGTCCCTTTAACGGGAGGAATCCTTAACTCGTTTAAAGAGTTGGGAAAGGACGGGGTGCAACCCTGGTTTCTTAGTGAGATAGTTTTTCAGTGCAGAGAAAGTCACGTCCATTAAGAAACCGTCATGTTAAGAGAGTTTTTAAATCACACGAAAAATAGAAAAACTAAGTAGTAGTTTCATAAAGATTCTGTAAGAAAAGTCCCTGAAGGGACCACCAGGTCACCGACTCTCAGGTGTCCGGATTACGTCCCCAAGGTCCAAACTAGGGACTAGTCCTTTGGTCTAGTACGTACGGTGTCGAGTGTTAGGACACACGGCGTTGGTTCTGGGTCGTGTCGGTTTATTATTTATAATTCTCTAAAAAGAGTAAAGGTATAGGTTGGAGGGAACTGAATTAACTGATTTGTATAATTATTATGACTACACTCAGTTATGGCAGAGCCCTTAACTAAAGACATAAGTAGTCTTACCCGAACCTATACGGTATCATTGTCGGTTGGTTGATTGGTTAAGAGTCGGCGAATTTTATTGTCATCAAATAAAGAACGAGTACGATATACACATAAAATCCAGTTATCACTTGGGACAAGTGATAACATCTCCGGTAACCTTGGGAGTGGTAGATCTCCCATGAGTAGTGATACCATTTAATGTGTGGTTGAAAAAAATTGTGGAAGTAACTCGATATTAAATGTATGATATGTCAAATGAGGAAACTTTATGTGTTAAGATTTAAATCATTTACATGTCAGAACATAGTGGTGTTAGACTAAAATCTTGTAAAGACAGTGGAGCTTTAAAAGGGGAACGCATAAACGACAGTCAGGAATGGAGATATTGGAGGACCGGGGTCCCTTTGTAACTGGATACACAGAGATATCAAAATAGAAACTGTATTCGACCTTAGTTTGTTTTATATCAGAAACCAAAGACCAAAGAAAGTGAATCGTAATACAAAGACTCTAAGTGGGTACAACCTATATAAACACGAAATAAGGAAAGGTAACAACTTAACAAAAGGTAACATACTTAAATGATACACAGTTAACAGGTAAGTGGGTAACCATCTGTAACCTAACGAAGATCAAAACTGAAAGTCCTTGTTGTCGTGCTACTTGTAAATGTATGTGCAGACACACACATGTATTCAAAAGTAAAAGGACCCGTCTACGGGACCCTACCTAAAGGACCTAATATACATTCACATACGAATTGAAAAATCATTTGCTGGATATAAGGTTTACATGAAATGGTAAAATGTAGGATAGTTGTTACACACGTCCAAGGGTAAAGAAATGTAGGAGTTGTGAAGAACTACTACAGTAAGAATTAAAATTGGTAAAACTATACACACTTCACCACAGAGTATCAAAACTATGTATAAAAATTAAACTCGTTATTAAGTGTATCTTAAACAATAGAGTTTCAGGTGTTAAAAGACATATGTTAAGTCACACAAAAAAGTATATAAGTAACAATATGTGGGTAGGGGTGTTAGTTAAGATCTTGTAAAAATGGTGATATCTTTCTTTGAAACATGGGTAGTCAGTCAGGATTAAGAGAGGAGAGTAGAGGACCGTTAGTAACTAGATTAAAGATAGATGTTCCTAAACATTTTAGACTGGTAAAGTATAATTACCTTAGTATACACTGGAAGCTACAGACCGAGAAAACGAATGGTACAAAAGTTCAAAGCAAGTACAACATCGTACATCATCATAAAGTAAGTAAAGACACAGACTCATCATAAGGTAACGTATTTATATGGTATAAAGAGGGGGAGACAAGTGATCAACTCCCTACAAGCTCTACAAAGGTGAAAAACCGAAAATACTTATTACCACGATACTTGTACGTTCATCTACAAAAACACACTTGTTTCTCAAATTTAAAAGGATCCATATTAGTTGACTTCCTTTTAAATACCCATTATTCAGATTTAAATTGAAAAACCCCTTGACGGTTTGACAAAAGGTTTCATCAACATAATACAATGTAAGGAAATCAGTCGTACACTCCCAAGGTTAAAGAATCGTAGAAGTGGTTGTGGAAAATAAAAGGTCGAAAACCAGTATCGACAGAATCACCTCTACCTTACCATAGAGTAACACTGAAAAAACTATACGTAAAGAGTTTACTGAGTACTACCACCCACAAAAAAGAATACAAGTAACCGAGAAACATATAGAAGAAACTACCTTTGTAGATAAGTATAAAAATGGGGAAATTTTTAAACCAATAAACGGAAAAGTAAAAAATCAACATTCTCAAGAAATAAATAATTCCTACGATCTGAAAATGGTCTATATATATACTAATCATTTATAAAAGAGGATAAACTACTCAACAGAAAAAGAAAACAACTACCACAGGAAGTTGTGTGTTTCCAAATGAAGAATACTCCAAATTAAATAACCCCAAAAAAGGAAACCAAGAAATACTAAAACCACAGTATCGATTCTGTAGTACCGGATTAGGTTCAAACGTCTCTAAATGAAAAAGAAGATTCTTAAAATATCAAAATCGAGAATGTAAATCCACAAACTGGGTAAACTTTAATTAAAAACCCATAACATACTCTATCTCTAAGTTGAAGTAAGAAATCGTGCACCTATAAGTCAACAGGAACGTGGTAAACAACTTTTCGTGTGACCGAAAAAAAAAAAAAATACCACCATTTTCAATGTATTACATTTTGTATGATAAAATTAGTATAAATCGATATGACAAGTCACCGGGATTCATGTAATGTTACAACACTTTGAGAGTGGTAGTAGGCAGAGAGTTCAAAAGTGAAAGGATTTGACTTTGAGACAGGGGTATTTTGTGATTTTGGAGTAAGGGGAGGATGGGGACCGGGGATCGTAGATGGTTATGTGAAAGACTGAGATACTTAAACAGATAAGATCCATAGGACATATTCACTTATCTACTGATTGTCTACATATTGTGTTATCCACAGACGTGGATTACATATAACCTTATGTAAAAAGTCCAAATGAATTATATACAGGATGTTTGTCTAACATGGAAAAAAGGGGGTACGATATGGTATCCGAGAGTATTCAATAGAGAAAATATGTATCATCACGTATATACAGTTAGGGTTAGAGGGCCAAATAGGGTGGGAGGGCAAGGAGGGAACCACGAGATACAACCTTCGTGTGACCGAAAATTTCGAAAGTGGGTCTTGAAAGTATGTATGGGAAAGGGAAGTACAAAATAACCAGATTGGTTCAGTACACCAAAGCGGGTCGAAGCTTCCCTGTCCATTCACGTTAAGATGGTGTACGTAGGTATAAGGTTCAAATACACAGTACCAACATCGGTGTGTCTACTGACCAAGAGATTCAGGTCCAAGGTCCAGCGCGTCCCCCTCAAAAATAACCGGATCGAACCTTCCTCACGACTGACAGGGGAGTGTGTCAACACTAGTTCCTTTGTATCAGTAAACCTTGTCCGTACCACTGACTTTCAAACCGGGATATCTGACCACTCACCCTGTCAATTCCTCTTCCCTAGTAATATTTCAATATAAATAGATTGATTTAGTTTATAACAGATACCCAGAATACATTAAGACTAAATTCAATGAATTTTTAACTACATATTCACATTCAAGGGACTAACATGAAAACAACTCGTTTATTACATAACTCCGGGATGATAAAGAAAATCTATGACAAGATCGATGAACCCTTTATAATCACTTATTTTGTCTCAAAGTGGAAGTAGATCGAATATAAGATTACCCTGCTCTGTTTCTCATTACACTATTTATTTAATATATCATATCCCCAACTGTTAAATTCCGGATGTTCGGTCGACGGGTAAAAACGTTTACTTCACAATGATCGTTTATCGGTATGGGTAAATGAATGTATGATAGACCGACGAAAGGGTGGTATCATCGTCTAAACTTAGACGGTGTCTCTGGAATTCCGGGTGTGTGAATTTTATAAATGACAGACCGGAAATTCTCTTGTAAACGACTGGGACCATATTATACATGTTTCACTTATATATGTTACCTTTTTTCTTTTTTATCGGTTCTTTTCCCCTTGACCTTCACAACTCTATCCCTTCTCCCAGACAACTCTAAACGTCACTCTACTAATCTCGGACAGAGTAACTCTTCTACTTTGATCTCGGTTCTGAACTGCCTCCCCTCCCTCGATTGATCTATATATCCCCTTCTTATAAAGTCCGTCTTTTGTTTTAGTTACGTTTCCGTAATTCTTTCCTCACACGGTTTACGAAAGTTTCTTCTCGTTCTCCTGGTGTACCGACTCGGCTTCCCCACTCGCTCCCCCTGACGGCATCCTTCACCCAGTCTCTCAGAGTTTTGACACCTCTCAGACGTTAAAACGAGAAAAGACGTTCGATTGTTCAATTCGGACGTACCAAAACACCCAAGACCGTCTTCTGTACTCTAGGGACTCAGTCTCCGTTTTGGGGGAATAATGAGTACCGTGGAGTTCGTCGTACTCGTGGTTGTATAAATGTAGTCAGGGAAAGAGGGAGGTTCGGGGTACCCTCACTACACTCCGTGGGTTCACCTACGACGAGGGAGTCACCCAAACGTGGTGTCGACTCTTGGGACTCGAGTCCCTTGAGTTTAGAGAATCTTACCTAATATTCGGTTGGACGGACGGGAGGCGACATTGTCCTCTGTAACAAACAGTGAGACCTGTCATTCATGTGGACGGGAGACGAAACCTTCCTCTGTGATAAAACGTTTCGACGAACGATAAGTTTGTAAAAACTTTTCTACTAGATCTCGTTTCAAGCACGGTGAAGAACGCTCCACACGTCTCTTCGTTCTCTGGGTGCTCCTTGACAAAGGGACACTCTGCAAATATTCCATGGAAACCCTTCACTAGTTCGGGAAAGTTCACGAACTGAAAATGGGACTGACTTTATTCCTTGGTATCCTCACTGTGTTCCACTGTACAAAACGTTTCCAATGGGACCGACAGTACGACTCTCATCTCGCTCCACCTGTTCCCGTCTTGTCTCTCTGTCCTCCGGTAACGTCCTTGTGTCTGTTTCACCGCCGTCTCTGGTCTCGCGACATGACCCCAAACCAGGACCGGTGGACCTCCCTACGTCAAAGTAATTGACTCTACTTCCCTCTTCCTCTGCCTCGTCTAATACCTCCCGACGATTCGTTAGTCCAAACCCGTAGTACTCAAACTTTATAGATAATCTATCTGCTACAGAATCATAACTCTGTCGTCAACCTATTTACTGACACCTTAAAGTCAAGTCAAGTCAAGTAAGCGAGTCAGCACAGGCTGAGAAACGCTGGGGTACTTAGCGTCGTGCGGTCCGGAGGGACAGGTAGTGGTAGAGGGCCTCAAGTGAGTCTGAGTGCAGGCAGCTCAGGCACTACGGTAGGTCGGTAGAGTAGGAGCCAGCAGGGGAAGAGGACGGGGGTTGGGGAACCCTCTCTCCTTAAACCCGACTCTATTTTTTAACCCTCAGGAACCGTATGTCCACCGTAACTTTCGGTACACCGACCTCTAAAAATGTCCCTCTTGAGTTCCTCACGGACACCATAAAGTGGACATCAATACTTAACCCCACTTAATATACGAGACAAGTGAGAGTTTTGACGGAGCTCGGACAACCTCAAATCTAACTTATCTTACATTATATCTACTTATCATAGTTCTCAATTTTTACTTGAGAAGACTATTTTGTTAACCCCGGAAATAGTTCGAAAAACGTCTGAGGGTTTATAGATTTTCTCCGCCTCACAGTAAACTCGAAATTTCCCCCTTTTTTTCGGATCGTATTTTAGACTTTAAAATTAAATTTTTTTAACTGTTACAATTTGTTCTTCGTCGACACACCCCCTTCTAAACACACGTAAAAATCGGGGTGAAACTTTCGGAGTCTAACAGAGACCTCGTCTTACGTCGTTTGACAGTGTTTAGAACAAAAGACTCTTTTACCAATATAGTTGTAATGTCGTACGGTGAAGATGTCAGTCGTACGGTTTTTATTGTGCCTTTCTTTACTGACGTTTAGATCAATCTTAATTCGGCCATTAATAACGCAAACGCTAGTAAAGGTTCTTAACAAGGATGGGTTTATAATTTACCTTTTTTTTTCTTCTGAAGTAAGATCGACACTTTCAAAAGGTGAAAAATAAAAGAAAAAGTGAATTCCAAATACAATCATTTTGTATAATCTTTCATATCAAATATTATCATTTTAATAATTATCAAAATTGTCATAAAGATATAACGATAATTTTCGTTTCAGTAAAATTATTATAAAACCTCTGATATAAAAAGAAATAATGTTCTCCTTTATAAAAGAAAAAGAAAAAAAGACAAACTTCAAATCTCATGATTACAAAGGATTTTAAACCTACCTTTCATACATTAGAAAATTTCAGGACTATATGGTAGAGAAAAGACTCAGGGAGGTAATAGTCTATTCATTTAGAACTAAACTATTTTATGGATCAACAGTTTGAGACCCACTTGTACCTCCAATTCTTACCACATGTACCTTGGTCACATGTCTACCTTTATTTCACAGAAAGAAAACAGACATTATACCAAAGAGACTTTTCTCTTAGGAAATAAGGTCCCTTTCATCAAAACAAACAAAAAACAATAAATTACTACTGTCGTATTAATAAATCCTCTAGAGCAAAATGAACTTTAAACAGATAGAAGAAGAGGGTACCAGGGGTGTAGGGGATATGTTCAATCTAGGTAGTCACTTAGTACATTTATAAATATCACGGGTAATTAGATCATCCTTTATACATATAAAGTACTGTAAAGACCAGGAACCCCGTAAACTGAAATAATCAGGAACACTGTCCGAATACGTATTGAGAAGAGGTCATTTTTGTCCTGTGTAAGGAGAAGGTGACAAAGAGTTGGTCCACAAGAAGGATCCCGGTTAACCGGAACTTTCCATTGAATGACTGATCCACAGTCTTTCTACTTACGAAGAAAATTTTTATCGACATTCTACAAGAGACAGTCACTTTGGTACCGAGAACTTTTCCTCAGAACAAACCTTTGAACGTCTCCAAGTCGGGTAGACATCTTATTTCTAGCAATTACTACACTACAAGAACATCTGTAGAACCAAGTGAACGGAAGTCCTGATCTTCGACAGGGAATCTATAAGTCGTTAGACACATACCTCATGACCGGAGTCACACCAAGTCACATCGCCGATAGTGTAAAGGTGTATAACTTAAGATATGTAAAAGAAAAAGATAATAAAGAAAAAGATAAAGCAAAAGAAAAAGACAAAAGAATAAGATTAGAATAAGATTCTAAGATAGAATCTTAGACAAAAGTTCCGAGAACAATTTACAAGTTCGGTCTCCTTTTGAGAAAGTAGAAAGGAAGGTCTACTTGAAAAAGGTATAGGGGATACCATGAAAACGGTAGTTGTAAACTAGGAGTTAAAAGTAAGGGGATTTTCACTAAGGACCTTCAGAAGGGTTTAGAAGTCTTCGTACTGACTAAACTAAAATGGAAAAGGAAAGAGTGAACAAAGTAGTACTTTAACCAAAGACCGACTGAACTCATTTGAAAACGGGAGACTTCCTTCCCAAACATTTCGAATCAAGTTGCGTTTTACAGAGGACAAGGTTAAGGTCACTAAAGAGAAGGTCGACTCTCTTTTGGGAACGTCGGGAGATCGATGGTTGACAGGAGTTCGATGCCGGAAAACCACCAAGAAGGTACTTTCAACGTTCGTTAGGGACTAAGAGGTCGGTGAAATCGAGAAGACTGTCATCGGGGAAGGAACTTCTTCTGGACCGTCACTCCGATTCCGACGAAGAAAGGGCAGAGACAGAATGTGAACCGATATCTTACTGTCTGCATCAAGTGACAATCTCGACCACTAGCGGGAGTCCGACCCGAAGACGTGATAGAGAACCTTGTCAGTGACTCCAACACGAAGAAACAAGACCCAACATCAAGTCTGTGAATGAATAATTCTGGGGACTTTTGTGCTAAAGTTTCTTGATCTTCTGTAAGATCATCTGGAACTGGACCGTCAGCATAAACGTTTTCATTCAACGCAAAGACCAAAAATGTCTGGCACTTATCTTCTTCTCGACCCCTGAAAGATTCCGTAAAGTAGGGTAGGAGTTCAAGGACTCACTGGAGTCAAACACAGATCATATCTACCAACTACTAACGACACCACGGTAACGACAACAACAATTCGTTTGCATACGAAAAGAAGAGACAATATATAAAATAAAATATATGGTTTAGTAAGTTTATTACAACTCATACTTACTGGTCTATAGATGATTCTACGTAAAATTTAACATCCGGGAAGACGTTTTAGTTTTCTTACGTTTACCGACAAATGTCTTCTTTTGGGTCTATGGTTTTCACTTTGTAACTCTTTTCTCATCTTTCATAGGTCATCCTGTGACGTAGGAGACTAAACCCCTTTCCGGGAATACATTATAAAGGACAGTAAACGGTCACCTGGTTCCACAAACGAAGAAGCAAGGTCTCGAAGAAGAGACTCGTTCGGAATGAGTCTCTTGAGTCGAGTAGTTTATCTACATTCATTTCAACTCTAAGTCATCTTTGGTAAGATCCATAAAATTATACGTTTACTAAATTATGTCCTTTGATCCACGAATGTTTTAGTGGTCCACCTAACTTGTTCATCTAAGATCAGACCCGGAGGTCCATACTAAGGTCTTGTACCTTCTTCATGAGTGGTCCCGTATATTAGTCCTTCCATCTCTTACCACTTTGATGGTATAAATTGGAACTCAGTCTTTTGTATGTCCCATCGACATTAGAACCGCAGTTCTTCAGTAGACGAGAGATCCACACTTTGTGTCTGGGATAATATCTTTTTAGGGTACAGATGGTTTTGAAGGAACGGTTACACTTGTTACGTTTCTACGTCCTTCTACCTGGAGTGAAGACGGAAGTCTGGAGGACAATCTTTTAGATTGACTTAAGTACAGGTCTACATATCGTCCTTTTTTTAACCACTTTACATCAAAAATCGAAAGGTCGAAGAAGTAAAATCCTTCTGAGAGATCTTCCTTCAATCTTACCTAAGACTCATTGTCAACAGTTCTTAAGTCGTGTATAGGTTTCTCTCGACCGTCGTCGAAGTCGAGGGGACCGTACCACTTCCTCACACTCGAGTGACCTATAATGGTCCCGTCTACGGGAGTCCGTCGGACTTACCGACCTTGTTGTCGTTTCTACTTCTAACTTCGGTAGAACCGGTACTTCTATCACCGAGGGTCGACCCACTCATTCTTCCATGTTGTTTCGGGAATTCCCACCACCCACCAAAGTCACTGAAGACCGTGGAAAGAACCATAACCTCAAGGGGCGGGAGGAACTAGGTGTCGAAACTCCCTCTTCGTACCGTTCGTCCACCCTGCTCCGACAAACGACGGACCGAAGAAAGGTCTTGACAACTACGACTCTCAGTAGGACACCTGAAAAAGTAGTCACAAACTCACCCTCCTACCCCTTCCACCTTACCCAGCGAGATCCTGGACGTCAAAGGAGACGACCACAACCACCACAGTCGTCTTATTCACACACTCACCACCCCTCAGTTGACACCCTCCAAAACCCTAAAATCATCAGGACTACTCGGGTGTGTCTCTTCCACTCACAAATACCTGACCGAAGAGGGTCGTGGGATTTCAAGGGGAGTCTGATTCATAACCGGGACCGGAACCCCTCCGATACACTGTGAGACTTTCTCAGCATAGGAACAACCTGGTCCCTCGGTGGAAGTTCGTTCTAACACGACTACGGACAAAATTTTGTAGGGTACCGAAGGATAAACGTACTCAGCTTTCAGGTTCCCAAGAAAAAACTGGTGATTCGAGATACACTAACCCGAAGGGTCCATCGAGTCACCCATTTTTTAGAAGGACGTTACGTCCTCTGTGTCCTCTACTACCAAGCTAGGGACCCAACCTTTCTAGGGGACCTCCTTCCGTACCGTTGGACGAGGTCATGAGAACGGACCTCTTCTTGGGTACTTGTCTCCTCGGACCACCCGATGTCAGGTACCCCAACCGTTTCTCAGTCTATGTTGACTCGATGATTCGTGCGTGACATAGACGGTGATGTTACAGTTGTGAAAGAAGTGTATCCTGAGTGGGTAAGGAACAACTCTCTTGATCTATGAGATCAAAAACTCCTCTACTGTCACCCTGAGTACTCGAATTCAACCGATTCGTTTCTGGACTCCCTTCTAATAAGGGCCGTCTCGTTTACTACTCCCTTCCCGAGTTTCCAGTTAAATACAACTGAATGTTTTCCGTGACCCTCTCCCACTCACGAAAACCCTGTGTACCTTAAGAGGTCCGTTCTTATGACTTCATTCAACGGTACGGAAGGAGGTCCTCTAGAAGGGTTAGGTCCCTAGCTAGGGTCCAGAGAGCATAACGTCCACCTAAGAAATGACAGACTCGTTGGTCCCCTCGGTCCTCTATATCATCTGCTAAATTTAATTTCTTCTCTATGTGGTACAAAGACCCTATCATTCTACTTTATAACGTTTCCTATAGTCAAAAAGGTTTAATTAAAAGGGGTCAATTAAAGGATGGGGGTTCCTTTTATGGTCGTCGTACTGTTTTACTAAGACTCCAACTTTCACTTCTTATTCGTCCGTTATTATCAACTCTTTAATTTTTTCCTTTTTAATTTCCCCTGAATGGAATACTCGATTATTTTGTGTGCCGATGATTTTACCTTTTACAAACCATAAACGTTTTCTTCACTGTCCTGACACCTTTTCTAATTTCTTGGGACTTTGGTTCAGAATATTTTTATCTTTAAATTATATAGTATTTCTTCCTTAGTTTTTAGTCTTCCCCTAATACTTTGTTTTTATGACCCCAGAAAATCCATGTACGGGTTGCCTTAATTTTTGTACAGGTACATCTTTGAACGTGTACTTATAAATGTCGTCGTAATAAGTATTATCAGTTTTTATCTTTATTGTGTTTATAGGTAGTTGATCTATTTACATATATAACTATGTTACCTTATAATGAGTCGGTTTTTTCCTTGCTTCATGGCTATGTACGATGTTGTGCCCGTTTAGAACTTTTGCAACACGAGTAATTTCTCCGGTCTGTGTTTTCGGTGTCTAACATACTAAGGTAATTAAACCTTACAGGTCTTATTTGTCTGTCATCGAATCACCAACGGTCCCCGACCTCCTTCTCCCTAAGGATAATCTATGTCCCAAAGAAAACCCCCACGATTTTTATAAAACCTTAATCTTTCACCACTATCAACATGTCGAAACACTTATATAAATTTTTAGTGGTTTAACATGTGAAATTTTACCACCTAAAATACATTTAGTATAGAGATAAATTTTTCATAACCCCTTTGACTAGTATGTCTATTATAGTCAATTAGATATGTAGTTCTATTTAGAATCTACTTGATTTAGTAATGTAATTTATGTACACTTATGACTTGACGAGATTCTTAATATTTTTATTTTCCACTTTGAAGTTTCTTTTTATAGTGATCTAAAATGATATGTTTTACTGTTTGAACATACAGTTCTGTAGTTTCAGTTTTTCATTATTAGACTTTACTATAAAAAGTCTTTATACCATCTTTATAATTATGAGTTACAAAATAGTAGAGTCATTGTCAATATTCTTTTTAAGATTCTGGAATCGTCCTTTTTTTTCATGGATCCACTATTTATTTCCTTTTCCATTAGACTTTTTACTTTCCATTTTAAATTTGTTACTCCACAAGACAAGAAGATGGTGTAATTGTCGTAGAGATAAAATGTCCATTTCACTATAAAGAACGTAGAGACCGTGACCTCCGATTTTCACTCCTTTTTAAACGTTGGTTCAATACTTTGTTTTCTATTATCGCCACACCTACAATACACCCATGTAGGGCACGAGAAATAAAAATTCTTTTAGAGGTCACATGAACTAAAGAGAAAATCTAAATTAATAATTTTAACTGGAACTATCTTCGAACTCAAAACAAAAAGTTTTGAGAGTACATCATAATCAAAAGATTTACTGTAAATTGTATACAATTGGTCCTAAATTTAACTAATATTAAGAATATATATATAAAAAAGAGTACTTTAGTCTATAGTGGTTATGTTTTACGATTTTGAACTGTCACGAGAGCATAAAAATCTCAAGGATAAAAAAGAAAGAGTGAACACAACCGTCATCCGACAGGTATGATCTGATATGACCTATAAAAATTACCTCTGTCGTTTCTCCGTCGGGTCGCCTTCAGGGGAGAAGGGTCGGTAGAAGTCCGAGGTCATCTTCACCCGCTCATGACAACCTTACTCATGGTATTTGCATGTTCGAATATTTCTACTTGATGTGACGAGGGGGGTGTGAGAGGTCAGAGACAATCTGAATGGAAGTCGGTTCACATGACACTAAGTCTGTTCAAGTGGTGTCTGGGTCTTTTTGACGCTCAATCAAGATGTGACATACCTTTCGTTGAGTCCTTATATGTTAGGGAAAATAAAAGATTACTAGGGAAAATAATGTATCCTCTGTAATATAATACACATTTGTAAAATAATAAACTAAAAGTGCATCAGAGTAACAATTACCGGAGACATAAAGTGATATTTTTGGCGATAAGAGACGCTGTTCATTTTAAGGTCTTAAGCCAGGATAAACGTGCGAGAACTCTTTCACCAACACCCTTCTACAGCACGTGTAGAACCAGTAGTTGTGTTCAATCCCTTTTCGTTCTCCGTCGGAAAACAGATAAGGAACAGGAACGACAGATCGATTCCGACGTAGTCCTATTATTCCGTCAAGATAGTCTTATGACGTGATTAATCAACGTTAAAGAATTGCAGGAACCCGACGAAGACTTTTGATTAATGACCCTTGGTCTCTCACATTCTCTTATGTGTGGGACGCCTATACATCAATTGTACGTGTGGAGAGTGCCCACGACTACCCTCTCCGATGAATTAAAGGGGTTTCTCCTACGTGACCCAAAGGGGGAGGGGTAGAAAATTCAAAAAGAAAGAATTGTCGAAACAATTAAATCCAATTCACCAAACCAACAGTACCTTTGGTCATAAGGAGAGTCCGACTAACACAGTTTCCGTAGTAATTAGACAAAAGAGTTGACGGAGAAGGAGTAGGTAGATTAACGTCAGAGGGTGGGGTGGGGGAGGAAACCTACTGTAGTAAAACCTGTAAAAATCCTGTGGTATACACTCTAAGTCGTGTCAAATAAAAGATAAGTTTAAGGTATAGTGATACAATTAACAATGTAAGGGTAGGGCTTCCTCCTTCTACCAAAGGGATGTACCCCCATGTATTGTGAGGGTTTCCACTCCGATTTTAATGAATTATGTGGAGTCCACGTTAAGTCAAAGACTTTATTGAGAAAGGAGAATTAGAGGACCCAAAAGAAGAGTCCTAAGATTAAATGGTAAAAACTACAAACCCCTTGGTACTAGAAACTTTCTCATTTCTTGGATATGATAACCTAATCCCTTCTCCCACCTATTAAGTCCATCATGACACCGGTGGGAAGATAACTCTACCGGAACTTGAACCACTCTCTTGTACCTCGGGGCGGATAACAGACAAAGTGAGTCTACTACGAAAACCACGTTTTACACAGTAAACACAGGATAACGGTACCATAGGTGTTTGGACCGGGGTTTATGTCACAGTGGCACCGACAAACGGGGGACGTCAAGACTGGGAACCTTTCTAAGAGTCCACTAAACAAGACGAAACCGGTCACACGTTTTGAAACGGACCGGTTTCGAGAGAGAAGTGTGTTTCAAAAGTCTGAGAGACGGGTAAGAATACTTCCCGTATACTCGTGGTTCCTGCAAAACTACACTCACCTGAGTCCGGTCGTCTCACGTAGCGACGTCTTATTAGACTACGTACCGGGTAAACGAGATGAAGAGCCAGGAGAACTACCTTCTTAAAACTCTTGACAGAGTGGTGGGAGGAGAACCCTTTTGGTTTAGAGTAGAAGGGGATTAGACGAGAACAAAAATACCCTCACCATGACTTTTGGAACCTTTGTTACAAATAAATGTAAAATATACGTCAGTATAGTAAATATATATTTAGTGTATAATCTTACACTAAAAAAAAGAATAAAACATTGTTGTCTGTATTTATTATAAGGATTGTAAAAAACATTACAGATAAACTAAGATTTCTAAACATAGAAAAAGAACAGAGATAAGGAACCCGTCTTAAGTAACAAAAAAAAGAGATAAAGGAGAATAAAAGTAAGTCTGTAAACAATATCGTACTTACGGTAAATTAATAATTAAATCTTCATACAGAGAAGTTTTGTACTTAATAAACTTAGTATTCAATATAGAAAGGAAATACGGGTAGTCTCACGGATTGTGTAATAAATCAGTGTAATAAACAACCCATTTGTTTACAACTGAATTCTGGTTTTGTTTAAACTAAATATAGTTAAATGTTATCATTTTTTACAGATAACCAGAACTAATAGTTGTTACCCCCATCTTAGCTAGTCTAAAGTTCACAATTAAGAGACTCTTCATAAAGATAAAATCCGGTCCCTTTACTTCGTTTCACATTCGTTCGATGTGTCTCGGTCAACCACCGACAGAATCGGACAAATCTAACGATAATGTCTTACATCTGACCCACCGAATACTTGTTGTCTTTCAGTAAAGAGGATTAAGACCTCCAACCATTCCGTTTCTAGTTCCACGACCGTTTAAGTCGTACACCTCTCGGACGAAGAACACAGTGTCTACCACAGAAAAACGACGCAGGAGTGTACCGTCTTCCCTGTTCCCTTGAGACCCGTAAAAAATATTCCCGTGATTAGGGTAAGTACTTCCGAGACGAGAGTACTGGATTCATAAAGGGTTACCAGGACGAAGGTTTATGGTAGTATAATCTCCAATCCAAAGTCATTCACTTAAACCTCCCACCCTGTGTTTGAAAGGTAGATGTGATCACTGATTCTAAATACGAAGACGTTCAGATTCAAATCCTCTAAACAACTATGGTCCAACTATACCTCGTACTCTTTCCTGGATCTTACTGAGTTGCGAGACCTAATCCAAGGACCTCCCTTCAAGTGTTATGTCCCCTCTCGTCCAGACCGGGCACCTTACCCCTTCTACCCACTCACCGACCTTGTACGAGTCCACCTGAGATTTGAAAGGTCATGGTCATGTCTTACTTAACCCGGAAAGACTCATTTTCTGTTTCTTTAAGGAGTTAATATAAAAAGAGACTACCGACTCATAAATTACGTTGATGTATCTTCATTTTACAGGTCATAACACAACAAGGTTCGTTCTTCGGGAGAGTTAGTCCCGACAACCTTTCTGTCGGTTGTTCTCATGATCCTTGATGACGTCGTACTATTCGTTAAGTCTAAAACATTCTTTCTGAACTATAGTTCTAAGAAAAACTCGGGTCCTTTAGTGAGTACAATAGAGACTGTAAAAAGTTTTTAACAAGTCAACGAAACACAGACTGAGAAATACTGGAGCACCTAACGTCGTACGGTCCGAAGGGACAGGAAGTGATAGAGGGTCGCAAACGAGTTTGAGTACAGGTAACTCAGTCACTGTAACAGGTTGTAGAGTAGGAGGTAGTAGGGGAAGAGACGGACGGGTGTCAGAAAGGGTCGTAGTCCCAGAACTTGTAATTGGTGATTGAGGGGTAGGAGGTTGGTGCGAGGTGGGGAGGGGGTCGGGGGACCGTAGATGGGTACATGAAAGACTGAGATACTTAAACTGACAAGATATATTGAGTATGTTCACCTTAGTTTGTCATAAACAGACGTGGATTATATATAACCTTCCGTAAAAATTCCAATTGAATTATATACAGGATGTTTGTCTAACATGGAAGATAAAAAAGGGGGACAAGATATGTCATCCAAGAGTAATCGATAGACAAAATATGTATCGTCACATATATATACAGTCAGGGTTAGACCTGTCTCAAAGTCAAATCCTTCCTCTTTTTAAACCCTCTACCTACTACCACTCTTGGTGTGTTGTTACACTTACATGAATCACGGTGACTTGACGTGGCAGTTTATACCAATTTCCTGTTACAAAATATAATACACTGAAAACAACAAGTCAGGGGTGCCACATAGACTAAGAAAACGTTGGGGTACCTGACATCTGACACCTGACATCGGGTGGCCCGAGGAGACGGGTACCCGAAAGGGTCCATTCTTATGACCACACCCAACAGTAAAGGAGGAGGTCCCCTAGAAGGACTGGATCCCTAGTTCAACCACAGAGGACGTAACTGTCCGCCTAAGAACTTGCGACTCGGTGATCCCTTCTGGTACACTGAAAATGATGTTATTTTTTTTTTAATCTCTTGTCGATCCGGGTGTCTTCCCGTCTTTGGTTTCCATCAGCGGAGACTGGAGAAGGGAGAGGACCTGTAGGGATCGAAAGAAAAGATTAAGAACCGGAAAAGACTGTAAATAAAGTAGGGGAAGAGACAGGACCGGTCGAAACAGACATAGAAATATCTGGGATCAAGGAGTTTTGAAATAGTCCATGTCCCAGGTAAAAGAGACAGGAAAATACAGTATCCGATGAAGGAGGAAATCGAGAGGTCTATTTACTGTAACAAAATAAGAGGGTCTAAAGGTCTTAAGAGTCCTCTCTTACGAATAACAGGTAAAGCAAAATTTCTATGTCCCCCATACCCGTCCCGATGGACTGACGGTAGGTAAACAGTCCATACACCCATTGTCCGTGACGTCTGTCCTGGTACCTGTCATTTAAGTGACTTTTGTAGTGAACCTCTGTGTGATGTGGGGAACGTTAGTTCTATTAACCAATAAAGGGATCGATGTTGGCGACATCTTTGTTCCTAAAGATAGTGTTATCAAGTAAACAGTACTAAAAATTATATTTACTCGTCGTATTCGAAGTTCGTGTCCAACAATTTAGAATTGTAAAGACCCCCGGAAAAGGTCCTGAGTACATTATAGAAATACAACAATCGTTTATGAGGTACTTTAGGTCCGAAATAAAGGACGGCATTCCTCCACGTCATTCTGCATCTTCGGTGGTCTACAGTGATAACGTCCATCGTAAGGTTTAGGAGGTCGGACGTAGAGTATTCCAGCCACCACGTTTATAAAATCAATTGTCAACTGTCCGGGGGTTTTTAGTAGATCTGACAGGGAAGACTATCCTTCGGTGTCCCTTACCACCACCAAATGGAAATTACTATGAGTCCACTTCTCGTTACAAATATTTTTAGTGGGTAGAGACACCCGGTGAACGTCCTGTCTTAGTGGTTTTGTTCAACCGAGGTTCCAGAAATGTAGACTTATAGACTCAGTAAGATTTCGGTCTATCGTAGCAGAGACGGACGACGGGTTGGAGATACACGAAAACAAAAACAGTTCTAGTTTAGTAAAATCATTTACCATATAAAACGGAAGATTTATCGTGTTAGGGATTCTCATTCTTTGTAATTATGCTATAGTGTCACCGCCGTTTCCAACTGAAGGGAACCAAATCCTCTTGTTCGGGTCTTCGACTCCCGGGTCCCCTTTCCGGTGACCAATCGTTGAGAGACGACCGAAGTTAAATTGAGAATTTAATGACACCTTACACCATCTCCTCCACAACACCAAAAGGAGTGGTACATAACAACAGAAAAGCAAAAAGAGAAGGGAAGGAGAAGACCCGAGGGGAGGAGAAGGGAACGGTGTCAAGAGAAAAGGGGAAACGGGAATGAAAGGTCACCACGACTTCCGTAAAGAATCGAGGGAGACTCGTCACCTACGAGTTCTTCAATACTGAAACCTTTGACTAAAGGACAGGGAACAGGAGAAGAGGCTTATAAGAGTTGGTGTTTATCTTCTAACGGTCGATGATCTTTACCTACTGGGTGACCCTACCTTCTTGGATTTCTTATGGTACCCTCTAGAACCACCTCTCCGTCCAGACTGGATCCGGTCATAAAGGGTTTCACCCAAGTCATCTTGAAGTGAGGAGTCCTACATAGTACTTCTTCGTCAAGATACGTGTAAATTAAGTTCTTTATGGTATCGAGTATCGTAGAAACCCCTCCAAATGGAACATGTCTCCCGTCAGTTCTAAGGTTATACTTAAGGTCGTTTCTTGACCACTTGACCACCATACGTCTTATATAAGACCCCTGATAAGGGTGACGTCCTTTGAAAATATTTAGGTCAGAATCGTTTCTTTGTTTTGACTTAGGGAGAAGATTTTGTCCGAGCTCGAAACTAAAAATATAAGACTCTAAAAAATAAATTTCGTTCATCTTATTATATATTCCCTACAGTGAAAAGATACTACAGTCAATGTAAAGATTTTTATTTATGATTTAATGACTATGTAGACATTCTGAATGAAACCTCCGTAAAAACGAAGAACTTAATAGATATCGAAATTTAGTATATCAAATTATAAATAACCCACGGGTGACATAAGGGTCGTGACAGGTCTCTTACGTTTTTTTACTGTACTGAGAACAAGGTTTCCTTTTGACCCTCGTTTAACATATCAGAAAAAGAAAAGTATGAGACGATACAGACTACGGATACGGATCTTATCTCATATGGAACCCAATTAGTACCATCCGTAATAATCGATAAACCAATTTACAAAACTCAATTTCTCTTGTGGCATCAAGTAGATCTGGAAAGTTTGCAGAAAATGGAATAGCGTATTCTTTCAATTTTTGTTTAAAGTTTATTTACCGAAGATTACCCCGAAGTGAACACTGAGTCGACCATTTCTTAGACGGACGCTACGTCCTCTGGACCCAAGTTAAGGACTCAACCCTTCTAAGAGACCTCTTCCCTTTCCGATGGCTGGGGTCATAAGACCGGACCTCTTAAGGTGTCTGATGTCTGGTACCCCCAGTGTTACTAGTCTATACTGACTGGCTGAAAGTGAAAGTTACCCCGAAGGGTCCACCACAATCGTCATTTCTTGGACGGACGGTCACGTCCCCTGTGTTCTCTACGACAAAACTAGGGACGTAACCCTCCTAGGGGACCTCCTTGTGGGTGAGGTTCTAAGAACGGTCCTCTTAGGGTACCTGTCTCCTCGGACCACCCGATGTCAGGTACACCAGTGTTTCTCAGTCTGTGGTGACTTTACTGAATCGGGTGTCGTTAGAATATCAGTTGTAAGAGAACTTATACGTTGTAACTCGAGGTGTCGACATCCCTCATGAGGAATTGGGAGTGGGGTAGAAGGGATTTGGGACCGCTACACGGACGATAACCCCTCTAGTGTCACTGGTGAGTAAACGGTACATAGTCCTCCAAACCAACATGAAACCCCCTATAACTGTCATTCCACTGGGTTGGTCTAGTGTCTGAGAGAGTGAGAGGGGGAACCCAGGTGGTGGAGAGGTTCCGTAAGTCAGAATAAAAGAAGCCAAAACAGACTCAAGTTACAGGCCCAAGACCGTAAAGTGTTCATAGGACGGAAAAATGGAAGTATCGCCTACACCCCAAGAGAGGTAAATCTGAATCTGTTCGGTAAGTCTTATTAAAGTGAGGGAACGGAGAGAGTCCCAACACGAGAGTTCAGAGTCTGTGTCTCGTCACACCCCCACTTCGGGGGTTTCTGTTAAAGGTCCCCGGACTTAGTTCCAAGGGTGTGACCAGGTGAGACGATTACTTGGTGTCGTGTGTGGACCTTTGATCCCAAGTACTCAGGACCAGAAAGGTCCTCTACTGAGAGGTATAATCGGTATAGCCTCGGTTACCGTTAGTGATAAAAGAGGGATAACAAGGAACCACCGAGTGTGTGATTTCTTAGACGGACGTTACACTCTCTGATCTCAAACTAGGGACCAAACCCTTCTAGGGGACCTCTTCCCTTACCGATGGGTGAGGTCATAAGAACGGACCTCTTAAGGTACCTGTCTCCTCGGACCACTCGATGTCAGGTACCCCAGTTTTTCTCAGTCTGTACTGACTCAATGATTGTGAAAATGAAAGTAATCCAGATCACAGTCTCTTTCGGACTACTTACGAATAACTTAACTGGATATGTAAAACGAGGAACTTTATAACACTCATTGAGAAATCTTTGACAAAGGAGAAACTCCTCTTTAAAAACACCCTACAATCGTTGAAGGAAGATCTATCTAGACACTAAGATTTTTCCGTATTAGGGTGAACCCTGTTTTCGGTTCAAGGTATAGTCAATTTCGAATCGAGCACATGTCCTACTTATTTAAGATTTATCTTAAATTCTTTTTAGGAAAAGTTTCGAAGAGGAACTAAATACCTGAAATATTTATACTGGGAACCTTCTATCGTACGTCCTAATACCCTAAATAGAACACACAAACGGTCCTCCTACTTTATCTCAAAATCTTAATAACTCCGGTCTGTGTATCTCTTTAATTTATTCAAAACACCTACTTTTCTTTAAAAATCTTTTCATGGGATATTCTGTATAGTCCATTATTTCGTGGCCCCGGTCTACCTATGTATCGACATAACATGTCTTGTGAGTCAGTATTTAATGAAGGTCAAAATCTTCTCCAAATATTTGTACGAAGTCCTTGGTTTCTTTGGAGAGGAACAAAGTCAAGGTGACCGTTCTTTTTTTCCTTACATATCCGTTATTCGAGTAAAATAAGGAATTGAGACAGGTTTTTCGGTGCTGGCAATCTAAATATTTCGATAATTCGTCAAAGAAACGGAACTAGTTCACCCAAATAAGACACCTTTTTAAGACCTTTTATCATAAATAATGGGTGAATTATAACGTTCATATCATGATCTATTCTCTTTTTACCCATACCGATTCCGAAAATGGATCACTTAACTCTTCGACTCTTTCGTGAGTAAAGTTACTTATATCAGTATCTTCCAAAAACATCTTTAAAGTTTTGATCGGACTTAGGTCCCTTTTATATAACCTGAAAGAGTAGAACCCCACGTATAAGAATCTTATGAGTATCGATCTAATTTGATAATGATAGTGTGTACAAAGAATTTCACTCCAAACTTTATCGTTTTTGAACCCTTTTTAGAAATACAGGTTGTGGTCCAAATCAAGTAAGTTACCTGAAATACGTCAATAATGTTTATTATGTGTTACAAATTATGGTCTTTCTACCGACAGATAAAATTCACTATTTTTACTTAAAGGTTCGCCAGAGGTACCATGCTAAACGTAAAACATTTGATTATCTTTTTACGCAAACACACAGACGTTACAGACGGGCATCAGAATCTCAGTTTACCTGTCATTCTGAGTTCTGATAATCCCCGAAGGGTTCACCACGACCACCATTTCTTGGGTGGCGTTACGTCCTCTGCATTCTCTACACCCAAACTAGGGACCCAGACTTTCTAAGGGGCCTCGTCCCGCACCGTTGGGCGAGGTCATAAGAACGGACCTTTTAGGGTACCTGTCTCCTCGAACCGTCCAATGGCAGGTACCCCAGTGTTTCTCAGTCTGTACCGACTTCACTGACTCTTGTACAGTCTCCTACGTGACTCGGGTCCGACGCCACCTCCCACGGTGTGTCCTTCGTGTTGAACAGACGACCCGTCCTAGTCCGTAAGGAAAAGTCGCCCTCAGAAACGTCGTCATGTCGAGACCGTGTACCTGTCCTCTTTGTGTGGTCCGTCCCGTTCTAGACGGTACCGAACCTTCGGGGTCTGGAGTACCGTCGATTTATAAAGAATTTTGTTGAGTTAGACAAAGGTACCAGAGGTTTTCCTTTAGGTCAATGTTCTCAGTGGTGTGAGTCCCTACCATAGACCTCGAGTAAATGTCAGAGAAGGTTAGGTCTTCGTTAAATGGTTGGTTCTCAGTAGAAGTAGTCATTCGTTATATCGAATCACGATATCTGACTTATAAGTCAGTATTTAGGGTTCCAGTATCGTAATTTCCTGCCTCGGAAATCTTCCACTAATCAAGTACTTTGGTCTCGAGAGTCAGTACCTTAAACACGATAATTATCTACTGACTCTTTCAGACAACGGGGAAGGAGGTATACTCCAATGTCGTCACTCTTCAAATCCTGGTTCGGGAGTGGGTTGTGGCTGAGGCGGTTTCCGAACTAGAACCTGAAAGGTCGGAAGTCCTGACACTCCTTATTCAGAAATAATAAATATCGGACGAGTCAGATACCATAGAAACAATCTCGCCTTACCTGACTGTAAATGACAGTTCTCAATTGTAATGGGAACAACTCGTTAGTCCACAAATCCATCAGTCAAATTCTGTTGTAGTTTTGACTCTTATTGTCAGGTCCGAAATAAATGACTGACGACGACGACGACGACGATTCAGCGAAGTCAGTACAGGCTGAGACACGCTGGGGTATCCACCGTCGGGTCGTCTGAGGCAGGGACCCTAAGAGGTCCGTTCTTTTGACCTCACCCAACGGTAAAGGAAGAGGTTACGTACTTTCACTTATCACTTTCACTTCAGCGAGGCATCACAGGCTGAGAACCACTGGGGTACCTGACGTCGGATGGTCCGAGGAGACAGGTACCCCAAAGGGTCCGTTCTCATGACCACACCCCACGGTAGCGGAAGAGACTAAATGACTGACCCTATCATTATTTTTTCTCTTTAATCTCCACAGGAATGGCGGAAATAGTCTAGAGGTCTTCTGTCTCGATTTAACAATTGACTTCCCGGTCACAAGTATCTCTTCCTGGAAATTGTGAAATGGACATGAATATCACAAATAATATAATTGGAAATAAATAAGAAAGACAAAACTAAAAAAAAAACAGGAACGTCTAAGTTTAATGGCTCAGTAAACATATATACAGTAGAGGAAATATAAACAAATCATTGAACTTACCTTCATGGTGGTCGGACGGAGTACGTCGGAAGTCGGTACGGGTGTGGGTGGGACACTACTGACACCGAAGACGTCTCGAACGAAAACAACAGAAAAGGGGTTGACAAGATAGTCCGATAAGTGGAGACCCCCATAGTGTGGGTCCAAAGTCCGAGATGTTTAAAGGTCGACAAACAAGATAACGAAAATTGTTATAAGACCCTATATTTAACGAGATAACAAAATAGATTAATTTAAAGCTAGGAAAACCTCCTCATTTTGTAAACTCCGGTCAGAAACTCTAAACAAAACTGCGGTCCCCCCGACAAGAATCGGTAGAAGGGGTATCAAGAGGGAAAATTCGGAGGTGACCAGATGTCAAATCGAATAGTCAGAATCTTCCGATGGTCGGAGGAGAATGAACGAATGTAGTTGTAGAGGTGACAAAAGAGAAAATAAATAAAATAACCTCATATCATTGCAATGTTACGACACAATCAGAGACGACATGTTACTTCACTTAGTCGACATACATATGTATGTGGGGGAAGGAGAACCTGGAGGGAGGGTGGGATGGGGTGGTAGGGTGGGTAGATTCTGTCGTGTCTCGTGACTCGACTCGAGCGACGCGAGAAACCTTCCGAGAGTGGTCGATAAAATGTGTGCCATTACCTAGACATAGTTACGAAGAGAGAGACAAGCAGGGTGGGAGGGAGAGGGGGTGACACAGGGTTCAGACAAGAGATACAGACACAGAGATAAAGACGGGACCTTTATCCAAGTAGACATGGCGAAAAGATGTAAAGTGTGGACACACAAGTATATACTATGAACGAGAAGAGAAAGACTGAAGAGAGTCACATGTGTGAGATCCAAGTAGGTGTAGAGACGTTTATTGGGTTAAGGCAAGGGGACATCCGACTCATTATAAGGTGACACATACACAGTATGTAGAAGAAATGGGAGGGCGTGAGAACCATCCTTACATTTAACTATGTCGGTGACACCTCTTGTCATACCTCCAAGGAATTTTTTGATTTTTGTCTTGATGGTATATTAGGTCTTTAGGGTGATAACCCGTATATAGGACTCTTTTGGATTGAGTTTTCCTGTACGTATGGGGTCACAAGTGACGTCGTGATAACTGTTATTGGACGTACCTTTGGCGGATTTGCGGGTGACAAGAGTCGTCGCGGGAACCCGAATTTGAAGGGGTGTGGAAAAAGACTTATTTTAGTAAAGAAACTCACTAATTTTCGAGAGACGAGAATATCGAACAGAGAGGGACCCGTCTTGGGCACGCGGTGACGAGGTCTCGAATCCCTGTAACCAGATGAAAAGAGTCCTACTATGGGAACGAACTGTTAGTCACACGACTCAGTCCCTTATCGGACACCAGAAAAGTCGAATGAAGACCGTACCTTAGAGACGGGTGTTCACTCGACCCTAGTTCCCCCAAATCGGGGTCATAAGAGTCGGGCAATACGGACTTATCTCGTAGACGTTGGACTTCGACTCTCCTACTCGTTACGACCACTGGACCAGGAGGACCCCTCTATTACGTCAAGGTCTGGGTCTCGACCCCCTCCTCCCCCGGATACAAGAACCGAGATCGTCGGACCCAACCACGAAGGTAGTACGACTCGACCCCACCCCCCTTACGGTGGTTAAGAAAAACAAGAATCCCGAAGGAACCACTGAGTCTGTCATTTCTTAGACGGACGTTACGCCCTTGGGACCCAAGTTAGGGACCCATCTCTTCTAGGGGACCTCTTCCCTTATCGATGGGTGAGGTCATAAGAACGGACCTCTTAAGGTTCCTGTCTCCTCGGACCACCCGATGTCAGGCACCTGACCGTTTCTCAACCTACACTGACTCGCTTATTGTGAAGTGAATAACAAGAATGACTCTAAATCATCAAAAAGAACTTATTTATGAAGAGATTTCCAAGAGAGTCCCAATATACGGGAATCCTTTTAAAGGTCTTTGAATGTTGTTAAAAAGTTTTTTATTAAAAGTGATCAATACTAACGAAACGACCCCACCAAACACCTCGAGGAGAATAACGGTAAGATCTTTAAATAAAGGGGAAGAACAAATATTAAATACACAGAGTTCCTGGTTTTCAGACATCAGTAAAGTAATTATGATGTGAAAATAATTTTTCTACCTTTTGTACACGTAAGTGGGTAATTATAATTAGAGATACCGAGTCTACCATTTCGTAGACAGACGTTACGTCTTCTGGGCCCAATCTAGGGACCTAACCCTTCTAGAGACCCTCTTCCTTTACCTTCGGGTGAGGTCATGAGAACGGACCTTTTAGGGTACCTGTCTCCTCGGACCATCCGATGACAGGCACCCCAGTGTTTCTCAACCTGTTCTGACTCACTGAAGTGAATGACCTACTTTTTAATACAACTAAATTTATAAGAATAAAACAAATACACATAAAAAACGGAGTTTGAAAAAAACCTTCCTCTTCTTTCGAAAATCACTTTAGAATCATCCTTCGACGATACATCGTGTACCTCGAGTCGAGCCACGAGACCTACTGAATCTTCCCATCCTACTCCACCCACCCTTCCTCGAGTTCTTCTTCCCCTATATACACATGATACCGACTAAGTGCAACAAGATACCGTCTTCAGTTGTAGATGACATTTTGTTGACATGAGGTTAAATTTTTTTATTTTCTTCGTTCATTTTTCCTTATTAAAGGGGGAACCACCAACGTAGTACGGACGTTAGGTAAGAAAAGGAAAATGACTCTCTAAACTACCCCTTTTACAGTAATTATACAAAAGGAATACTTGTATACTAGAGAACCATTTATGTGATTATCGTAAGTGACTACCCTCAGAAGTCAACGCCTTACAACAACCATATCGTCTTACACGGACCAGACAGATCTTAACTACATAAAGACCCCGCACCGAGACAGTTTTTTCAGTGTAGTTGATAAAACCCCCCTCCATTTCTGTCCCACACCAGCGACCAACAGGTCTCGTACCCTGGACGTTTTCGTCTCCGAGGAGTAGGGGAGGGGACAGGAACTTTAGACGTAAGGTGGACGACGTCGGTAAGGCGTCTACGTCGGAACTCTCTCATTACACCACAGATCAGGTGGACCTGACTCATACACTGACTTAGGTCTAAACAACAAGAAATTCGACACAACAACGATTCGACATACTAAGAGAACACTAGGTTACCTGACATCGGGTGGTCCGAGGAGTCAGGTACCCTAAAGGGTCCGTTCTTATGACCTCACCCAAGGTAACAAAGGAAGTCCCTTAGAAGGACTGAGTCCTTAACAAAAGGACGTAACGTCCGTCTAAGAAATGACGACTCGGTGGACTCTTCGGAGGACTCTTGGAGATATATTTGAAGATTCTAAGACTATACACCTACGCCTCTATGAAGAAAGTCGGTGAGTTCTACTCGGAACATTCGTTCGAGGGGACGAAACTTTGGTCGGTGGATCGTTAGACCTCACTGGAGAAGAACAAGAAGGACGAGAGGACATGCCTCCGGTCAAACAGATACTTTGCCACAAAATACTTTCTTTATCGTAAGAAGACACTTTCCCTCGTAGCGTGTTCGATTTATAACGGATTCCCCCATTCTTTCCTGGACCCTTCGACACAACTTCCAGGACCCAGAGAGGAAGAGACAAGGAATTTCGGATTGTACCTCATTCTTGAGACTAAGACGACGCAGACTTAGGCTACGAAACATAATAAAGTTACAATTTTGTTCTTTTCCCCGGTGAAAGAAACCTCGGGACTACTCAAATTTGTGATAACTTTACCGTAATCATTAGTGACTGAGAAAAGTCCATTTATTATTTGTCAATTTAAGTTCTCTTCGTCTCTCTACCTCCGATACAGACGAGTGACGGTCGTGACGATAAATATTGTATTTAATCCATATAAAGTAGTTTGTTAACCCGTTACGTCGAAATCTACAAAAAAAAAGGGACTTTGGGTTAAACGAGATTCAGTTAAACCGCTAAATGACTTTATCAAAAGACCCTTAACTAAAAATCACTTAACCTGACAAAGGTCCGTTATGTTAATTTTTTATTTTTATAAATAAGGTCGAGGAGACCATAAAGGTGCCACGGACTTATATTTCTCCTTAATATCTCTCGATACCCTTCACTTATGGAAAAAAGGAGTTGATATTCTTCAAAGTGTAAAAACCAGACAAAATACGGAAATAAAACCAGAGTACATCTTTCAAAAGAGAAGAAATAAAATTTGAATGTGTGGGTGATTTCTTTTAAACTTTTTCTCTCTTTTGATAATTTTTATCCTGTGGTTGGTCAAAAATATGTAAAATTTATTTAAGAAGGTTAGTAAAATATACGGAATCAAAAAGAGTGTACAAACATTTAGTAGGACTTGTCTCAATTTTGTAAAATTATAGGGTCTTAAGTAAAATTCATCTTATGAGTGAATTCAAATAAAATTTTTAGTTAGGTCCATAGACGGATTTAAAAGGTTAATAAGTTTTCCAGACTAAGTATTCTTTGAGAGGTTTAACGAACAAAGACAAAGAAGTCTCGTATCTGATCAGGACACTTGGATTATTTTCCGTGTCTCCCTTTTTTAAAGGGTTAATCGATCCCCGTCTTGAAATTACCCTACGTCCTCTCCTTTGACTAATGCTCCAAAATCGACACCCACGTAAATGGGTAGAGACACATGCAGTACATTAACGGTACGGACAAAGGGTCCACACTACTCCCTCACATAGTGGCACAGTGATACCGGGAAAGGTCCAACTTATCGGTCGTCGGTAGTTTTCCGTACTAGGGTACAAAATCGACGAAAGATTTTGCAACCAGAATGAAGATCTTAGGAAGACACACTTTCTTGGTTGACAGTTGTTAAATATTTACGAAACATAAGTTTTCTTAAAAAACCGATTAAGTCAAACCTACCCTTATGTAAAAGTGTGTCTTTACTATAATTTAAATACCAAGTTAAAGATCGTTCCATCGATTGTCTCTCGGGATTATCGTAATAATCAAAATAAATAAAGACACAGGATAACCTAGGATTCTAGAGAGACCTTAGTATTTCAAGTTATTACATAGTGTACGTTTATCGTTACGGTCAGAAATTTACGTCAGAAAAGGAGAAGAAGTAACAGGTATAGGGTGTATGTTCGTCTTTCCTACTGATTATATTTTTTAATGTGGTCAATCGTAAATAATATCAATATGATACAAGATCGGCAACACGGCTCGGGAAATACGTAGGAAACAGTAAATTAAGGGTGATGAAAGTGGTAAAATATACAATCGTTTGACTTTGATTTTTAATTTCATTGAACAAGTCTCTTTATCAATTTTACTCCTTTGTCTGGTCTCTAGTGGTTTGGGACAAGAGGACGGACGGGCGACACCGTCGTCGGGGTGTTGCCCTACACGAGGACGTCGGCATTAGTTACACATGTCTTTCACTTTCACTTTGAATCAGTGAGTCAACCTTAGGTTGAGAAACTCTGGGGTACGTGACATCGGCGGTCCGATTAGACAGATACCATAAGAGGTCCGATCTTATGACTTCACCCAACGTTCAAAGAGGAATAGACGTCGAAGTCAATGGACGTCAGATAGTACCAGGTTTTTATAATTTACCTTTTGAGGACTTTATTTGTTAAATACAAAATTTAACGTACGGTGACTTATCTCACTACTTCAAAGAGGGATTGGACGAGGAAGGGTGGGTCCTACACTTAGAAGGGAAACAGGTCAACTAGGTCGGGAAGTTAGTGAATGATCGACGGAGTCAATAGTTTACGACTATAGTATAACACCATAGTATAACGAACACTAATTCATCGGGAATAAATGAATGAACCTCTTCCGTTACCGTTGGGTGAGGTCATGACCACCGGGGTTCTACGTTCTCATCACTACAACCGTTAAACCTATACGGTTTCTCTTTGTCATCTCACGAAAGAAATTTACTTTCTCACTTTCAAGAGTTGAACTTTTCCTCTCCCTTTTTTCAACGTACAACTCCAACGATTTTAGATGTCATCCTTACTCAAAAAGTAAGCACTTTAACACTTCCTTTTTCTTTAATCACAATTAAAACGACAATGTGTAGTTTGACATTTTAAATGTTGGTGTCACGTACTATTTACGAATCAATTCTACCTTTTCGGTAATTTAAGTATGTCATTCTATAAAACTTTCTTTCTGGTGTTAAATGTATTGAACAACGTCATATAACGATATTAATAACAAAATAATAATCACTAGTAACGATTAGAGAATGTCACGGATTATATAGTTAATTCGAGTCGTTACATTCATATCTTTTTTCGTTCTATATATACACACACACAACACACAATCAGCGAGTCGGTACAGACTGGGACACTGGGACGGTCCGAGGAGACAGGAACCCTAAGACGTTCGTTTTTATGACCTCACCCATCGGTAAGGGAAAACGTCCCCTAGAAGACCTGTGTCCCTACCTTGAACCGAGAAGGACGTAAAATCCGTCTAATGGTAAATTCCCAAGAACTTTCATAGGGGGTACCTATTCCCCGACAGATGACACAGCTGTTTTCAAACAAAGGAACCGTTTTTAGAGGAATGTCGTTGGTAATCTGATCGAGACAACAGTGATGGATCCGAGAGTAACCTCTTCCGTTACGGTGGGTGAGATCATGAGAACGGACCTTTTAGGGTTCCTTCCTCCTCAGACTATCCGACGTCAGGTACCCCAGCGATTCTCAACCCGTACTGACTCGCTGAAGTGAAAGTGAAAAGTGAAAGTACGTGACCTCTTCCTTTACCGTTGGGTGAGGTTATAAGAACGGACCTCTTAGGGTCCCTGTCTCCTCGGATCACCCGACGACAGATACCCCAACGTGTCTCAACCTACGCTGATTTCTCTGAATCGTCGTCGTCGTCGTCGTCGTCGTCCGAGAGTATCAGAACTTAAATATCATGAGTAGTGAAAGTATGATCGTAAATACATCAACAAATTAATTTCAGAGGTACGAACAGATCTATCATTCTTTCTCCACCATAATACGTTGTGCCCGAAGGGTCCACCGTGTCACCATTTCTTAAGTGGACGGTAACGTCCTATGTGTCCTGTGCGACCAAACTATGAGGTTATAAGAACGGATCTCTTAAGGTACCTCTCTCCTCGGACCACCCGATGTCAGGGACCCCAACGTCTCAGCCTATACTGACTCGCTGACTGTGATTATGAGAGACACAGTTACAAATCAACTTTATCAAAGGTGTCTCCGTCGAAGGTCTCAGTTCTCCAAATGATAAACACGTCGTTAAAGAAAAGAAGGAAACGAATCTTCTTATAAACGTACGAACCAACGAGGTCCAGAATCGACACCGTGTGTCCTAGAACCTAGAAGTGACGTCGTATGTGTTAGAAAGTCAACGTCACGCACCCGAGATCAAGGGACTGACCCCTACCTTAGACTCGGCGGACTTAATTCCCGCGTCTCAGAATCGGTGACCTGGTGTACTCTTCCGGGACACGTCACTAAAGATCAATTTGGGAAGGGAATTAGGTAACCAAGAAAATTTAAAAAACTAAACGATAAATAAAACACATAAAAATTAAAGATAGTCGAACTAACTCCATATTAATTGTGTTTCTTGTAACACATGTAAATTCGACATGTCGTACTACGAAAGTATCTGTATGTAAAACACTTTACTAATGTATCACAAGAATTAACTTACAATAAACGACTCCGGAACTATTTTGAAGTCCCCAAAGAAAAATGGAGACCCCTTCAGAATTCCGTAGTTGAGTTCCAGGAGTCATAACTTAGAGTAAAGGACGTTTAAGGACCACGTTTGTGAGACGATGTCGGTCCGAGTAGACGTGACACAGGGATGGTACCGAAAACAGTAGAGAGACAGGGGTCTGATAAGGGAGGTGAAGTGTATAAGGAGAACAAGGATAACAAGTCAGCGAGTCAACACAGACTGAGAAACACTCGGGTACCTGACGTCGTACGGTCCGAAGGGACAGGAAGTGGTAGAAGGACTCAAACGAGTTTGAGTACAGGTAACTCAGTCACTACGGTAGGTTGGCAGAGTAGGACAACTGGGCAAGAGGACGAAAGTTAGAAAGGATCGCACTCCCAGAAAAGGTTTCTCACCCCAGAAAAGGTTTCTCAGCCGAGAAACGTAGTCCACCGGTCTCATAACCTCGAAGTTGAAGTCGTGAAGTCAGGAAGGTTACTTATAAGTCCCAACTAAAGTAAATCTTAACTAACCAAACTAGAGGAACGACAGGTTCCCTGAGAGTTCTCAGAAGAGGTCGTGGTATCAAGCTTTCGTAGTTAAGAAGCCACGGGTTGAGGATACGATTTGGGATTACTGGGAAACCTCCGGGTCATTCAAGGTGTCTTCGGAAGGTCGAACTGGGTAGGACGTGGGTGTGGACATAGGACGGCTCAGTGACGGAACGGGAGAAGAACGGATGAAAACCGTGTCCGCAGAGTGGGTCGGCGTCCTAGTGGTTGACGAAAAAGAAATAGGGGTGGGGGAGTTGGTGTCAACAAAGGGAGGAACTTCGACCGACATTATGACGTACAAGAAGCCATCCACCGTTGTAAGTGTTTGTCTTAAGTCCGTTAAGACAACGATCTGAGTTGTCCTGTCATAGGGATTCCTCTCCGTGTCTACGGGACTCAACGATGGAGGCGACTAGAACAAGTGATTAATCTTTGTAAACGAAGGAACCTCGGTGTTTTTGCAAGGGTGATAATAAGACAAAACATTCCCCTTTGTTAGACTCAACAATAAATTCACTAAGGTAAAAGGTCGGGAGTGTTTGGATCTTCTAGTCTTTCCTAGTTTTGTCTCGAGAGGAAATAGTACAAAAAAGTTCCTAAATCCCCTTTTTTTAGTACTAAAACAAAAAAAGTTAAAACCATACCCTAAAAATAAAAAAGTTCTACGACGACGACGACTTTAACACATGTCCTTAGAAATAGTAATCTTTGTTACTCTTTGTCTCTTACAGAAATTTTTGTACCCATCTGACGATTAACTTTTGTGTCTGTAATTTTTGACCTGTGTGACAAGCCTTAAGTAAAAGAGAAATTGGTCTTTTAAACTCTCAACCAACGAAATGCGTTACCTCTTCAACCATGTTTGGGACCATGTAAACCATGGGTCTGAAAAGACCTTATTACTGTCTCCGTAACTTGAATGAATTCTGGTGAGAAGGGACCACCGAGCCTACCATTTCGCAGACAGATGTTACACCCTCTGAACCCAAACTAGGGACCCAGCCCTTCTGGGGGACCTCTTCCTTTACTGTTAGGTGAGGTCATGATAACGGACCTTTTAGGGTACGTGTCTCCTCGGACCATCCGATGTCAGGTACCCCAGCGTTTCTCAGTCTGTGTTGACTCGCTGAAGAAAGGAAAGGAAAGGAAAGGAGACTCAAGTACAATAAACAACGGTCACTGATTCCGTAGAATAAAGGACACCCTATAAAAGGAACCTAGTAGGTAAGGGATGTCAGTGAAAGGGAGTTTGAAATAAGTGGACACAAATGTTTTACGTACGTAATATTCCTTTACTCTGACTTAAAATCGTTTACTTAACTTTACACATGAAGATTTATACGTAACCCGAAGGGACTACCGAGTCTTCAATTTCTTAGACGGACACTGACACGAGAAGTCTATTCGACACCTTCCGGTACACAAATAAAATTACACTGAAATTTTTTGTGGAGAAAACAGAATAAAGTCTCGGACAAAATTACCCTACTCCAGACAAGACCCCAGTAAGGTACCCAGGACTCAAAAATTAAGACACGCACAGAAAGTGTCAGAACACAACAGGTCTACCATAAATGGAGTACTCGAAACACAGTGAGATAAGAGAAAGATCGATCCCACACGACTAAGAACTTAGAGGTGCCGAAGACCTGATGTGTCCGGTGAGAAACTTGTATTAAACTAAAAACAAATTTCTTATTGACACGTAACAAAATGTTGTGACAAAAGTTTTAGTCTTAAATAAAATACCTGATACTCTCCCGTCTGGGAGTTTCAACCGTCCCAACAAAGTTGTTACTTTTACACAAACACTTTTACTTTTTTGTCTTTCTTTTATACATCGATCTATCGTCATTGTATACGTCGGATCGGTAAGTCTTCAAAGGTCACGTTGTTCGAGGAAAAGGTACTCTTGTTAAGAGACCACACCAATTAACGACCACATCAGTCAAACCCGTAGTAATACTAAACTACAAGGTTCAGTAAGATACCTGATCTCGTAAGACACGGAAAACGAGTCGAGCTCGCTCCGTTAAATGTGAAGTAACAAGTTCTACTTTCACCTACAGGTTAATTTTTCAACACGTAGTTGGTTTTTCTTTTCCCTCCCTCTCTCTTTATCGATAACGACTCATTCCCTTCGACTTTCTGTTATCAAATAATTTAAAGGAGGGTTCTCGTACGACATCCCACATACACACACACACACACACACACAAACTTACCAATTTGTCTCAATCAAGTATAATTGGAAACGAGTCTTCTTGAGAAGGGAACTTGAACATTGAACCAAGATTGGTCACGTCTCAGGATAGAGACTGTGTGAGACCGGGAAGTGGAGTCCTGAACGGGTCCCATTCCTCACACAAACAACTCTTACTCACATGGATGTGACACTTTCTCTGGTAGTTTCGGATTACTCGTTTTGAGTTTTTTGTCACATACCAAAATGAGGAAAGGTTAAAGGAACAGCGTCTCCGTAACACCAGAGAAAAGACGGTACAGACAAAGAAAAAAGACCGACAGGAAAGAGACGACCAGGTTGAGACAAACTGAAATCGTAATTAGTAACATAGTTTCATTAGACAAACATCCTGTATCTAATTCAATTGAATTTTTACGGAAGGTTATGTGTCAAGTCAAGTCAGCGAGTCAGCACAGACTGAGAAACCCTGGGGTACTTAACGTCGTGCGGTCCGGAGGGACAGGTAGTGGTTGAGGGCCTCAAGTGGGTTTGTTTGGGTACAGGTAACTCAGTCACTACGGTGAGTTGGTAGGGTAGGAGACAGCAGGGGAAGAGAAGGACGGGGGTTAGGGAGGGTCGTAGTTTCAGAAAAGGTTACTCAGTTGAGAAGCGGACTCCACCGGTTTCATAACCTCAAAGTCGAAGTCGTAGTCAGGAAGGTTACTTGTGGGTCCTGACTAGAGGAAATCCTACCTGACCAACTTAGAGGAACGTCAAGTTCCCTGAGAGTTCTCAGAAGAGGTTGTGGTGTCAAGTTTTCGTAGTTAAGAAGCCGCGAGTCGAAAGAAGTATCAGGTTGAGAGTGTAGGTATGTACTGAGGACCTTTTTGCTATCGGAACTGATCTACCTGGAAACAACCGTTTCATTACAGAGACGAAAAGTTATATGATAGATCCAACCAGTATTGAAAGGAAGGTTCCTCATTCGCAGAAAATTAAAGTACCGACGTTAGTGGTAGACGTCACTAAAACCTCGGGGTTTTTTATTTCAGACTGTGACAAAGGTGACAAAGGGATAGGTAAACGGTACTTCACTACCCTGGTCTACGGTACTAGAAGCAAAAGACTTACAACTCGAAATTCGGTTGAAAAAGCGAGAGGAGGAAGTGAAAGTAGTTCTCCGAAAAATCAAGGAGAAGTGAAAGACGGTATTCCCACCACAGTAGACGTATAGACTCCAATAACCATAAAGAGGGCCGTTAGAACTAAGGTCGGACACGAAGGAGGTCGGGTCACAAAGAGTACTACATGAGACGTATCTTCAATTTATTCGTCCCACCGTTATATGTCGTCCACGTCTGTTTATAACAAACTAAGGTGAATACGATGGATGAATCTTATCAGTTTAAGTATCTCAGTCTCTCATGTGACCATCTACGGTCCCCGACCCCTCCCCTCCTCCGTACCTGAACCACAAAGTACCCCTTCCTCGAAGTCAAGTCCTTTCACTCTTTAAAACCTCCACTTACTACCACTCTCAACATGTCGCTACACTTACCTGGATTGCGGTGACTTGACATGTCAATTTATACCAGTTTTGACATACAAAATGTAATACACTGAACATGGTGTCTTTTGTAATTTTTTCACTAAGTACATTTATATATTTGTATTACCCTATCCTGATTTTTAAATATTTCGTTTTCGTGAGGAGAAAAGCGAAGAAGTATGGGAGACAGGGTCCGAGGGACTTTCACTATAATTTGAGAAATCGACAACGAAAATCATAAACAATATGATAAAGATTGATTAAACGAATATGACTATAAAATATAAAAAAGAATTAAAAGTTATGATAAGAAAATAACACCAACTTCAAAATCGATAGAAAAAGAAGATAGGGGTAGTGAACGAGACGGACACAGGGGAAGGAGTATCAGAGAAATACAGGTTTAGACCCCAATTTAGTTACGAGTCACAAATGTATTAAGACTGGTATAGTCAACAAGTCACGTCTTCGTTCATCACAAACTACTAGTTTAAAGGAAAATACAGATTGAAAAATTAGGACTACAATTATTAACGGAATAAACTCTTTGGAGTTTATCGGTTTCGTTAGAACTCTTTCTTCTTACCTTGAGCTCCTTAGTTAGACGGNGTACTAGAAGCAAAAGACTTACAACTCGAAATTCGGTTGAAAAAGTGAGAGGAGAAAGTGAAAGTAGTTCTCCGAAAAATCAAGGAGAAGTGAAAGACGGTATTCCCACCACAGTAGACGTATAGACTCCAATAACCATAAAGAGGGCCGTTAGAACTAAGGTCCGACACGAAGGAGGTCGGGTCGCAAAGAGTACTACATGAGACGTATATTCAATTTATTCGTCCCACCGTTATATGTCGTCCACGTCTGTTTATAACAAACTAAGGTGAATACGATGGATGAATCTTATCAGTTTAAGTATCTCAGTCTCTCATGTGACCATCTACGGTCCCCGACCCCTCCCCTCCTCCGTACCTGAACCACAAAGTACCCCTTCCTCGAAGTCAAGTCCTTTCACTCTTTAAAACCTCCACTTACTACCACTCTCAACATATCGCTACACTTACCTGGATTGCGGTGACTTGACATGTCAATTTATACCAGTTTTGACATACAAAATGTAATACACTGAACATGGTGTCTTTTGTAATTTTTTCACTAAGTACATTTATATATTTGTATTACCCTATCCTGATTTTTAAATATTTCGTTTTCGTGAGGAGAAAAGCGAAGAAGTATGGGAGACAGGGTCCGAGGGACTTTCACTATAATTTGAGAAATCGACAACGAAAATCATAAACAATATGATAAAGATTGATTAAACGAATATGACTATAAAATATAAAAAAGAATTAAAAGTTATGATAAGAAAATAACACCAACTTCGAAATCGATAGAAAAAGAAGGTAGGGGTAGTGAACGAGACGGACACAGGGGAAGGAGTATCAGAGAAATACAGGTTTAGACCCCAATTTAGTTACGAGTCACAAATGTATTAAGACTGGTATAGTCAACAAGTCACGTCTTCGTTCATCACAAACTACTAGTTTAAAGGAAAATACAGATTGAAAAATTAGGACTACAATTATTAACGGAATAAACTCTTTGGAGTTTATCGGTTTCGTTAGAACTCTTTCTTCTTACCTTGAGCTCCTTAGTTAGACGGACTGAAGTCTGATATAATGTTTCGATGTCAGTACTTCTGTCATACCATGACCGAGTTTCTGTCTTTATATCTAGTTACCTTGTTTTATCTTTCGGGTCTCTATTTAGGTGTGTGGATACCTGTGGAATAGAAACTGTTTCCGCCGTTCTTATATGTTACCTCTTTTCTGTTAGAGAAATTGTTCACCGCGACCCTTTTGACCAGTTGATGGACATTTTCTTACTTTGATCTTGTGAAAGATTGTGGTATGTGTTTTTATTTGAGTTTTACCCATTTCTAGATTTACATTCTGGTCTTTGATATTTTAAGGATCTTCTTTTGTATCCGTTTGGTGAGACTGTATTTAGTGTCGTCCTAGGAGATACTGGGTGGAGGGTCTCATTACCTTTATTTTCGTTTTTATTTGTTTACCCTGGATCAATTTAGATTTTCGAAAACGTGTTACTTCCTTTGATATTAGTTCCACTTTTCTGTCGGAAGTCTTACCCTCTTTTATTATCGTTTATTTCGTCGACTGTTTCTTAATTAGAGTTTTTATGTATTTGTCGAGTACGTCGAGTTGTGGTCTTTTTATTTACTGGGTCAGTTTTTTACCCGGTTTCTCGATTTGTCTATAAAGAGGTTTCTTCTGTATGTCTACCGATTGTTTGTGTACTTTTCTACGAGTTGTAGTGAGTAATAGTCTCTTTACGTTTAGTTTTGGTGTCACTCCATGGTAGAGTGTGGTCAGTCTTACCGACGATAGTTTTTCAGATGTTTTTTATTTACGACCTTTCCCACACCTCTTTTCCCTTGGGAGAATGTGACAACTACCCTTACGTTTGATCATGTCGGTGACACCTCTTGTCACACCTCTAAGGAATTTTTTGACCTTTATCTTGACAGTATACTGGGTCGTTAGGGTGACGACCCGTATGTGTGGCTCCTTTGGTCTTAACTTTCTCTGTGTACATGGGGTTACAAGTAGCGTCGTGACAAATGTTATCGATCCTGTACCTTCGTTGGATCTACAGGTAACCGTCTACTTTCCTATTCTTTCGACACCATGTATATGTATTACCTTGTAATGAGTCGGTAATTTTTCTTATGTAAACTTAGTCAAGATTACTCCGCCTACTTTGACCTCGGATAATATGTCACACTTCATTCAGTCTTTCCTTTTGTGGTTATGTCATATAATTACGTACATATACCTTAAATCTTTCTACCATTACTACTGGGATATACACTCTGTCGGTTTCTCTGTGTCTATATTTCTTGTCTGAAAACCTGAGACACCCTCTTCCACTCCCACCCTACTAAGCTCTCTTATCGTAACTTCGTACATATAATGGTATACACTATGTCTACTGGTCAGGTTCAAACTACGTACTTTGTCCCGTGAGTTTCGGACCCAAGTGACCCTATTGGGTCTCTCTACCCTACCCCTCCCTCCACCCCCCACCCAAGTCCCACCCCCTGTTTACATGTGGGCACCGACTAAGTACAGTTACATGCCGTTTTGGGTGGTGTTATAACATTCGATTAATCGGAGGTTAATTTTATTTAATTAAACTTTTTTATTAACGGAATAAAAAGTAACGGAATGAAAAAATGTATATGTAATTATTAAACAAAGGGTTTATGTAGTTGACTGAACAGTTTGTAGACAGTTGTTAATAAAAAATTTGTGAGTTTCGTCAATTTTTATTAGATACCCAGGGTAAAGGAGAGGAGTGGGTGGTGGAATGGAAGGGGTCTAAAGACTAAGTGGACTGAGACCTCTCAAACGAGACACCCGGTCGTTGTGTCCTCAGTGACTCCCCGCAGAGACCAGAATCCTGTGACAAAAGGTCAGGGTACGGAAAGGATAGGGAACTAAAAGACTTCAAGTCGGAACGAACTCTTCGTATAAAAAACTCAATAACCCGTCAGACTTTTATAGAAATAAGACAAGGTGTGTAACTAATTAATCACAAATCAGTGATTCGACACAGGTTGAGAAAACGTTAAGGTACCCGACATCGGACGATCCGAGGAGACAGGTACCCTAAAGGGTCTACTCTTATGACCTCACCCAACGATACGGGAGGAACTTCCCTAGAAGGGTTGGGTCCCTAACTTGGTACAGAGGACTATCAAATTGAATTGAATCTTAATACAGGGGTGGACGGTCCTAAAACTTCCGGAACAAATGACAAAAACTATTAGATAAAAAAGGGAGAGGTCAAAACAGCTCCACGACACGAGTCAACGAAATCAGTACAGACTGAGAAACGTTGGGATAACTGAGATCAGACGGTCCGAGGTCACAGGTACTCTAAGAGGTCCGTTCTTATGACCTCAGCCAACGGTAAAGGAGGAGGTCCCCTAGAAAGACTGGGTCCTTAGCTTGGGTGTAGAGGACGTCCACCTAAGAAATGGTGATTAGGTGTCCCCTTCGGGTCACATTAACTGCGTATTGATTTATTTTGACATTCTATAAATTTCACGTATTTCACTACTAAACTGTATGCATATATAACACTGACCTGAAGAGGGACAACTCAATTAATTGTGTAGATAGTACATACAGTAGATAAATGAACAAAAAAGGAAACCACTCTTTTAAGATAAGAGAATCGTTCTATTAGATCAAAATTATTAGACAAATCTTTAGTCTACGATAAGGTTAAGGGGAAAAGAAACATTTACTTAATAATAACAACAGCACTTTAGACACATTAGGGAATCTTAAAATAAAAACCATAAGATTTTAAAGTACCGTTACACAAAAATACACCCAAAAATTATTAAATAAAATACACATGAACACCCAAAAAAAAAAAAATTGGTACTTCTGGGAACAGGAAGTCAAAACCTTTTAAGAAGTTAAAATAAAGAAATCATAAAGAAAGGGAAAGAAAGAGACAAGAGAGTCAGGCCTTGAAGATAATTAACCAATCACTTAGAGTCAAGATTAAAACTAATCTTAATCATCCGTTAGAATTAAAAATTTTTTAGAAGATATGATAATAGGAACCGAAATTCCTAAAAGGGAAGAAGGTACACCAGGTGTATCCGTATAAGTTTCTGAATTCTTTATACACATTTAGAGTAGAGTTGACTCCCGGGAAAAAGGAAATTACAGATTGTTCCAATGACCTTATGAAGTTTTGGTAACGAACATCTTTAGGTAGGCCGTTTAAGTGTTCCTTGAGTGTAAGACTACTAGAAGAGACTGTTCACGGAAGCACAAAAAGAAATTGGATACGACGACAGCAGATCTACACTTCGCGTCTAGAGAAGTCTAAGGGGTTTGACGAGAGTATGTTTCGTGGACATTCGTCTTAAATAAAATCACTTGAGTCGACTTCTCTCAATGAACTTATCCCAAACTTACTCTGACTCAAACTCGACTAAGTCCGTAACTTAGCTCTTCTCAAAATTGACTCACCTCTACCTCAACCCTGTTGAAACTAGACTCATCTCAAACTAAACCCATCTTTCGCTTAACTCTTTTCCAACTTAACACATCTCTGGCTCAAAAGATTTCGAGCTCAAGACGTCTCTTAGTCAACTTATCAAACCATCTGCTAAACCCACTGTACCTGAACCCTAGTACAAAGTATGTCATTTGTGTGATTTTCAGATATTATTTGGGAGGCTTTAGGAAAGCCCGAGGAGGAAAACAAGATTGGAAAGACAAACCGACAGACCCAGAAGCGACGACGCTCCCGGGGAGAGCGCACACCGCTCGCCCCGACGAGAGACCGACGCCACGGACCCGGAGAGTGACGCGACCGAAGAGAACGACGTCCGGCGTCCGAGATCCGGCGCACCCGGAGTCATCGGCGCCAAGGTCCGCGATCTCGCGTCCGAGTCACCAGCACCACGCGCCCGAGTCGACGAGGTACCGTGCACCCTAGAAGGGTCTGGTCCCTAGTTTGGGTACAGAGGACGTGACCGTCCTCCCAAGAATCGGTGGTCCCTTCGGACCCAAGGAGTCAAACCCCAGTAGAAAACCAAATGAGCAATACCTTTTCCCCCTTTTCTCGAAGTAGCATTCAATAAGAGAACCAAGCCGAGAGAGGGAAAGAAAGAGAGGAGGGAAGGAGGACGAGTAAGATTTTGTTGTTTAAGGAAAAGCTCAAGGGGGTCTCGTCAAAGTACTAGAAGACACTGTCGGACTAGGAATGCCAGAGTTGTACCGTTCACGAGTAGGTTCAAAGAGTTCTCTGACAACCAAGGATGTCACCTCTTTCTTTACCGTTGGGTGAGGCCACAAGAACGGACCTCTTAAGAAACCTACCTTCCCGGACCACCCGACGTCAGGCACTCCAACGTCTCTCAACCTGTCCTGACTCTCTGACTGTGTGTAACTAAGGATGTTTCCATACAATTTTAGCCATTTTACTATGTAAAAAGGGATGACACAATGGAAAAATCAATTTGATCACTATTTAAAATTTTACGAGAAGAGAGAAAAAAAAAAAAAAAGACCTCATGTAACTTCCGACCCTCAAATAAGCAGTTATAACTGTACCTCTTGTTTTTCCCTTTGTTCCAAACGAGTAACCTTTTACGTTTCTACACGAACATATACTCGGGCATGTAACCATATCAAAAGACACCAAGGTCATTTACTTGACCAGTTTCACCGGCACCATCAAATAAAATTTCGTTTACACCGTTTAACTGGGACTACTTTTCTACGGTGATACGATAAGACAGTGTTGGAGTGGGCGGATTCAGAGAGGTATACTTCAATACTTTAAGGTACACCACTCGTATATTTTCGGTTCTACTGTAAAGGGTGCAATCTAGATTACAAAGTTTCGTTTAATTCTATTGTCCGTGACTTACAAATGATTCACGATCTCTCTTTGTAACGCACTCAGTGTTCGGACAGGAAGCCCCTTCAACCCCTAAAATAATCACTTTACGGTGTATTTATCTTTATTAAAAATCTATTATTCTGTCCCGTATTAAAATACGTCCCTACTTTGACATCCCATTTCGAGACAATACCCTAAAACCTCTTCCCTTCCAACAATCCTACAAATCACTCCGACTTCCGGACACACTCGTCCGACCGGGAAGTGGACACGAGGGCGTCCTCGCAATCCGAATCGTCCACTCTTCCCTCACCCCCTACCCAACTCACTTCCACTTCCTTTGTTCCTCTACTCTGGGACGATCTCCTCTTAAAGAACCCCTTCTGAGCGTCAACTCCAGTCTACCTTTCCTCCGTGACTACTCAAGGTCCGTCTTCTCCGACCTAAAACCGAATGACTCTTCATCGACGAGTCCACACTGACATGTACTTCTTGTTTCTTCCTACTTTAACAAATTGAGACTTAGGTAAAAGGACCAATGTCACAAGAAGTAAACGAAGATGTAAGAATGTCAAGAAAGAGTCGTCTTTCTCCCTCTTTAAAAGAAAGGTGAAAAAGTCACCACACTTCCCCTTTTTTTAAATTCTTGAAACAAAGTATATGTACCTAATTTATTTTTACGACAAGTGATACATCCTAAAAACGGACCGACACAGACGATTTAACGGTCGGGTGGACCTTTCGTTTGGTGACATTTTTGAATAAAAAAAAGGAATCCTTCTCGTCCGAACACTTCGACTAAGGGACACCAACTATTTCAGAGTCATTTCGACGACCACGGTAGTTTCTAGTAGAAACCAATGAATAGGTTCACTCCTTCGGAGAAGACGATCGACGTAAGAAGACATATATAGGTCCGTAAAGACATTGTTTTTAAAAAAAAGGATACCTTTTCCTAACCTCATATGGATGTTAACTCAAAGTCAATAAAATCTGTTCGGACCGACTGACTCCTCCTTCCTCTACCAGTCTCCTTGGTCTACCATCCTTTCCTACGGGTAAAACTGGAAGTCTATCTATCTAAACTGGAAGTCTCCGAGAGCCTCGAGAATGAAATTTTTTTCACTAACCTCATACCAACTGACTGTCACAACACAATCAAAGTCCACATGTCGTTTCACTTAGTCAATATGTATGTGTGTGTAGGTGAGAGATTTCTAAGGAAAGGGCATATCCAGTAACGTCTCATGATTTATGACAAGGGATATGATACCCACACACACACGTACGAATCAGCGAGTCAAAAAAGGCTAGGAAAACACTGGGGTACTTGACATCGGACGGTCCGAAGAGACAGGTACCCGAAGAGGTCCGTTCTTATGACCTCACCCAACGGTAAAGGAAGAGGTCCCTAGAAGGACTGGGTCCGTAGTTTGAGACCAAAGGGTGTAACGTCCACCTAAGAAATGGTAGACTCGGTGATCCCTTCGGGGGACATGATATGTCATCAAAAATAGTTAATAGATACAATATATATCACACAGTCTCGAGAATAAAAACCTCTTGGGTGGTGTATAGTAAAATTATTCACTTTTACGTGGATATAAGATACTATTTACAGAAATATACCTTTATCATAAACTTAACCACATTACAATGTACTTTGAGGTCATGAAACCGGTGGAGTACGCTTCTCAACTGAGTAACCTTTTCTGAGACTACGACCCTTCCTAACCCCCGTCCTCCTCTTCCCCTGCTGTCTCCTACTCTACCGACCTACCGTAGTGACTGAGTTACCTGCACTCAGACTCACTTGAGACCCTCAACCACTACCTGTCCCTCCGGACCGTATGACGCTAAGTACCCCAGCGTTTCTCAGTCTGTGCTGACTCACTGATTTGACTTGACTCACAATATACATCATTTGTAAAATCACCTTATAAGTAAAATTAAAAACGTCCCAACTTTTTCATAGACCCCTGTTTATTTCTGAAAAAACTAGACACAAGTCAGAGTTGTAAAAGTGTCCGATCAGCAACCTGTCGACCATCCGACACTCACGATACAGAGGTCCCGTGATACTGGGACCTCCCTCCCAGTGAGTCCTGGTTCTCCTGACTGTAGGGTTAAATCTGACCCGTTCGCCGAATCCCTAAGTCCCAACGAACAACAACTCTGTTTTGGATACGAGGACACAAGAACAAGGTTGGTGATTGGACGACTTGAGGATAGGAAGGAAAATTTGGGTGGGGTCGAGATGATGAGACTGAAGGGTGCCCGTGGGGTCCCTTTTTCGTCTCTTTACCGACGACACACACACTAGACTCTTCGGAGCAAGTGGACCAGGAAGTCGGACACGGGAGGAGTCGGGGTTAGGGACTGGTGCACCACCTTTCCCTCGGATGGAACGGAAGAGTCCCGAGGTCTCTAGGCGACAAAGGCACGTCTGTCTAACTCTCAACCCCGTCGGGGCGCCCCTGTCCGCGCCTCGGCCTCCCCGACAAAGGTCAGGGAGTTATATTGACGCGACAGTGCGTCCCTCCGCACCCGAGGCTTACTGGATCCACCTTCTCTTCGCGATCGGCCTCGACTGAGCGCTCATGGGCCCTCTACGGCAGACCCCTTAACGTCTTTCTCAACGTTCCTTGAAACGTTTCCTGATCTAAGACAAACTCGCTACACCGATCCGTAAAACGGGAGGTGTGACGCCATGGCGTCCGGGAGAACGGGAGGTATATACGTACAGGTCGCAGGACCTTAAGTCCGTTGACCCCTACCTTTTATAATTCCCCTTTTTTTTTCGAGATCTTTCCAAGTCTTTCGTTTTGAACTCGAATGGTCTACGGTCGTTGATAAATAAGGGGAACATCCTCTATAAGATTCATTAGATCTCTACTAAAACCCATACGCCTCCTCCACACATCAAATATACGTTTCTGATACGGTAAAATATATTTCCTGAACTCGTGGGACGTCTCAAACCATACACTCCCCCAGGACCTAGGTAAAGGGGGTAACTATGGTTTCCTACTGATACAACCACGACTACTCTGGAGCCCAAACGGGTATCCGACTACTCCAACCCCGAGTAAATCCACGAAGGTGTTCGGAAGAAAGGAGGATCGTGAAAGTCGAGTGAGTAAGTAGTCCGTTCGAAGTGCAATCTACAATCTACACGTCAACTTCTAAGGTTCACGGAATGGAAATTTAATGAGGACTTAGGTACCCTCCTCGACACACACACATTCTGGCACGTCACCCCAGTGGTCGTCCCACCGAGGACTGTGACGGACTACCCCCCTTACCACCAGTTCCTCCCGAAGGTTCTCCTCAAAACTTAACCCAAAATTTCCTTCCTGTCCTCAAGTCGTCCAAGCACCAACCTTGTTCACGTGTCCTCGTGTCAAAGGAGATTTGTTGTTTATGTAATTGTTAGACTTTGATCATGTTACAATATTTAGTTGATAAACAGCCACTCAACGACTCAACCAAAACTGAGAAAACGGGGTACAGGGACGGTCCGAGGAGACAAGCACCCTAGAAGGTTCATTCTTATGACGTCACTCAACGATAAAGGAAGAGGTTCCCTAGAAGAAAATTTAAATAAATAAAAAATTAACTTCCTCTTAACGAAATGTCTTAAAACAACAAAAGACAGTTTGGAGTTGTAATTAGTCGGTATCCACATGTATATAGGGGAGGGAGAACTTGGAGGGAGAAGGGAGGGGTAGAGTGGGGAGATCCAACTATGTCTCGGGGACAAACTCAAGGGACTCGGTATGTCGTTTAAGGGTAACCGGTAGATAAAATGTATACCATTACATTCAAAGGTACAATGAGAGAGATTTGTAGAGTGGGAGAGGAAGGGAGAGGGGTACAGGTATTCAGACAAGAGATACAGACAAAGAGGCAACGACGGGACGTTTATTTAGAAGCACTGGGTCCCTATCTTGACCACAGAGAGTGCAACCGTCCGTCTAAGAAATGGAAACTCAGTAGAATCTTCGGGGTCGGTATGTAGTCAAATTTTGTTCACACAACTTTCAAAGTCGTCCATGGACCGTAAAAAGATTTGTGAAATGTCTGTAAAAGAGTGAAATAGTCTTGGGCATCTGATCTTCGACGAACCTTCATTTACAACTCCCCTTGACACAAAACCACAAATGGGATCGAAAAAAGAACCTGGGAAAATAAAAAATGAAATAAATAAATACAAACAAAAATTTTAACTTCATATCGACTAAATGTTACAAAACAAGTAAAGACCATATATTGGTTCACTAAGTCAATTTGTGTGTGTATGTGTGAATATATATAAGAAAAATATAAGAAAAGGTAATCTCAAATAACATTCTATAACTTATGTCAAGAGACACGATATGTCATCCCGGAATAACAAATAAAATACACACACACACACACACACACACACACACACACACATAGACAATTAGGGTTCGATGATTAAAGAGGAGGGGGGGACGGGGAGAAAGGGAAACCATTGGTACTTTCACTTTCAAGGAGTCAGTACAGACTGAGAAACACTGGGGTGTATGATATGTCAGGTACCTTGACAGGTCCGGTCTTGTGACCTCACCCATCGGAAAGGGAAGAGGTCCCCTAGAAGGGTTGAGTCCTCAGTTTGGTCCCAGAGGACGTAACGTCCACCTGAGAAATGGTTGACTCGATACTTCCTTCGGTATTTAAACAAAAAATACATCTACTCAGACGAAGACAAAGATTTATTCAAGTAAACATAGTATAAAACCTAAGGAGTACATTCATTGAATACTATAAAGAAAGAGACAGACTGAATATCACACTATTAGAGGTCCAGGTGGGTACAACGACGTTTACCGTAATAAAGTAAGAAAAAATACCGACTGATTATGGAGTAACATATGTACATGGTACACAAAAAATTAGGTAAGTAGACAAAACCTGTGAATCCAACGACGGTACAGAACCGATAACATTGATCACAACGATACTTGTAACACCCCCGTACATAGACAAGTTTAATCTCAAAAAAGACTATCAGGGTACTCATTCTAACAACCTGGTATACCATTAAGATAAAATTCAAATTCTCTGAAGGTATGACGAGAAGTATCATCGACACGGTTAATTGTAAGGGTGGTTGTCATACCCTCCTAAGGGAAAAGAGGTATGGGAGAGACCGTAAAGAATAAATGTCTGAAAAACCACCGTCGGTGAGTAACATGAAAACTAAACACAGAAAGACTATTGATCACTACACATTGTAGACGAGTACATGGATAGACATAAAGAAGGAACCTCTCTAAGATAAATCCAGAAGACGGGTAAAAAAACTATTCCAACAAAATAAAAAAACAATAACTCAACATACTTGACAAATGTGTAAAACCTTTAATTTGGAAATAACCAACGTTTACATAAGAGGGTTAACCTGTAAATATAATTACCAAATTACTTCCGTAATGAAAAGGATAATTAACGGGTGACACACTGTAAAATATGGAGAACCGTGAATGTATGTGTAGACAAAAGAGTCAATGGTAGATCGGGTACGAAACCTGTTAATTGGTGTGAGGGTCGTGTAGAGAACTTACTACCTAAAAAAGTTCAAACATAGAAAAGGGAGGTCATTCTTATATCGGAGGGGGAAAAAAGGGGACACTAGGGTTGAGTCTCAACGTGGGTCCCATACAACGAAAGAATCATGAAGAATCGTAAAACAGTTTACAGATTTTTGACACCGTGTTTCCTCACACTAAAAAAAGTCCCGAGTCTTGTTTTTGAAGTACACAGAATGTGTCGTCGGTACACCACATGCAGTTCACGGGTCAAATGTTTGAGATTATATCTTGTATAAACTTTTCTGAGGGTCGATTACGTGTGACTCTTATAGATACGCGAAAACCCCCCTAAAACCGTACTCACAAAGAAAAGGCCTTGTCCACCACTTCGATTTAAACAAACCACACGAACTGTATGAACCTCGGACTATAATTTTCTGAAGTCACCGACGTTATTTGTCAAGAAGGAAAGAAACAAATGTCCCTTAACCCTGAAAGAGCCCCACAACCTAAAGACGACGACGGGCGTCCGTCCGCCCTTTCACAGGAGTCGTTCAAGAAGGTGTCCCTGCTCGTCGACCCGACTGAACCAAACCTTCGGAACAACGAACCGAGACTCTGCACCGGGGTTCAGGATTGTAAACCCCTTATTGATCAAACTCACTAAGGAAGTCCAAGTGTCTTTGATTTCTTTACATATGGTAAAGAAGTATTGCGGGTATAAACGTATATGCACGAAGGAGTGTCTCAAAGATCCAATGTTCTACCACCCCTCCCCTACACCCACGTCCTTCTCTGTAACCATATTTTTGTACCCTTCTAAACGATCAACGACCTAAACTCTTAGAAAGTCCAGATTTTCGTCTACTAAGCCAAAAACAAACAAAACCGATTTAGTCTACTGACAGGGGTTTAGTCGATACCCTACTTTTCGTTCCGAAGGACGACTCCTCCTTCCACCGAACGAGTCAATACAGGAACTCCGTCCCGTCGGGACTAAGAAAGTTTCGTGTACCAAACCTACCTGTCGAGAAGTCAAATTTCAAGGTCCGACGATGACCCCAACCGACAATCTTTGTGAAAACAACTCACCCCATTCGTCTCCGGTGTTGGTTTCATGAAGCAAGATGGTGTACACTGAAGTCGACCCTTCACAGTGACTGTGACATAATAGAGACACCTAACAAATACTACTAACGAAAGATATCGTTTGGAGTCAGGTTGACAGTTTTGATAGAATAGACGTCACCAGTTTTGACACGAACGTATCAGTTCCAACCACCTTTCGGAAGGTAGGAGGGTCGACAAATAACCACAAAAGAAAGTTCTAGGTCTCCGGACTGGAAAGTCACACACCACCATGTCCGAACAGCGTCCGCAGTTTCTCGATTCGAATCAGAAGTAAATCTTGGAAGAGATCCACGTTCAAACTTGAGGAAGACCATGTGAAAGGGGAAAACACAAAACGTCCACGATGGTATACCAGACATTCTTTTCCTCGAAATTTAAGAGTCCAAACCCAAGTCTATTGTTTGACAATAAATGACTCTGACACTGGACGGACCTATTACTTAATGAATGCTGTATCCATGACGACACCATCACCTCCTGTTTCATATCACCGAAGTGATCCTCTCTTCGAAGAGCGAGAGAGTGTATTGTCTCAGGTACGAAATCTCAACTACACTGTTGAAGTATCATAGACCAAAGAACAGGATGGTAGCAGTCGTGTGTCGAAGACAAAACACCACTTTCTACTAACGAAGTCGAGGGTTCCAGTTTAGACATAGGGTCGGTCACCCTTCTTTTCTTCTCTTCACACACAACCTCCACAGGGAAAATTCCCTTGCTGGATCTTTAATGTGCACAGTGTAAGTGAGTCTCGGACAACAGGTTCTAAATTACCATACCGAGGACACGTTACAAATATAGGCGGGTTTTACGCAGACAATTCGGTATTGAGGGTTACCGTCAATCAATCCAATTAAGAGTAATTAATCGATTAGTGTAATTAAAGAAACCCTTAATTAATCCAAATCTACCCCAGTACTTCTGCCCTAAGAGTACTACCTTAATCGTGGGAATTTTCTCTTCTCTGGTCTCTCGAACGAAAAAGCGAAAAAGACACTCCTATGTTAAGTCGTCAGACGTTCGGTCCTTCTCCCGAGAGCAGTCCTTGTCTCGGTCACTCGTGGAACTAGAACCTGAAGAATCAAAGGTCTTGGTACTCTTTGTTTAAAGACACCAAATTTGGTTAGTCAGGTACCATAAAACAATTTCGTTAGGCTCGTTTCTGTAACCGGTACGTTTCATCAACCCTTTACAACAGAAATGAGTCCACTGATATACGGGTCCATTTAAACCTACAAATAAAGATTTTGTTCTTGTCCTATTACCCACAAACCCTGTTTAGCGGAGAAGGTTCCTGTTTGATAAATGTAAACGACATAGATTGGAAGAAGTAGACCTTTCATTCTAGTTGGAGTATCTTAATCCTCTGAATTTACTCTACTACGAATATTTCGACAACGATACCATAGACCCTGTCTTATTGACAAGTCGACGACGACGACGACACAGTGAAGTCAGCACGGGCTGAGACACACTGGGGTATCTGCAGTCGGGTGGTCCGATACTCATTTTCTTTTGTACACCCAAATCAACCTAAGAAGGGAAAACAATCCCAAGTCAAGTCAAGTCAAGTCAGCGAGTCAGTACAGACTGAGAAACGCTGGGTACTCAACGTCGTACGGTCCGGAGGTACAGGTAGTGGTTGAGGGCCTCAAGTGAGTTTGAGTACAGGTAGCTCAACCACTACGGTAGGTCGGTAGAGTAGGAGACAGCAGGGGAAGAGGAGGACGGGGGTTAGGGAGGGTCGTAGTCTCAGAAAAGGTTACTTAGTTGAGAAACGTACTCCACCGGTTTCATAACCTCAAAGTCGAAATCGTAGTCAGGAAGGTTACTTGTAGGTCCTGACGAAAGGAAATCTTACCTGACAAACCTAGAGGAACGTCAGGTTCCCTGAGAGTTCTCAGAAGAGGTTTTGGTGTCAAGTTTTCGTAGTTAAGAAGCCGCGAGTCGAAAGAAGTGTCAGGTTGAGAGTGTAGGTATGTACTGGTGACCCTTTTGGTATCGTAACCGATCTACCTGGAATCAACCGTCTCATTACAGAGACGAAAAGTTATACGATAGATCCAACCAGTAACATCCCTTGATCCAAATTTCTTCCAACTCTTCACGAACGTTTGCTCTGAGAGTTGGTCCCGACTTGTAAGAACGTTTGCTCTACAAGTCGATTTTTAGGACAAACAAGGGTACTCTTTTCTTGTAACGAACGTGTGTTCCTACAAAGAGACTAAGGAGTTTTCCTTGTCTGGAACCCTGTTTTGCCTAAGATTCAACTATTCCTTCAAGGGGTTTTGTTTCAGAATCGACGTCATTTATTCGGTTGCATTTCCAATAGAGCGGGACGCGGACGCGTGACATATCAGAGACTTAGCATCACGAACCGTCGAACGGGACATCCAACAACACCTTCCCTATATTTTATTTCGTCGCCATTCTTCGTTCACAATTTTATATTTTTAAATTTGGTGAGATGTCACAACCACAAAGTAAGGCAGCGGCCGTCCAGTATTAAAAGGAAGGCTCCTCATTCGTAGAAAATTAAAGTACCGACGTTAGTGGTAGACGTCACTAAAACCTCGGGTTTTTTTATTTCAGACTGTGACAAAGGTGACAAAGGGGTAGATAAAGGGTTCTTCACTACCCTGGTCTACGGTACTAGAAGCAAAAGACTTACGACTCGAAATTCGGTTGAAAAAGTGAGAGGAGAAAATGAAAGTAGTTCTCCGAAGAATCGAGGAGAAGTGAAAGACGGTATTCCCACCACAGTAGACGTATAGACTCCAATAACTATAAAGAGGACCGTTAGAACTAAGGTCGAACACGAAGAAGGTCGGGTCGTAAAGAGTACTACATAAGACGTATATTCAATTTATTCGTCCCACTGTTATATGTCGGAACTGCATGAAGAAAAGGATAAACCTTGGTCAGACAACAAGGCACAGGTCAAGATTGACAACGAAGGATTGGACGTATGTCCAAAGAGTTCTCCGTCCAGTCCACCAGACCATAAGGGTAGTGAAAGTTTTAAAACGTGTCAAATAACACTAGGTGTATCAGTCTTCGAAACCGTATCAGTTATTTCGTCTTTATTTACAAAAAGACCTTGAGAGAACGAAAAAGTTACTAGGTCACCTACAACCGTTAAACTAAAGACCAAGGAGACGGAAAAGATTTTGGTCGAACTTGTAGACCTTCAAGTACCAAGTGTATAACGACTTCGGACCGACCCTCTTAAAACTCGTAATGAAATGATCACACACTCTACTTACGTTAACACACCATCAAACTCGCAACAAACCGTAACGGAAAGAAACCCTAACCTTACTTTTGCTTGGAAAAGGTCAGGACACCGGTGACGACTCAAAAGGTTTAAACGACCGTTTAATTCACGTCGTGAAAGCGTCGTAGTAGAAAGTCCTAAACTTCATCGAGTTGACCTTAGGGTAGGGGAGGTGATCGAAACAAATATCACTACGAAAGACTCCGGATGAACTGAAGTTTAAGGTCCTACAGACCGAGATCCACTCACTAGTGTGGTAGTACTAATAGAACCAGTACTTCTAGAAAAAACATGTCAAGAAGACACATAAGAACGGTGGAGAAGAATTATAGAAGACGAAGACAATCCAGGTATGGTAAAGACAGGAAATAACTCGGGCAGAAACGTACTTTACAAGGGAACCATAGAGATATTAAGAACTTCTCTAGAGATCAGAAAGGGTAAGACAACAAAAGGAGATAAAGAAATCCCATCGAAAATAATTTGAAAAAAAAAAAAAAACCAAAAATATAAATGGAATTTCGAAATAGGGGTCTTCTTCTAAGTGACATAGTGTTACCGTAGTGAAATCTCGAAATAGACCTAAAGAGAACACCGAGTCAGTCATTTCTTAGAAGGATGAAATCCTCTGGTCCCAAGCTGGGACGCAAGTCTTCTAGGGGAACTCTTCTTTTACCGTCGGGTAAGGTCAAAAAAAAAAAGGACCTCTTGACGTACCTGTCTCCTCGGAAAACCCGATATCAGGTACCCCAACGTGTCTCAGTCTGTGTTGAATCACTGATTTAGTGATGGTGTCTCGAGATAGATCACCGCTTTCTCGTTCTAAACTCCACAAACACTTCCTCTGGAACATAGTAACTCACAAATGGTGAAGGGGAAGATAAAGTAGTTCTTAACGGAGTAAATCTCGGAAGTAGTCTTTACAGTATTAAACCTCGAGATCAAAGACTTTACTCTTATCTCCAACTAACGAATACTTAGAGTCTCTTATCAAGGATCTCGAAGATTCTTTCTCCGTTAAGGACCTTGGGTCGCTTCCCATGGTTCCGGAAACAGGTGAACACTACCTGTGACTGTGAACCATAAGATATTTCGAACCTAGAGTAGAAAGACTCAACGAGACTAGAGATCTCACTTGATTAATCGACTTAAACTCCCAAACTACATTTTAAAACGGAGAAGGGATTCCAAAAGTAGCAAAGTGGACTAAAACAGTAGGTACGAATAATGTGTTTAAAACGTAAATTGTTAATTTCTGAACGAGAGTAACCTGACGAAACTCCGTGCTTGGTCTAATGTTGTTATCATGTCCAATGGTTGACCACGAACTCAGACACCAGACTCCTTTGTTTCCGTGTCGTAACCCTGGTGTGTCCCACCTCCGTTGGAGGTGTCTGAACGAGTACACCCTTCCTCGTCACCTTCCAGTTCCTTCAAGAGGGACTGGGGACTTTCCAGGCCTTCGACTGTCGGAGGTTCCGACGTTACGTTGACCACCGGTGAATTTCTTTTTTTTTTTCTTTCTTTTTTATATATTAAATTACTAAATGATGACACGACCCAGAAACAACGACGAGTCCGAAAAGAGACCAACCCCACTCGTCCCCGATGACAGATCAACACTACACGTCCGAAGAGAAAGACCACCGAAGAGCACTACGTCTCATGTCCAAGATCCAGTGTACCCGAAGTCGTAAACTTCGTCCACCCGAGTAGGACCCGAGATCTCGTTCCGAGTCACCAACACCGCGACCCGAGTCAACGAGGTACCGTACACCCTTGAAGGATCTTGTCCCGAACTTGGACACAGAGGACGTAACCGTCCAGCTAAGAAATGGTGACTCGGTGGTCCCTTCAGGACCATCTGTGAAGACGAGAAGGAGATGACTTGACACAATGTTTGACGTTAACACTTTATTAAACGATTCGATACCATTAATAAGAAATTTTTAACTTTATCTTGTCTTTTATGGTCTCACATAGTGTCCAATTGTTTTCTTCATACGTTATAAATTTAATAGATATAGATGTTTACGTACAAAAACAATAACAATCGGTACCCGTTTCTGTAAACTTTCGATAACAAGATCGCATTTTCCGTGGTTATGATAGTGACATCTCGACTAAAAGACACCAACAGAAATAAAAGGAGACAATCTCAGTCTGCTACCACTACCCCTCTATCCGAAAAGATCCAAAACATTAGACATAGAGGGCGAAAGTGTTCTACCCGACTTTAGTAGTATTTCCGATCTATCGAGTTAGTCAAGGTAAGGTGTTTAGTGACAACTAGTATTTGACACATGTCTGTGACACGATCCACCACACTCTCCATGTATTCTGGGAAATGACGGGAGGTCCCCGAGTATTTGACCATTACCACCGTTTTCTATTTCCTTATATGTCTATTAAGTTGGTGTTCTGACTAGCATTATCGTTTATATTAATTGAAACTAGGCTTGTAATACTTAATTGAGAGTGTTAAATTAAATCTATTAATTTTATCAGAATAATGGGTTATTGGTTAATAAAACATAATTATGAGAAAGTCAAAATCTTCAAAACTTTAAGTCATATCCGTTCCCAAACCATTCCACCTATGAGTACGTAACGGTCGGTCTTGCCTTCAACCATAAAACCACCTTTCGTTGACTACTTGTTATTAACCAAATTTTTATGTCATAAAAGTCATTAAGGTGAAGATCCATAGGAAATGTTTTAGTCTCTGAATCTGTCTCTAAAACAGTTTTCTACAAATAACATTGAAGTAAAAGAATTTCATTTTTAATTCTTGAATTTTAAATATCCTCCTTAGATATGTTGGACCCAGAGGACACAATGTCCAGCTAAGAAATGACAGACTCGGTTATCCCTTCGGGTTCCTTCACAAACAGTACAAACTGAGAAACTCTAAGGTACCTGACACCAGACGGTCCGAGGAGACAAGTACCCTAAGAGGTCCGTTTTTATGATCTCACCCATCGGTAAGGGAAGAAGTCCCCTAGAAGGGTCATGTCCCTAACTTGGGTCCAGAGGACGTAACGCCTGTCCAATAAATGGTAGACTCGGTACTCCCTTCAGGTTCTTATATAGTGTATATCAATTTTCAGTGTGAAAGTTCTTTATCTATTTTTATGGCCTTTCACAAATGTACTTAATCATTTACTTTTTTCGTTCCCAGTTTATGACTTATCTGTCACACTGGCATTAAGATTTTTTGACAAACACGTAACCACTTTTTTTGGGTTTTGACTTTCCTTTGGGTAGTTATACAATTCATAAAATCAGAGATTTAACATCGTAAACCCACTGAAAATAATAGAAGGAGTTTTTAAATGACATAAAAGATGTCATACATTAAAAGACAAAATATTAGTATTTATTTTTATGGTAAAATATTTTTGACATTTTTAATGTAGTAAAGATTGTACGATTTAACTTATATAATAAAAATCTTCTCGGAAAGAACCTGATATTACTGTAGAAAAACTTAAATCACACATCAGGATTAGAAACGGAGGAAGGGAGTGAAACGACCAACCTCTCTACAAACGATACCGTTGTCTTTACTAATCTTGTCAGAATTGAAAATTCTTCTAATCTTACATTTTACATAAGATTCGTCAACCGGGGTAGACATATGGGTAAAGATAAAGGACCCCAGGGAAATTTAAATCGGAGGATCGAATCCCGATTGGGACTTCTGGAAATGTGAGTCAGTACCCTGTTTTTACTCACCGACCTGTATAGATACCTACATAAATTAAGTAGGTACGATATCGATCAAAAGGAGATGGTACCCGTTAAAACTGGGTTCTCTCTAATTTGACGGAAATTTTCTTATAAAACATAATCTTAGAAAACCATTTGAGAGATTTCTGTCCTTTATTATTGGTGATTGTTAATGACTCACTAAAAAAATTCACAGTACGGAATTGTCAGGTCACATTGAATAGAACGTAATAGAGTAAATTAAAATTGTCCTTGGGTAGTACATCAAGTAAAATAATAGGGATAAAATATGTATTCCGCAAACTAGAGATTTTTGTAATTTATTGTACAGATCTCAATATAATCGTGAACATGTCTCGACCCAGGTTCGGATACCCCACCCCGTCTTAGCTACAAGAATCTGAGAGACGGTAAGTCACCAGGTACGTAAGGGAGAAGACGGGAGACTCTGGGTATAAAGATGTATCCGCTCCATTAAAATTTCTCAGGGTTACAGTCTTCTCTGTAAGATAGTCCTGATAATGCCATTACCGCTTTAATAAGACTTAACTAAAACAGTACGGTCGACGGAAATCCAAGTAAGATAATTTTAATCGAAACGTATAAAGACGGGATAAGAGCCACTCTGAGTACAAAATTAGAGGAACGTTTAGGTCTTTCCTTTTTTTTTTTTTTCATTTCAGTAAAATAACGGTCATTTTTAGAAGATCCAAATCAGTTTCGTTCAATATTAAAGACCGTGAGGAACCGAGTAATCGAGAAGGTCTACCACGCACATTTGTACCGTCCTCGACGTTTAACACACTTCCGGCTCTACATTTAGTTCTTTATTCATAAGTAATATTAAACATACTGTTTACCTTTCGGATATTTCGCTTTGTCACGTAACGAGTTAGTTAAAGTAAGGTAATGAAAACCCTAAGGGGTCCCTGATAAAAGCCTTTTCCCGAAGGGACTAAGACAGTTCCAGTCAACAGTAATGTCACAAATCTCCTCCTCCGGAATCGAGTATATACAAACCCCCGTAGTATCGACGTAAGAAGAGAACTACTAGATACCCGACTAAAATCAAAGAAATTCTTTTTGATCTCTCTCTCTCTCTCTCTCTCTCCTTTTACCTTGGAATTTTTAAACTCCCAGTAAACTCTTCCTTTTCCTCCGACCGACGTTCACGAGAGTACGGGTCCATCACCTACACCAAGAGGGAACGGGTCCAAGGAGGGAAGAGATCCTGTTTCCATGAGTAAGGTGATATAGGACGACCCTCTCAAGCACCGTCTACTGAGAGTTGACTCTAAGACTTCTCTAGAAGGACCGGGTTCCAGTGTACAGAAGACTCCTCAGGTGTAGATACCCGACCAATCACACCGTTACATTTCCAAGTCAAAGGGGAGGTAGGGGGGCTGAAGTGGGAAGTAGGGGGAGGAGTTGAGCCTTGTTGATGCTTACCGAGGGGTCGTGGGTTCTAGGAGTATCCTAACCGACTCCTGAAAGAACGATGACTTAACGTTAGAGTGAAAGACACTGTAAATTTTATATAAAAATAAAAATTAAAAAAAGACACTTTCAAAATCATTATCAAAAAATGGGTTTGTATTCTTCGTTGTCGTACTCCACCATCTCTCCCGTGGCCTGATCCTTAGTCCTTTGGACCCCAGATTACTTTTACCACGGTGATAATTCGAGACACTCTAGTCTGTTCACTAAATAGAAGATACAAGGAATAAAAAGAATACAAAGGTCACATTTCGGACAGACCCTAAGTCGTTAAGAAGGGGTTCTGAGAGGGGTTCCCTCACAGAAAGTGAGGTTTTAAGACTCTAACATACACTACAGATACGTAAAAACCATCGTTCTCCCCGGTATTGAAAGTAGTGCAAGAGTTTCCCGAGGTGTCTTCAAGTTTTTAGTTTCGTGGTCCACTAATCGTTCAGTAGACGGATTGCGTCCGATTTTTGACTACGAAGACACTTATGACGTACTTAATTTTACTTTTGTTATCTTAGATATCACTTCCCCGTAGAAATGACTGAGATCGCGGATCTTAAACCCTGATTTATCCCTCTATTCTTTGAAGTTAGATCAATATTTTTATCCGTTTGAAACATCGTCAAGTGTCACCCTTAAAGAACTCTTTCTGTGTTTCTCGGGACCAAGTAAACTAGGAACCCTTTACCTCTGAGACTCCCTAGTCGAAGTCGTTAGACTCCCGTAGACCGACGTATAAATTTCAATACCCGAAGGGACCACGAAGTCTGTCATTCCTTAGCCAGACGTTACGTCCTCTGGGTCCAAGCTAGGGACCCAGCCCTTCTAGGGGACCTTTTCCTTTACCGATGGGTGAAGTCACAAGAACGGACCTCTTAGGGGACCTGTCTCCTCGAACTACCCGATATGTCAGGGACCCCACAGGCTGATGTATAACTTTCAATATGGACACTGTTTCCGTTCGACTGGAGACAGACACGACCCCCTCTAAACTTCTCGTGGAAAAGTACGTCGTCGAATACCCTTTCCTACTGTCTTCATGGGTTCTATGAACGAAGGATCCTTCTTCTCTACTTCGAATAAGATGTCTTCCCTTTTACATTTCATTTGTAGTCTTATATCGTGTCGACCCTCCTAAAGGAAGGAAACGGTCACAAATTTGTTCCGTCTCTTTAGAGAGAACTGTAGTTACCCCTTCCTAAGGATAGGATCTTCCTTCTGACCTGATTCGACAGTATGTCAACAGACCCAGTCCCAAAAATACTTGAACCACTTCCTAAGACTAAGTACTAACGACGTACACCTTCTGTGTTAATCCTCTTCTCGACACTGTTAATCTTATAGTACATTACTACTTTTTCTCTATTACTTTGGTCCGTTCTCTATTAGGTTTTAAAGGGGTTCACCTTTATAACAGACATATTAAGTTTGGACTACCTAGGTCGATTCCGAGTCTCAACAAAAACAAACAAACATTTTGTAGACATGTAAAATTTGTGTGAAAGTCAAATACTCTCTAATGATGAGTATAGATCTTCCACCGACTGTCATAGAATTGCCTCCTACCTAGTCTGTTTTATCTACTCTTCTTATCGAAGACAACCCAAAAGGACGTATGTAGCGTAGTTTGCGAGGTACAACAACTAGTGTCTGGTAGTACCTCCACAGAGCCGACTGCGACTTCTTTTGTAAACCACATGGTGCGACGTCACGAAGTGGCAAGGACAGCCGGAGTCACACAGAATTGAAAAGAACTTGTTGTCAAGTTCTCTCAACTCGAACACCTTTGAAAAATAAATTTTGACTTCCACACCAAAAGGTCCGAGGTTAAACCACGGAACCACTTGGTAGAATTTAGAGAACCCCCGTGAGACTCAACAGAAAAAAAGAATAAAATTTATCAAACGTAAACACAACTTTAACTGTAATTACTTTTAATAACCTCCATGTCTCTATTACGGAAAGGTACGTGAACCCAGGTGTTATCAATCGTCAAATTTGCTACGTCATACAAACACATATAATACACAAAACCTTTTTTTTCTTTTAAGGAATATATCCTAAAGAGATTGTCACCTTGAAACTAAGAGTGTGATGGGTAATAATAACGGTTCTTGACTGTACGGAGACTTGTGTTGGGACCTTCCCATCAAAATAGAGTGACGACATAAATACATTGACAACTTTTTTTCATTGTTTTATACGATAATCATGTAAAAGGTATCGGGCACCTATCTCGATTCCCGGGAACTGATATCAGAAACAGTAATTAACGTGCAAAGACCTAGTGGTTTGAATGAGTTTATAAAAACAAAAAGCTCAACACAGTCAGAACGAACACAAAGTGACTTTATCTGAAGTAACTTTTGGAGTTTTTAAATTTAACGGATAAGGGTGTCGTCCGACCAGAAAAAAGAAATATTAAAAGTTACGACGAATTAAAAGACAAACATTGAAGTAGAATGCTGTCTGTCCTTACCAGAACAAGAAAAATTTTAATTTAGATGTTCTTAAAGATCTTTATGTATTAAATAAAAATAGTTTGAACTAAGAAAATAGGAACCTATAATGAAATGTTCAATTCAAATTTAATAATTTTTTGGCAAGTAGTTATATCTTAAAAACGAAATTCAATACTTTATTAAAAATTATAAAAAAGTGTTATACATTACTCTACTAGAATGACCATCTATATATTTTTTTCATAAAGAGGGACTTTTCAAGTAATCGACTTAAGGATAAAGTGATCGAAAAAAAAAAAAAAACGTCATACGGAGTTTTTACGTAGTACACTATGAACTTATTTTTTACTGACCTTTTGACGGACGTCTTGGTTTCTGTGGTTGTTATATAGATAGTATTGAGTTCAATAGTGAATGTAAATAGTACTAATGATCACTGACACCTTCGTATAAGAAGTATACATACCCGAATAATTCAGGAAGGAGTACTCCATAATAGTAAAATATATGTCATTCGTACTTTCCTCGTAAACGTATTTAGATGGTGTAGAACAAAGGAAATGGTAATTAGGTGGAGGCCTGTAGTACCACTCCGTCAAGAGAGGGACGATGGGGAAGAGAGAGAGTAGTGTGGGAGTGGTAAGGGCGTGGATCGACTCGAGACGTAATAAAGAGGGGGGATCTGATGAGATCATAGGAGACTCGACCACACAGTTAGGTGACACGTCGACAGAAGAAAATTTTATGTTCTCACGAGAACATAGTCAGTCCAAAAACGAACGTTCACTCACTTTGAGTTAAGTTTGACGTAGTTCGTCCCGAAGGGGCCACCAGTTCACCAATTCTTAGCCGGAACGTTAATTCCTCTATGGCTGAGCTAGGGACTAGGCCCCTCTAGGGGGTACGACTCCTCGTTGATTCGGACACATAGTGCTGAGGACTCGGGTACACGGTGTTGAGGACTACACTTACGAGCTCGGGCGCGAGACGTCGTCCTCTTCGGCGACACTACTCACTACTCTCGGGTATGTGACGTCGATCACCGGAAGACGAGCGACCCGGATTTCTTTCAGATGCACGTCGCTCTTTCTGGGTCGTGTCGGCTTTTATTGTCGTTCACTTATAAGACAATTTTTGGACATAATTCGTTTTGCACCCTAAATAACCGGATATAGTGACCCTTTAGGTCTCTACCCAGACTAATTTCCGGGTCGTACTACATCCCAAAGCTTATAAGTGTCACCCATACAACCATTGACCGTCCGGTGCTGAGTCTGAGATGGTCGACGTATCAGGACGTTTTCGTCCAGTAGAAGGGTGTACCAAAACCGTCCTACCAGGGTTCCTCCTAGTGTGCAGACACTTCGAGCTCGGTACGTGTAGAAAGAAACCCGCCCTCGACCTGAAACTCCTGTCTCAGTCGGGGTGGTATTTGGGTACTTATCGAAGATAATAACGACCTCCCCTCTTCTCTCGGAATCATCCACTTGTGTTGTCTACATGTTACTGTAAGGTGCAACTTTCAGAACGACGGTGAGGGTTGACGGAAACTTATTAACGGTCTGAGGAATTGTACAATATATACAGAACAGATGGACATACCGAAATAAAGACGAAGAGAAACAAAAACATTCCAAGTTAAATCTATCGTGTAGTATTGAAGGAAGATCGGACAGCATAACCCAACCCCTAAGGAACGCACTAAGCTCTCGTGGGATTTAGAGACGACAGGATTGGAACTTGTGTAAAAGAAAAAACCATTAATCACGAAGTCAAGTCAAGTCAACGAGTCAGCACAGGCTGAGAAACGCTGGGGTACTCAGCGTCGTGCGGTCCGGAGGGACAGGTAGTGGTTGAGGGTCTCAAGTGAGTCTGAGTGCAGGTAACTCAGTCACTACGGTAGGTCGGTAGCGTAGGAGACAGCAGGGGAAGAGGAGGACGGCGGTTAGGGAGGGTCGTAGTCTCAGAAAAGGTTACTCAGTTGAGAAGCGTACTCCACTGGTTTCATGACCTCAAAGTCGAAATCGTAGTAAGGAAGGTTTCTTTAGGGTCCCGACTAGAGGAAGTCTTACCTGACTCACCTAGAGGAACATCAGGTTCCCTAAGAGTTCTCAGAAGATGTCTGTCTCCAAGCACTGTAACATGTCCTCTGTCCCTAGTTCTGGTATGGGTACCTTTTCTTTACGTTTTTTCGTTTTACCGACAGACCCCTCCGGAATGTTTATCGACACTTTTCTTCTCTTCGTTTTTAGTTTCCTCTTCTCGTTTCTATATCGGTAAACTTACCTCTCAAGGTCTTTTATCGTTCCTCTATATTCTTTCGGAAGGAGTCACTAGTCACGTTTCTTTATCTCCTTTTGTTATCTTACCATTTCTGACCTCTAGAAAAGTTCTTTTAATCTCTATGGTTCCCTTGTAAAGTACGTTTCTACCCTAGTTATTTCCTGTCTTTACCATACCTGGATTGTCTTCGTCTTCTTTAATTCTTCTCCACCGTTCTTATGTGTCTTCTTGACATGTTTTTTCTAGAAGTGTTGGTTCTATTAGTGCTACCACATTAGTGAATGGATCTCGGTCTGTAGGACCTTACACTTGAGTTCACCCGGATCTTTTGTAATGATACTTGTTTCGATCACCTCAACTACCTTAAGGTCAACTCGATAAAGTTTAGGATTTTCTCCTACGACACTTTCACGACGTGAGTTAAACGGTCGGTTAACCCTTTTGAGTCGTCACCGGTGTTCTGACCTTTTACAGTCAAAAGTAAGGTTAGGGTTTCTTTCCGTTACGGTTTCTTACGGTTTGATGGAGTGTTAACGTGAGTAGAGTGTACGATCATTTCATTACGAGTTTTAAAAGGTTCGGTCCGGAGTCGTTATGTACTTGGTACTTGAAGGTCTACAAGTTCGACCAAAATCCTTTCCATCTCCTTGGTCTCTAGTTTAACGGTTGTAGGTGACCTAGTACCTTTTTCCTTCTCTCAAGGTCTTTTTGTAGATAAAGACGAAATAACTGATACGGTTTCGGAAACAGACACACCTAGTTTGACCTTTTAAGACTTTCCCTACCCTTATGGTCTGGTGGACTGGACGGAGAACTCTTTGGACATACGTACAGTCCTTCGTTGTCAATCTTGACCTGTACCTTGTTGTCTGACCAAGGTTTATCCTTTTCCTCATACAGTTCCGACATATAACAGTGGGACGAATAAATTGAATATACGTCTCATGTAGTACTCTTTCCGACCCGAACTACTTCGTCTTCGACCTTAGTTCTAACGACCCTCTTTATAGTTATTGGAGTCTATACGTCTACTGTGGTGGGAATACCGTCTCTCACTCCTTCTTGATTTCTCTGAGAACTACTTTCACTTTCTCCTCTCACTTTTTCAGCTGAATTTCGAGTTGTAAGTCATTTGCTTCTAGTACCGTAGACCAGGGTAGTGAAGTACCCTTTATCTACCCTTTGTCACCTTTGTCACAGTCTGAAATAAAACCCCCCGAGGTTTTAGTGACTACCACTGACGTCGGTACTTTAATTTTCTACGAATAGGAACCTTCCTTTCAATACTGGTTGGATCTATCGTATAATTTTTCGTCTCTGTAATGAAACGGTTGTTTCCAGGTAGATCAGTTCCGATACAAAAAAGGTCACCAGTACATACCTACACTCTCAACCTGATATTTCTTTCGACTCGTGACTTCTTAACTACGAAAACTTGACACCACAACCTCTTCTGAGGGAACCTGACGTTCCTCCAGGTTAGTCAGGTAGGATTCCCTTTAGTCAGGACCCACAAGTAACCTTCCTGACTACGACTTCGACTTTGAGGTCATGAAACCGGTGGACTACGCTTCTCGACTGAGTTACCTTTTCTGGGACTACGACCCTTTCTAACTCTCGTCATCCTCTTTCCCTACTGTCTCCTACTCTACCAACCTACCGTAGTGACTGAGTTACCTGTGCTCAAACCCATTTGAGGCCCTCAACCACTACCTGTACCTCCGGGCCACACAACGCCAAGTACCCCAGTGTTTCTCAGCCTGAACTGACTCACTGACTTGACTTGACTTGACTAGGGTTCTAAACTATCCTACTACTGGATGAGAAGAAATGGAGAGAGAAAAAGAGAAAGGGGATAAGGGGAAGAGAGGAAGACATAGACGGAAAACGGATCTTCTATAGTTTTGATCTCAAAATAATTTTTTTATTTATGTTTTATAAAAGAGAAATAAAATTAAAATTAACGAGAATCTACGAACCTCCGGTAGAGTCACTACGACTCTAATAGACTTAATAATTTTTTACTAAATGAAACAGACAACGGAGAAATAGGATCGAGTCGGGTCACAGAGGAGGATTACCCCGGTCGAGACCTCGACACGGACACCCGGGGAATATTAATACAGAGTTGTCTTGCCGGTCAGTCCGGATGTCACTTGTCTCAGTAAACTCCGAGAAAGACATTGTAAAGTTTGACAACACAACAACTGTAAGTCACGTACACAAACAGTAACTGTGTGTCCGAGGGTAAGGTCGACCTTTCGAAACGGAAAGTACAACTTTGAGAAAATTCCTTTACAGGGACGAATAGAGGTTCGGTCTCTCTCACCTACCCTCCCTCCGTATACAAACTTGCGGGACGTAAAGCCCCTACGGTTGTCCTGACAAAGGTAAACGAGGGGTGTTACTCTCTAGAGACGACGAGAAGGACTCTAGGACTGTCTTCGCACAAACAGAAGTTACAGTGCTCCGCTCTATCTCGTCGACACAAATACCACCCTCAATGGACATTAAATACAAGATTGAATTTGTAGACCCTTCTAATCGACAAAGGAAATTAAATTTCTGGACTGGAGAAAGAAAGAAACAAAAAAAAATTTCGAGTTGAGGAGTTTTTAAAAAATTCGTGGTCCTTCCGTCAACTTTTTAGTCTGAAAACCGCAGATCATGTCTCAACCATCGTAAAATCTTACACTTGCATAGGAATTAAAGTTAGGTCTTTTCGTAGACGTTTACTCCTTTTTGAGTGAGTTGACCAACAGACGCATTCTCGTCCTGTAAAGAATCCCCGAAGCACTCTGGGTTCGACTAGTGTAGCACGCGAAGGAAAGAGTGATCAGTCGAAGGAATGAAAAAAATACAGTAAGTTTAGTACGATTTAAAATAATAGGACCCTTTAACCGAAGGTCCCTGTGACCCCTTTCACTTCACCCAGTTGTGTTGAGTACAAACCCCTGACCCTTCTGCTCACGCCTCCTATCAGTGACACTTGACTATTAGATTACCTTAGGGTTCACAAACAAAATATTTGTGGTTGTCTACCTAAGAAGGGGAACGGACTGGGTCACTTTATACCAAACGAGAGTAGACCCTGGAACTCTCCTTTTTAGATAAACAAAGAGGAGACGATTCCCTTTAGTCTACTAAACAAGTGTGAATAGAAATACTGATAAAGAGATTTTCGATTGGACTTTTCAAATGGTCTTAGAGGTTTCTTTTAATTTTATATCGTAGTAAATAAATAGTTGAGTCGTTTGTGGTTTACGGGTGAGACACATCCGTAATATCTTCCTTATTTTTCTATAGACGTAGACATATTTATGTAACTTATTTACTGCTATTCACGAAATTATTCAGTAATCTGTCTTGTCGATGACCAATGTCTGCAGTTTTTTCTACATTTCATGAACTTACTCTAGATCCGAATCAGACACTACAAAAGTACAAGACACTTAGAACCCTGGGGAACTGTTCTCAGTTTCCCTCATTAGAGTGACCTAAGGAAAAACACTCGGAAGTAGGAGAGTACTACATCGACAGATGAAATGATTTTAGAAGATTTAAGACTAATCGTTAGTCAGTATCTTAAAAGAACTCTGAACTGACAGTGACCAAACATGAAAAGTTTTAAAGAAAGATAGACTTACAATAAAGCTAGAAAATACAAAGAGATTGAAAGGAGATGTCCATCATGGTAGGTATCCCTTACCTCTTAATCATAACGTTAGACATTAGTTCGATAGTCGTTATCCCTCGAGTGTCAAGATGTAATCGGACCAGTTTCAGTTGTACTGAAAACTTAAAGAGTCTGACGTGTCTTCACATGGATCAGGTGTAAGAGGGGTGTTTTCTGAAAGTCTTAACCAGTTGTTTAGGGGGATCGATGAATCTTTCGTGGGTGGTTTTACGGAAAGATCCAAAATACTTAAGTCAAACTTAAACAAGGTTTCAATAATATTTCTGGAGAAACGTGACGGTTTGTGGAAAAGTCAAGTCAAGTCAAGTCAAGTCAGCGAGTTAACACAGGCTGAGAAACGCTGGGGTACTTAGTGTCGTGTGGAAAATCATTCAGATTTTAATAAAATTTTACTTTTCAATTTTTATTATATCAAATAAATTGATTAATAACTAACACTCGGGAAATCTAACAAAAGATAAAAACTTATTAAAATATCACTTATAGAGACAGTATTTAAGACACATATAAGATAAAGGAATATTATGTGAGGATCTTCACGTTTACAACCCACTTTCATATACGTACATATAAAAGAGAGAAAAAAGGGAAGGTCAAAATAATTCCACACCAACTGCATGTCGTAACACACAAATTCCACGCGTCATATTACTAAACTGAACGTATGAAGGACTTTACTAATAGTGTCACTTTAAATCACTAGTAAACGGTAAATTATATCTATGTTTTAATTTCTTTAACCTTTTTTACAAAAGAATAATACTCTTGGGAATCTTAAACGAGAATTAAAAGTATATATTGTATACGTCACAATTAATACACATAGTAAATGTGTAATGTAAGGATCATGAATAAATAGAATATGGACCTTTAAACACGGAAAACTAACGGAAGTAGGTTAAAAGGGAGAGAGTTCGGGAGTGAAAGACCATTAGTGTTTAGACTAGACTTTTATTAAAATAATAAGCGATCTGACACGACCCAGAAGTAATGACGTGTTCGAGAAGAGATCAACACCACTCACTCCCAGATGAGAGATGAAACCACGCGTCCGAAGAGTAGGCTGCCGAAGAGAACAACGTCTCGTCCGCCAGATCCCGTACCCCCGAAGTCATCAACGTCAAGGACCCCAGATCTCGTGTCCGAGTCATCAACACCATGTACTCGAATCAACGAGACTTCGTGCACCGTAAAAGGATCTAGTCCCTCGTTTGGGTACGGAGGACGTAACCGTCCGTCTAAGAAATGGTGACTTGGCGGTCCCTTCGGGAGATATTAAACAAAAACTTTATGTCAACTGGACGTTGTAACACAATTAAGGACAATATATTATATCACTAAACTATAAAGATTACTAGTTTAAAGTTTTACCAGTGACACTATTAAGATCAATGCTACGCAACGGTATCTTTCTATGATATATAAGGGGTGTGACATGTATGGGTATTGAGTAAATATAAAATACTGACCTTCAAACATGAAAGATTAGAGGGAGTGGAAAGAAAAGAGAGGAGTGAAGGGAAGGGAGACCGTTGGTGGACAAACAAATTTCACACAAATATAAAAACTATGTATAATGGTTTGACAAGACATTACGAAGAGTTGTGATACCAGCCGACAAACTTAAAAATTCCATAAAAAATCGAACTATCTTTCGCTGCTATGAAGTAACAACGAAATTAAACATAACGAAGATAAGGACTCCTCTCATCGTCAGAAAAATACGAATAATGGGTAAACATGAAACACACACACACATTTAAGGGACGAATACCGCAGATACTTAAAATAAAAACCGCCACGAGGGTAAATAGCATCACTAAACGATAGTCCAGAAATTACGACAAGGTTCAGAACAGGGAAACACAACTCTAAGAAAAGAGTCAACTGTTGAAACCTCAAAATACAAATTAAACAATTTCATACTTTCAAAATAAATTTTTTATAAGAGAGAAGTTCTTAACCTTCGTATTACCATATATTCGTCGTCGTAGATTCATTGTAGGTTTTAACTATTGAGGTGTCCATTAGTTAGAAATAGGAATCTGAATCGAGTTCGTGAGGTTGAGAAAGACTAGTCTACTCAAAGACTAATTAGGACAGAGAATCCCGTACCATTCCCGTACTTTTACTTTATGTATTAGACACAAGATAGTCGAGTAACCACGTTTTAAGTTGTGTCCTGAGAGGAGAGAAAGGTTTGGGATGGAAGAGGGTGATCACCAAAAGTCTCTTAAATTTATTCTGGATAATAAAAGAAAGGGTGGTCGGGGTGAGTACGTACCTACGGAGGACACTCAGTCTGAAGAAAAGGGGCTTAGAAAAAAAATTATCGAAGTACAGTAACGAGGGTAGAAGTCAGTCAAACAGGTCTTTTCAGGGGCGGTGAGGGTCGGGGTGAATAGGAGAACCTTTCAGAGATATCTAAGAATCTGGGAGTCGATTTCCGAGTATACATTGGGACTACACTTCACTCAACTAACAGTCCCTCCCCCCCGTGTACCTCAAGAATTTATACTATTCAGACTGTAGGGTCTACTTGTCTTTGAACTGTGCCGAATTGTTAAATACGTCCACTAAAGTAACGAAGACTGTAAAGATAATGTGATATGTATATTAAATAAATAAATAAAAAGGAGACTCTTCAACCTCCTGTGCAAAGGACTCGGGACCCCTAAGTCTGACGACAAGGGAAGTTACCTCGGAAGAGAACGAAGGACCCGTCCAAGGGTCGGAGGCGACCCGATCATCACAACACCTACACAGAGGCCTGTCAAGAGGAAGATATGAAAAACAAACCGGATGAGACGACGTTCGACTCAGTCTCGCGGGAAACCCAGAATAAGTAAAAATGAATAAATAAATAAATAAAAATGGGGGTCACTACGGAATATATATTTTACATGAACTATTTTCAAATTATAACAACCAGGAGAGAAATATCTTTAATATGAACATCGTACGATGTTAATTCTTTATGTTTAAAATGAAATATCGGTTATCAAACAATTAGTGTGTCATGTATATATAATCTTTTTGTATCTTTTATAACAATTTACTTTCCTTTTACAAGACATCAATGGGAAGAGTCTTCAACGGTGACAATTATAAACCCGTATATAAGAAGGTCTTAAACTTCTTCTAGCACTTCTTTTTGTGAATAACTCAAAAATAACTCAGGAGTGACACACGGTCCGTGACACGATTCGTGAGATACATCTTCAAGAGTGTGGTAGGTGGACAAGTATGACACTCTCCCGTTGAGAATAAAAGAGGTAAAGTCTTGCCCTCTGTGACTCCAAATCCCTCCAATTTATTGAATGAGTTCCAGTGCACTGACTGATCATCGAATCGGACCTAAACTTGGGTGTGTTAACTCGGGTTCGTGTATACTCAGTTGTCTTGTACCACTGTTTTCACGTATATAGGTCTCGGTCTGATTGGCCCAATTTTGGGGTCAAGGAGTGATTGTTCGACACACTGGTGTCCGTTCGCTTAATCAGAAAAACACGGAATTAGGGGTAAGGAAATAGAAATTTTACCCCAATTATGACTATAATTGGGGTTTGAGACGTGTCTTAACATTTGTCCTATTTTACTTTATTAAATACACTTCATGAATCTTGTCACGGGTGGATATATATCATTTTAGGATTAACAATCGAAATATTATGATACAAGTAACTTATTTCCAGTGGTATGATATTAGAAGAAACACTTGAAAAATAAATAATATGACACTCGTAGTAAAATCAAGATTTATATGAACATGGTGTACTAAATGTCCTGGGATGTTATTAGATCAAGAAACTTCCGTGGTATTAAATGTATTGTTTAAAGGACAAAGAGGTCCTATACCCGTAGTGTTCTATGCCTACCGACGTTTTTGGCACCGTTCCAATTGCATTCCATCTAGGAGTTATCGCTAAACAACTGACTAACTTGCTTACGTATAACAACTTCAATAAACGTCAAAAAGTGATAATGAGTACAAAAATTCTTAAGAAAATAAACGTCCTCCAAAACTACAAATTTTTAAAGGGACACGTCATTTTGTAGTGGAAGATTAGTAACAAATTCTTGGTTTTACATTGAGAATTTGACTATATTTCTGGGTAACTCAGATTCCCATGGGTAAACCAGGTTCTCTTTTTTTATGAATTCGATTTCATTTCCATGTACCAATGTAAATTTTATTATTGAAATTTCTCAGAGAAAGTACTTTAACAAAAGTTTCTCACAAAATGATACACCCATTTAAAATTGTTTTTAACGAGGTTAATTGAGGTTCATATCACTGTGTGTATTACGAAACTAATGTGTACACTTTGAGTAAATCAGTTCTCTGAAGCTCATCCTTTTTTCCGTTGAAACACCCTTTTTTCTTTAGAGGTAAGGTTATTACTACCTCATCAAAGGGTTCTAGATTAGTGTACGTGTAAATCTTCTTTCGTAAAATCTAAGAAACAGTGTCGTTGCAGACCACTGAAAGATTGAAAAGGGTTTGTCGAGGTGAGACGGAAGCCTTAAGGTAGAACACAATGTGTCTAGACACTTCAACGGACACCTCTGAATCCTTTGAACCTTACAAAAGGCAAAGTGAACTTTTTTACACGATGATAAGAAGTCAGGTAACTGGATGCCTCCTTTCATCACTACTTACCTCTCCGTTCTACTTACTCCACTCCTCCTGGTGAAATGCACAACAGGACGACATCATTTGTTGAGTCTCTTACGGAAAGTCCTCTACTACTCGGACCGGTTGTCTTGTATAACTGGTCTTCCTTCTATTTGTCAACTACTGATCGAACTCGTTGTCGACATCGTTTTCTAATGAGGTCTTTCCCTCCTTTAGATCTTACGTCGGTTCCTATAGGAAAAAAGGTCGACTCTGCCACAGCGAAGATCTATCTAAAACAAAAAACCGGAGCTTGACTTCACATTTGGTATATCAGGTCGAACAAAACTCCCTATTTGTACCTTCAACGAAATCTGAACTCACAGTCAAAGCGAAAGTAAAACCAAAACAAGTCAGACTTTTACTATCATCGACCGATGGACGATGACATCAATGTAGTGAACCTCGGATCTGACTTTTACATCACCCTCTGACGCCTAGACACTTACTGCCACCTTGTCAAGTGATCGGTAGCATTTTCCTTTATTAAAAACCTATCAAACCGGATTTGAGGTGAGTGTCGGATTGGCTTATCCTCATACTACATTTTTATTAGAAGGGTCCCAAGTCAAGTCAAGTCAAGTCAGTGAGTCAGCTCAGACTGAGAAACGCTGGGATACTTAGCGTCGTGCGGTCCGGAGGGACAGGTAGTGGTAGAGGGCTTCAAGTGAGTCTGAGTGCAGGTAGCTCAGGTACTACGGTAGGTCGGTAGAGTAGGAGAAAGTAGGGGAAGAGGAGGACGGGGGTTAGGGAGGGTCGTAGTCTCAGAAAAGGTTATTCAGTTGAGAAGCGTACTCCACCGGTTTCATGACCTCAAAGTCGGAATCGTAGTAAGGAAGGTTTCTTGTGGGTCCCAATGCAAGGGGAATAAAAGAGAAAATTAGACGAAGAGTCAAAAACGAAGAGGACAAGAGATGAAACCTAAGAAGGAGAAGATAAGAGGAAAGGGGAGCGAAAATTTGCATAAAGAGGAAAAAAGGATGTAGAAAAGGGGGAGGAGGTGCCGATGGGGGGAAAAGGAGAGAGAGAACAAGGGGAAAGAAGAGGTACGGAGAGTCCAAAATTTGACGGTTGAAGATTTGAAGTACCTCGACGTCATAATAAAACTACCGTTAACACTTTTTTAAAATGACGAACATTAAATTTTTATCAAACTCCAGTCATAAATAAAAAGGTTCCTTTTTGAACCCGAGGTGAAAAAGACTAAAATCAAAATAATGGATCATATTTCGTGAAGTCATTCCAGACCGTGTCCTTTTCATGATGTAATTTAGAATCGCTAATCATAAGGGAACTAAGTCTAAAAGGAAGACCTTATCAACTGGAACTTTCGTTTTTTCTAAAGGAGACAAAAGGGATTTGTCAAGTTCTACCGGTCAACGACAACAGGAATGGCTACGAGAATTCCTACCTCACAAGGGAGAAAAAGGTCGGGGGACAAAATCATCTAGTAATAATTTAACAGATAGGTTTGAAATAAAGACACATTAAATTCGAGTGAATCGTCTTTCTTGTTTATTTGTTACGAAGAAACTCCATTGTCAATTTTAAGATCCTTTACGGAGAAACTTGGAAAATATCGCATCAGGTACCTGTCTCCTACCCGAAACCCCGGGTCCAGGTACTCGTTTCGTAAATGTGACAAAATCGTAGACTAAGAAGTAGATAGTCCTTTCTAATACTCCTGACAACACTTTTAATTTCTTTAGGTTCGACTGTCCTGTGGATCTGGGGTACAAACCACTCTCGGACTATTTACCGTCGTATTTGGAGACCTCGAGGGTCACACGTTATAAGAAGAGTACCTTTACGATGATTAAGAGGGAGGATGCAGAGGTACTAGACATTTATTACTCACACCAAACCCTCGTAATTTTAGTCTCTCTAGTCTCTAGTGATCCATACGTGTCTCTCCCTCTTTGTCCCTGTCGGATAGTCAGATACGTGGAACGCGGGTGCCCGTGTCTCTGACGGAGAAACCGTCGACTCACGGATTTGGACCCTTGAAGGGTAACATCTCGATCCTCTTCATCACCCTCATAGGGTACGACTCAATTGACGAACGTTTTTTGAACACATCCTCCTGGACGGAGACCCTAATGGAGAGGAGACGGAGGGGTGTCCGCAATGTGATCATAGACCAACCACATCTTCGGTTCGTTTACACTATTTCCAAAGAGAAAGTGCACATTCTCAATATGTTCTGTCACAGTGCACATACACACACACACACACACACACACACACACACACACTCTTCCTCTCTACCTCTCTGTTTCATTACCTTAATTTGGGAAGAGTATCGTTATGAACTTCATGGGAATCTTGAACTTGTTAAAGTACATGTCAAAGAACCATGAAAGGGGTTTAATTGGATTTTTACGACTTTGGTTTTGACTAGGTCAGGTCTTTACAAAAATACTTTTAAGTATAACCTACGTAAGAATTCCAAAGTTTCCAAGACTGAACGTCCAGTAACAAATGACACCAGTAGACACTCGACCTGTGGTCGGTAAATTAACATTGTAGTAATCATCTATTTCACTAGGTCGAACGTTCACTAAATGAAAGACTGGTTTATCTATTTTTACTTAAGTTTAAAAAGAGATGTTACTGTAGAGACTGAACGAAAGCAATACGGAAAGACCTACTTCTTTTTCTCGCACCGTTCTACTGACCGTCCACCTTAGAAGAAACCGGGTTCTACATTTGGAGTAACCACTACCGACAACACTGATCAATATATCTCCATTTGGAACGTCTTTTACCCTACATAACTTAGTGACAACTAAGACTTCACGTCGGTATTACGAAATTATTAAGTTATAAAACGAACGAGTTTAAGTAGAAAGAGTCCATACGGATATCTGTCATGGAACGACTACTCACTGTCAGACTCTTTTGGGCAGAGAACCTCTTAGACATATACTTCCACATACAAAGATCACGATAATCCTTTCTCTACTTTTAACCTGTTGTTCTCCCCTTGTCCGATTTAGACACCCGCAGATCACAAATTCTTCCTCCTTCCTGTCGGTGGAAAGGAGGACCCACTGGTATCTTCTCTAGGACACTTACTCCTGTGAATAAAGAGTCTTAGACTTTAACATACTGTTAGAGACTCCAACACCCTGAGAAGAGTCCGGTGTCTGGAGTTTCTACACCGGTCTATCCGACCCTCCCCAGAGTCAGATAGGTTATCTCAAAGGAAAAAGGATGTCAAAGTCCTCTGTTTCCTGCTAACCCATTCTCTTACCTTATCACCCTCCGTTATTACCCTCTCTGAAGACATCCGTAGGATATATGAGAATACGAAGAACTACTCGTACGGCTCTTGTGTTCCGTTGTAGTGAAATGTGGGTCTGGCAACGAGTCCTGCCACGAGTGAGTTCGTCACTCGTTCGAACTCCGTACTTCATTTCAGAGGGGAACCCTGTTGTGTCTGAACTAATACGAAGGATACTGTACCACTCAAGGGTCGCGAAACATAAAGAGAGAACATTTCCTCACGGAGGGTGTGTGACACACACCCGTAGACAGACCTGGATGTGTATCGGAAATGAACTTCCGGTTCACCTTGACTACCTTTGTACGATTACGAGTGCCACGAATGACACGGTACGCAGGGTGTAGAGATTGGTCTATGGAGTACAGAAGAACGATCGTAGGTACTTTTACCATCGTCCCATTGTTCAATTATAGTTTAGAGTCTGGATTGTCCTTTCCTTATGTTTTCAAATTACTTCACAGAGTTTTTCATGAACTTGGAAATGACTTCGTGAAAAAAAAGGGGGAGACAGAGAGTATTTCAACGAGTGGGTAGGAATTTTTGGTTGTTATTTGAGGTTCCAAGAACCGTTTCGATATCTTAAGAACCTGAGGAATTTAAACTGGAGCTCTCAGTGACTTGAAGGACTTAAGAAGGAAGTCGTGTTCTTTCTCCGGCACTCTCGTGACTACGACACACAAACTATCGCCCGTTGACGCCAGAACCTCTCCAGTCGGTCGGTAAGAACGGGATTCCGATACATGAATTCCGTCAGGTTAAAAGTTTGTAGAGGTCTCTAACTCACTTAAATCGGTATAAGGGAGTCCTCGGGTAACATTGTAAAGTGGAAAAGGGAAAATCCTACAAAAAGACGAAATATTAAATTTATCTTACTTTTCCGAATAGTACTCAGAAAGGAAAAAGGAAAACACCTGAAGGTACCTATAAATCTTTTGACTAGTCTCTCCCTTTTTGTTTCGTAACACTTCAAGTAACACTAAAAGAAAAGAGTTCCAACCGACTTACCACAAAGTTAAAATAAATTTTTAGAAAGAGACACTTACAGTAAGGACATTGACAAGAGACTACTAAAGAGGTTCCCTTTATCCTTTATTTGAGTGAATATGACAGAGTTCTAACAGAAAGGTGGGACTATTGGGAACGTATATGAAAAGAAACAGACGGTCTCTGAAGGTACTCGTGGTAGAGGATCCCTAACATAATTCACCTAGGAAATTAATCCTGTGACCTTACTAATTCAAGATTCTGGTGAAGATTATATTCCAAATATAATAACCCACTTAGGATACAGGGATCAAATACGTGTAGACACATTTCATCGTTGGTGAATTAGGTAATAACGACTCTGTCGTACTTTTTAACAGTAATAAACAGGTTGTCTGGTACACAAAGGTTCCTACGTAAGTTGTTCGTTGTAGTAGTAAAGATATACGAAGGAATATTTACAAAACGGGAACATAAAGTTAAAGATCATCCGAATAATGATAACTATTGTTCTATGATAGTCATAGAATGTTAATTTTTGGTTAGACAAATTTTTCAGTTTACCTCTATATTTATTATAGGATACACGATTGAAAGGAAGTATCAGACTATCTCTTTATAACTTTGACATAGTAAAAAAGAGGAAAAGGGAACTTAAAAAGTTCAAGTAGGTTTTGGTCCAATAACAAAAGGAAGAACTGAAGAAGTTGGTAAGTGAAGAGTAAGTGGTGTACAAATAAACCCGGAATGGAACACGTCCGTCGACTCTAAATTAATAGATTAACTCACATATTAAATCATACATCGACAAACGTATTTAAGAAATAAAAAAAGGACCAATTAAGGAATCACTGTAAAGAGACCGTACCCTAAAGGAACTGATCCGCACCTCAATTGTACTCACCCCTTCTAACACGTTTCCACCGGAACCTCTTCTTGGACTCTTCAGTAATTTTAAGACGAACTAATCCATGAATCTTCTTAAAATAAAGACGAGAATCTTCATAATGAAACGAACAATGATATTAGTTGGTAAAACTCACCACAAAGATAATCATGTGACTGGTAATTTTGTTATATAAGACGGACACTTAAATCAGTTTAAAATTATCAAATTTATTTCAGTCTTTTTTCTACAACATCTTATTGAAAACAACTATGTTTTTACAAATATTTTACTATTTTTAGTAGTGAACTACTAAATTAAAAAAAAGTAAAAAGAGTATCAGTAAAAGGTTAAAAAGATAATAATTATGGACATAATGACTACACCCTGGACAATAGGTCTCAACATAAAAAGTTAACAAGTTGCCCAGTCATTTTGGGTAATCCCGAATGCCACTAAAACGGTATAACACCCTTTCTCATGGTATGGTAAAACTAACGACATCGAAACATCATATTAGACTTCAGTCTCTCGGACTAAGGAGGTGGAGACAAAAAGGAAAAGTCCTAACGAAACCGATAAGTCCCAGAAAACACAAAGGTATGTCTAAATTTTTTAAAAAAAGATCAAGACCCTTTTACGGTGACCATTAGACTATTCTCTGACGTAACTTAGATATTAACGGAAGTCAGGTGTAGGAGTAAAATTTAGACAAACCGGTTACGATACATATCTTCCTAGAATCTCTGATTGTTACCTAAAAGAATTAGAATTATTTCGCTACTGAAGTCGACGTAGGACTTATATCAAAGGAATGGACCTTGTTTAACTAGGACAGAACCGATGACCTGAATTGTTCACTTAACCGTAAAGAGAGGTCATAAATTAACCATCTTTTATAGTTCTTTGAAAGTGAAGGTTGACCTTGTTCGTATTTGAAACCGATTTAACGGAGACTATTATGGTTGTAGTACTGAACCAACGGAACCCTGGAACCGGTAAGGGTGAGAAGTCGTTCTCTAATATATCCAGATCATGTAACTACTGTAGTATGACCATTTTAGTCTCCTCACCCTTCATCACTTGTAGTATTACGAAACCATTCTACCAATTGTACAACCAACACTCGGTGAACACATATTTTCTCACCCTCTGTTTCAACATTTTATACGTTCCGAAAGAATAAATATGAAATTCAGAAAAACCGGAGTAACCGGTGACATCTTATTCTAGTGGTCTACGCACACCCGTTACTGGTCATAGTACGTCTATGTTGGACTGTCACGGAGTGGGACCCGGATACCGTGGACAGAGAAGGAGGGGCGGAACCTCTAAGACTGTTACAACGGACCCTGTGGACGTCCATGGTGGGACTGTAGGAACGTATATATTCGATAATTCCACCCCCTTACTACCGAGGTATCTTTACACTGGGACCTAATTAGGTCGACCCATGAGAACGGATCTTGAAACTGAGAATTTCCGGACTGTGTCTCTACGTCCCTTTCGGTCTCTAATAAATATACCATCACCTTCATTCTCAGGTCCTCACATTACTACTCGCAAGTCACAACCATACAGTCACCATCTCAGGTCTTGTCAAGAACACCCTACTAAAACCGACACAGGATGAACCGACGGAAGGAACCAAGGACTGGTGAAAAAGTTGTAACAAAAATTCAGAAGTACAACTAAGAGACTTGATGAGCTATCGAAAGGTTGTTCTTTGAAAAGACGAATTCATCAAAGATGACTAACGGTACGACTTGGGACTGAGATTTTATTCAATATGATTTATTGAAGATGTCACTAATGGAGTAGAAAAAAATGAGATAATAATATAACGAAGGTAACGTAGTTACACATACGAAAACACTTCAAAAACATTTAGTTGTTATAAAACTGTTTTTAATTCTTTTGAGACCCTCAACCACTACCTGTCCCTCCGGACCGCACGACGTTAAGTACCCCAACGTCTCTCAGTCTGTGCTGACTCTCTGACTTAACTTGACTTGACTTGACTTCTTACTTTATTTTTAATACGAGATAACCCGAAGGGACCACCGAGTCAACCATCTCTTAGGTGGATGTTACACCCTCTGGACCCAAACTAGGGACCTAACCCTTCTAGGGGACCTCTTCCCGTACCGTTGGGTGAAGTCATAAGAACGGACCTCTTAGGAGTACCTGTCTCCTCGGACCACCCGACGTCAGGTATCCCAGTGTTTCTCAGCCTGTACTGACTCACTGATTCGTGTGTGTAATCCGAATTCAAAAATCAAAAAGACCCCCAAGAAAACTCTTCTACTCACATTTCTCGTCTCGTGACTCATTTATAGTCATACTAAGAATTGGGAATACTCCGAAAGAATGACTTACCAAACTTTATTAAAATAATTCTGGGTTGATCCACTAAATAACATTTCAATTACCGCACTGAAAAATAACCTATCCGATCAAGACATACAATTACTTGTGTTTCCGTCTTACATTTTTAAAGGTGGTTTTTCAAAACACTTGTTATTTTTACATTCCAAAACAATGACAATGAAAACAATATATGACACTTGAGTCAAATTGTGCCCCACTGACTTCCTAGACTACAAACGACCAGTAAAGAATATACTTCCACACTACCTAGATTTGACGGAATCGCCTTTGTCCTCTCTCTAAGTTCCTCTGGGTCTCCCTTCTAGGTGTCGGTCCATGACATCGACCTCTTCTGTGTTTCAGATACACCCCTTTCCATCTCTGTCTCTCCACCGGGATACCTGTATCTTCCTATACAAAACCTCTTTACCTCTATACAGCACCTCTAAAACCACCTTTTATGAAACACCCACTGTATTCGTTAGACAGAGGGTACTCTTTAGTACTTCAGGTATAACGTATGACTACAAACACCTACCTTCCGAAATAAAATTTCCTCTACTTCATGTCCCACTTTCATCTTTGTCACACAGTTCCGTCAACTGTGAACCTAATGTCTTTAGTGAAAACATTTTAGGAGATATATAGTAAAAAGTGACAGAAATTGACTCCGAGTCACCTAGATGTCATTCTAAAACGAGTTCTCCAAGAAAAGAAAAAAAAAGGGGCTTAAAACTTACCCATATCGGGTAATTGTCACAACACCATCAAAGTCCGCTTATCGTTACCCCGAGTCGGTATGTATATGTACGTAGGTAAAGGGGGATTTGGAGGGAGGATAGGTCCGACCGTAAATTGTAATTCTTCTCAAGGTACACGACATGTTATCCAGGAACAACCAATAGGTAAAACTTATATTGTCACACTTATATTGGAAGAGTTTAAGGGATTGATAGGGAAGGGGAACCTTTGGCATTCAAGAAATAGATCCAGACACTCATTCTCTGTGAAAAGAATTGAATATAGACAAAAGTGTGTATAAACCGGCTAAAGGTGGTTGGTCTCTTATCGTAAAGGACTCCAAGATGATGTGTGGTCGGTGATTCGGTCAACACATAGTTCCAACCCCTCGTCAAGTCACCCTCAAGTCACCCACTCTTCTTCGTCTAATGACCAAACAGATCCTGACAGACACTCAACATTATTACTTTTCGTTCAGGCAAAAATAATAACGAAATTTTAAGAGATGTTTATCGACACTTTTCTTCTCTTCGTTTTTCGTTTCCTCTTTTATTTTTTCTATATGGTCAAACTTACGTCTCAAGGTTTCTTATCGTTCCTCTGTATTCTTTCGGAAGGAGTCACTAGTCACGCTTCTTTACCTCCTTTTGTTATCTTACCCTTTCTGATCTCTAGAGAAATTCTTTTAATCTTTATGGTTCCCCTGTAAAGTATGTTTCTACCCGAGTTATTTCCTATCTTTACCATACCTGGATTGTCTTTGTCTTCTATGATTCTTCTCCACCGTTCTTTTGTGTCTTGACATGCTTTTTCTAGAAGTGCTGGGTCTATTGGTACTACCACACTAGTGAGTGGATCTCGGTCTGTAGGACCTTACACTTCAGTTCACCCGGAATCTTTCGTAGTGATATTTGTTTCGATCACCTCCACTATCTTAAGGTCACCTCGATAAAGTTTAGGACTTTCTACTACGACACTTTCACAACGTGAGTTATACGGTCGTTTAAACCTTTTGAGTCGTCACCGGTGTCCTGACCCTTTCCAGTCAAAAGTAAGATCAGGGATTCTTTCCGTTACGGTTTCTTACGAGTTTGATGGAGTGTTAATGTAAGTAGAGTATGTGATCATTTCATTACGAGTTTTAAGAGGTTCGACCCGAAGTCGTTATACACTTGACACTTGAAGGTCTACAAGTCCGACCTAAATCTTTTCCGTCTCCTTGGTCTCTAGTTTAACGATTGTAGACGACCTAGTAACTTTTTCGTTCTCTCAAGGTCTTTTTGTAGATAAAGACGAAATAACTGATACGGTTTCGGAAGCTGACACACCTAGTTTTGTTTGACCTTTTAAGACTTTCTCTACCCTTATGGTCTGGTGGACTGGACGGAGAACTCTTTAGACATTCGTCCAGGCCTTCGTTGTCAATCTTGACCTGTACCTTGTTGTCTGACCAAGGTTTATCCCTTTCCTCATGTAGTCCAACATATAACAGTGGGACGAATAAATTGAATATACGTCTCAGGGAACCTGACGTTCCTCTAGGTTGATTAGGTAGGATTTCCTTTAGTCAGGACTTATAAGTAACCTTCCTACCGACAACTTCGATTTTGAGGTTATGAAACCGATAGACTACGTTTCTCGACTGTAACTTCCACCCTCCTTTTCCCCTGCTGTCTCCTACTCTACCAACTTACCTTAGTGACTGAGTTACCTGTACTCAAACTCATTTGAGACCCTCAACCACTACCTGTCCCTCCGGACTATACGACCTCAGGTACCCCAGCGTTTCTCAACCTGTGCTGACTCGCTGACTTGACTTGAGACTATCCATTATATAGAGGAAAAATGAACGTGGACCCACATATAGAGGAGAGTTATAGGAAAAACATTACGGTGTTGAAAGTCTTTTGATTCTAGTACCGTAGGTCAGGGTAGTGAAGTACCGTTTATCTACCCCTTTGTCACCTTTATCACCGACTGAAATAAAAAGACCCGAGGTTTTAGTGACGTCTACCACTAACGTAGGTACTTTAATTTTCTGCGAATGAGGAACCTTCCTTTCAATACTGGTTGGATCTGTCGTATAATTTTTCGTCTCTGTAATGAAACGGTTGTTTCCAGACAGATCAGTCCGATACCAAAAAGGTCACCAGTACATACCTACACTCCCAACCTGATATTTCTTTCGACTCACGGTTTGTTAACTACGAAAACTTGACACCACAACCTCTTCTGAGAACTCTCAGGGAACCTGGTGTTCCTCTAGGTTGGACAGGTAGGCTTTCCTCTAGTCAGGACCCACAAGTAACCTTCCTGACTACAACTTCGACTTTGAGGTTATGAAACTGGTGAACAACGCTTCTCGACTGAGTAAACTTTTCTGGGACTACGACACTTTCTAACTCCCGTCCTCGTCTTCCCCTACTGTCTCCTACCCTACCAACCTACCGTAGTGGCTGAGGTACCTGCACCCAAACCCACTTGAGGCCCTCAACCACTACCTGTCCCTCCGGACCTCACGACGCCATGTACCCCGGCGTCTCAGCCTACGCTGACTCGCTGACTTGACTTGACTTGACTTGACTAACGGTGATGCATGCAAGATGTGTACAATAGACAAAATGGTGAATCTTATTGAGACGTTCCGTAACGGAGGGGAATAATATCTATTCTGAACTCCTCTAAGTCTGGAAGTGACCTCTGTTCTCGTCTCAGTTCTAAAGTTGGGTCGTGAAGTCAGGACGTTTGGAAAAGATAGGACTGATGTAGCGGGACGGAGGAGTTCAGTCGGACCTGTCACATCGTCCCCGGTCCAAAAGAGATCAGCTCCTAAACCATCTAAGAGTGACAATAGAGAAGACGAAGATGGGAGTACCTCCCATATCCCGGTGTGACCCGTTACCCATCTATGGGTAAGACAGGGACCACTGTTTTTATCAAACCAACAGAAACCAGATAGTTCAAGAATCGTTCACCCGAAACCAACACTTTTCCCGATATATTTTCGTCACTGATTTAAACCCGGATGTCCTGTCCTTTCGACAGGATGAAAGATTTCGTGAACCGAGTAAGAGTTCTTTATTTGTATTTATCGTGACATCGAACAAACACTAATTTACGGTCAAAGAACGTACTTTTTAGACTGGAAAATTTTTTATCGAATTTCATTCGGTTCATAGTACTACTTGATAGTTTTAATGAAGTGGGAACCAATTTTACACGGAAAAGACATACGGGCGTCACTTTCCTACCTAGGTGCTTTTGTCATTTAATTCTCAAGTTTCGTGAACCCTTACGACCGAAACTTGACTTGATTTGTAATTCGTCGTCGTCTTTTTACGAAGAATTGACTAAAACTTAACGTCGGAAGAAAAAGGATAAAGGGGGTAAAATCCGGAGGACAGAAGTTAAGACTTATAAATAACAATTTTATATGAATGGTTTCCATCCAATCAAGTAGAAACACCGAAAGTACTATTTCTCAAAGAGAACGAATATTTAACTGTGGGGTTTATCAAAACTGAGTTCAGATTTGTTCTGTTCGTATACCTAATATAAACAAAACTTTATTTGTACCGAAATTCCGAATAGACACCAACTTTATCGTGTCTCCCTCTCTTTTTATGTCAAACCGGAAAAGATTGTAGTTTTGTGAACCTTGACAAACCCCAGTCAATGTTGGGGTCGTCTTGTCTACAGAAGTAAGAAACTTAATAGGACAGTAAGTCGGTCTTAGGATATGGAGATCAGTCAACGTCCCCCCGACCGACCTTTGAAAGGACGAGTGAAAGGTAGACGGAGGATGGGAGACCGGGAATAAAATACCACCTTCAACTGATATCTCGATAGTTGGATAATTAGATTAAAAAGTCTAATTTAATACGAAAACGGGAACCATAGTAAAAACAGGTACACACTGGGTATCTGGGTTCCTCACACAATCTTTGCGTCTATAGGTCGGAGGTACGATCAGGATTACTTAGGTGTAGAAACCCATCTCGAAACCCTAGACGTAAAATTGGTCTAAGGGATTGTGTGGTTTCAAGGTTAGTGAAACATAAGGTTAGTGAAGTATAATTGATTTCCAAATCAGTAAGTTTAACAATCGGATACGTAGGAACCCGATATATATCCATTACTATTAAAATCATGACGAATTCCAAAATTAAGGTGATCACAAATAACTAGAGGATGTAAACACGGTCCGAAGAAGTGTTAGTACTAAAGTCTATTACTATTAATAGGTCACTTCATAAAATAGAGTATTATTTCTACTCTTTCGACTCCGTGGGTCTACAATCCACTGAACAAGTATGTCCAAATGTATTTATCAATTACCACCTTCATTCTAACTTCGTCCAAAGACTGAAGTATCGGGTTGAATATAAAGACGAGAGTAACAAGAAAACGGATTTATGGTTTTAGTCTAACTAATATAAGAAACGTCGGTTTCAACCTCTTCGAGATATGTCAGTCGTTTTTGTTCTGGTCCTTGACTGACACCGAGTCTAGTACTTGAGGAATAACGGTTTACGTCTGAATTTAACTTCTTTCATCCCTTTTGGTGATCTGGTAAGTCCATACTGGATTTAGTTTAGGGAATACTAATATTTCACCTTCACTCTTTATCTAAATTCCCTGATCTAGACTATCTATTTCATGGACTACTTGATACCTGACTCCAAGCACTGTAACATGTCCTGTGTCCCTAGTTCTGGTATGGGTACCTTTTCTTTACGTTTTTTCGTTTTTACCGACAGACCCCTTCGGAATGTTTATCGACACTTTTCTTCTCTTCACTTTTCGTTTCCTCTTTTCCTTTCTATATTAGTAGACTTACGTCTCAAGGTTTCTTATTGTTCCTCTCTATTCTTTCGGAAGGAGTCACTAGCTACGTTTCTTTATCTCCTTTTGTTGTCTTACCCTTTCTGATCTCTAGAGAAGTTCTTTTAATCTCTATGGTTCCCTTGTAAAGTACGTTTCTACCCGAGTTATTTCATGTCTTTACCATCCCTGGATTGTCTTCGTCTTCTATATTTCTTCTCCACCGTTCTTATGTGTTTTCTTAACATGTTTTTTCTCGAAGTACTGGGTCTATTAGTGCTACCACACTAGTGAGTGGATCTCGGTCTGTAGGACCTTACACTTGAGTTCACCCGGAATCTTTCGTAGTGATGTTTGTTTCGATCACCTCCACTACCTTAAGGTCAACTCGATAAAGTTTAGGACTTTCTATTACGACACTTACACGACGTGAGTTAAACGGTCGTTTAAACCTTTTGAGTCTTCACCGGTGTTCTGACCTTTTCCAGGCAAAAGTAAGGTTAGGGTTTCTTTCCGTTACGGTTTCTTACGAGTTTGATGGCGTGTTAACGTGAGTAAAGTGTGCGATCATTTCATTACGAGTTTTAAGAGGTTCGGTCCGAAGTCGTTATACACTTGGTACTTGAAGGTCTACAAGTTCGACCAAAATCTTTTCCGTCTCCTTGGTTTCTAGTTTAACGGTTGTAGGCGACCTAGTTGCTTTTTCGTTCTCTCAAAGTCTTTTTGTAGATAAAGACGAAATAACTGATACGGTTTCGGAAACTGACACACCTAGTGTTATCTGACACCTTTTAAGACTTTCTCTACCCTTATGGTCTGGTGGACTGGACGGAGAACTCTTTGGACATACGTCCAGTCCTTCGTTGTCAATCTTGACCTGTACCTTGTTGTCTGACCAAGGTTTATCCTTTTCTTCATACAGTTCCGACATATAACAGTAGGACGAATAAATTGAATACACGTCTAATGTAGTACTCTTTACGACTCGACCTTCTTCGTGTTCGACCTTAGTTCTAACGACCCTCTTTATAGTCATTGGAGTCTATACGTCTACTGTGGTGGGAATACCGTCTTTCACTCCTTCTTGATTTCTCTGAGAACTACTTTCACTTTCTCCTCTCACTTTTTCAACCGAATTTCGAGTTGTAACTCCTTTGCTTCTAGTACCGTAGACCAGGGTAGAGAAGTACCCTTTATCTACCCCTTAGTCACTTTGTCACAGTCTGAAATAAAAAAAGCTGAGGTTTTAGTGACGTCTACACTAACGTCGGTACTTTAATTTTCTGTGAATGAGGAACCTTCCCCTCAATACTGGTTGGATCTATCGTATAAGTTTCCGTCTCTGTAATGAACCGGTTGTTTCCAGGCAGATCAGTTCCGATACTAAAAAGGTCACCAGCACATACCTACACTCTCAACCTGACACTTCTTTCGACTCACGGCTTCTTAACTACGAAAACTTGACACCACAACCTCTTCTGAGAACTCTCAGGGAACCTGACCTTCCTCTAGGTCGGTCAGGTAAGACTTCCTCTAGTCGGGACCCACAAGAAACCTTCCTGACTACGATTTCGACTTTGAGGTTATGAAACCGATGGAGTACGCTTCTCAACTGAGTAACCTTTTCTGAGACCCTACGACCCTCCCTTACTCCCGTCCTCCTCTTCCCCTGCTGTCTCCTACTCTACCGACCTACCGTAGTGACTGAGCTACTTGCACTCAAATTCACTTGAGATCCTCAACCACTACCTGTCTCTCCGGACCGCACGACGCTAAGTACCTCAACGTTTCTCAGCCTATGTTGACTCACTGACTTGACTTGACTTGACTGACTTCTGGGACTACGACCCTTTCTAACTTCCGTTTTCCTCTTCCCCTACCCTCTCCTACTCTGCCAATACATCGTAGTTACTGAGCTATGTGTACTTAAACCCGTCTGAGACCCTCTATCACTTCCTAACCCCTAGGATCACACGATATTAGATACTCCAATGTTTCACAGTCTATGGTGAATCGTTGGCTCGTCGTTGTTAACTCGAAGATGGTGTTAGTCCATGACAAGAACCACGTCCTTTACTTCATTCTCTTCTCCTCTGGGGAAGGGTACTCTGGGGTGAGAGTACCCTTTTCTGTCTATCATTTGTCGAGTTTGTGTGTAGTCGTGGGGTAATTTCTCGTACACTATTTACCTCTAAGATTATATCTTAGAGGTCTAAGATAAAGTCTTTTTAATAAGAATAGTAGAAATAACAGTGTATTTTGATTTATCCTGTGACAATCAGAAATCCCGATTATTTCAAGAATCAAAAATATAGATCGTCTACTACATTCTTAACGGTTATTTACAATTAATTACTCTCAACAATGGTTCCTTTATATATTAGATCTTTAAGTGAAGATAGAGTAGTTGTTAGAATCGATACTAGGTGACCAGTCTGTCCTTTCTTTAAAATTTCGACAAACATATGTAAGAAAGGTTAATGGAACTCGTAGAACCGGAGGTCTATTAACCTTTACATAAACTTTTTCTTGTCTTCACATAGAAGTGAGAACTCAATCACTACCTCAGTGCACCCGGGATACGAATAATATAAAACTTTGTTCGAACTTGTTTACGGAAAGACCGTGAATGGTCTCTCGTGAAAATAAATGAAGAAATGGAGTTAACACCAAGACGTAAAGGACTTTCGTTTTAATTTTACTCATTGATTACACTTTCTCTCTCCCTCCCTCCCTTCCTCTGTCTCTCTCTTCGGAGGGTACAGAAAAGGACTTAGGTGACTCCAACGGACTGTTGTTTCGAGAATTTAAGGAAAGCGGATAAAGGGACAACTTCATGGAAGAAACTCAAAATGAAGAGGTCCGAGAAATCCCTTAAATACTTTCCTTATTAGAGACTCCTGAGAAAGACAGGGGAGAGTTTTCCCGAAAACTCTGAAACGAGGAAGATAAAAGGATTCGTTAAAACTCCTAAGTACATTTCTCAATAACCTTAAATTACGAGTCTCGTTAAAACAAGAGGACTGGTTGGGGTGGACTCTACAGGAAGAGACACTTACGGACCGACTTCGAGGTAAGCAAGTCGAGTCAGGGAAGAATGAACGACAGGGGGAAGAGTCCTCGATTAATAGGGTAGCAGATGGGTTCGAGACGTAGAACTTGTACCGAAGACGCCGACTCAAAAAGAGTCAAAGGAACAGACAGAAGGAGTCACAATGGGACTCAACGACGATTCAGTGAAGTCAGCACAGACTGAGACACACTGGGGTATCTGCCGTCGGGTGGTCGAGGGACGGGGACCCTAAAAGGTCCGTTCTTGTGACCTCACCCAACGGTAAAGGAAGAGGTTACGTACTTTCACTTTTCACTTTCACTTCAGTGAGTCATCACGGGCTGAGAATCGCTGGGGTACCTGACGTCGGATGGTCCGAGGAGGTAGGTACGCTAAAGGGTCCGTTCTCATGACCTCACCCCACGGTAACGGAAGAGGATGGGACTCAATGGGACTCCCATTATTAGTACTGAATCGGTAGAGACTCAGGAAAGGTAAGTGGTGTCACCCGTGGTATACATTGTAAAATTTTTAAGTTAGATTAACCACATTCAAACTCTTATATGATTCAAAACTTATGACTTCAACGAGACTATTGACTTTCACTGGCCCTTCAGTATCTTAGACAGGGTCTACAGTGGTTGCCTACATGTTGAACCACCTTTTCCTCCGTGTTGTGTTAGTCCCCACAATATTACTTTCTTTAATTAGAGAAAGGATACTTATCACGATCTGACAACTCTGACGAGTTGTTTGACCAACGTCAGCACCCACCGACATTCCTGACGGAAACGTCAACATTGGGTCTTAGGTCAGAGGGAGAAAAACCACTATCCATCGAATAAAACGAAATCTCTTAATAGAGGACAGTATAGCGAACACCTGACGGTCAATTCCGTGGTCGAGAAAATCGGGTTTTCCCCTATACACCACACTACATTCTAGTTAGAGAGTACTCTTTGACTTAGAACTTTTGTGTCTGATTTTGGATTATTACGACCACGAGTAAGTACACACCCAGGATTGGACTTCTCTGACAGGAATCAAAGACAAGGTCTGAGAGTCACCATAAACAAGGACAGAGGGGACTAAATAAGTAAGTAAGTGAGTTACTCATAAAGCATATAAAAAACTCCAGGGTCCCTAAAACATCCATTCAGGGAATAGACTGTCTACCCCGACTGTAAGATACCGCCAAGAAATGAAAAGGAGAAGAATCTCGATGGAGTATAGGAAGATTACGTAAGAAAAAGACGACACACTCGACTCGGCCAAAGTCAACGAACGTTGGTGTTGGCACCGACTAGGGGATTAGTACCGGTGACAGGAATGGAAGGGACAGACTAGGTCGAGTCCAAGTAAAGTGGTGTTACGGTTTGTATGGGTTTTCGGGTCAATATGGTGTAACATTGTCTGGGACCCGTAACCGACTAACAAAAGTCTAAACTGATAAACTATTTCTGTGTCTCCTGAGACATTCCTGAGAACCTCCTAAGGTTCCGTGTCAAAAAGGGGGTGGGAGAACAAATACTGAGTCCCATGAAAGAGGACCGAAACATGTGTAACAAGGAAGTATAATCTTATGAGAAGAAAAAGAGGGTAACGGATGGGTCCTTTTAAGGTAGAAACTCTAAGTCAAGTTTCTAGTGGTAATAAAAGTTGGAGACGGAGTTGTCAAATAAGACATGGACCTCGTCCCCGTACCTGAAATCCTGGTCAAACTAAGTAAGTGATCAAGACATAGGAACCCATTCACCGAATTTGAGAAACTCGGAGTCAAACAAGTATACACTTTACCCCTATTATTGTGGATGGAGAGAAACCCGACAACACTTCTACCTTACTCTACCATGTGCATTTGACGGACCGAGTCACATACTATGTCTCGGTGACGAATTTCATAAAATCAAAGAAAACATAGTCAAATACAAAGTCGTTCTTTACTGTGACTTTAATCCTATTAAATGTTTCAACCCTTCTTATGTTCTCTTAATTTCCCCCATCACGTCATTACATCCTAATTATTCTCACCTCCTTCTCGACTGTGGTTCGGACTTCCCTGTCCCCTCCCTCTCCAAACAGGTCTTACACTGGAACTCTTCTAGTCACTCGACCTCACCTCCCTGTATCGATTCACTGTAACGTCTTTCCCCCTATCCTCATTCATGACAGGGGAGTAAGAGGAGAGCAGAGGAGAGTCACAAAGGTTGTCCTTCGGTCCCCGGTCCTCGGACAACTAGTTCGGGTGTGTCCAATCGGAAGGTCAGATACCTCGTCTCCCTTCTCTTTCCTTTCATCCAACCCTCTTCACCTGGTTTCCTTGTCCCAATTAACAAATTAGAGTGATATAAGTTCATGTCTTTTTCTTTTCTTTTAATCAAATTCACCGGGGTAAAGTAAGAAAGTCCATTTTAGTATATTTTAATGACAAAACGTCCATTTTTTCACACCACATAATCATGAAAGAGTACCGGTTGTGTTATCAGTAAGTCGGACCACATTATTAAATGCCAGAGAAATACCGAAACAGGTATTGGAGGATGACTATTGGGGTCGGTTCCGGGGGTGAAAAAGGATGTGACATCGTACAAAATACGTATCGACTTCCGATTCCAAGTAGAGAAACTGATACCGGAGGGGTTGTGTTACGGACTCATTCTACCCGGTTGTCGGGGTCACAAGACTTACAAAGATCCCATCGACCACCTTCTCCTTTCTAATAGACCTCACATTGGAAGAACTAAATGGAGGTAAAGGGAGATATCAGGCAGATGAGGAACTAGATCCTTCTTATCTGTAGAATCACGGAGAGGAGAGACTGTCCGACCTTACAACGGAGAGTAACGGAGGAGAAAGGATCGGGACACTGCATAAATCGGAGACACTATTTTCCCTAGTCCTTCTTTTCGATCGAAGACGTACTTTTCATCCTTCGTTAAATTTTTTTAAAATATAAACAGGGACTAATATTAAGTCTTCAGGGATCTTATTACATAACTCACTATGGTAATTAAAAAAATTAGTTAAAAAAATAACTTCCTCTTAACGAAATGTCTTAAAACAACAAAAGACAGTTTGGAGTTGTACTTAGTCGGTATCCATATGTATATAGGGGAGGGAAAACTTGGAGGGAGAGTAGAGGGAGGGGTAGGGTGGGGAGATCCAACTATGTCTCGGGGATAAACTCGAAGGACTCGGTATGTCGTTTAAGAACAACCGATAGATAAAATGTATACCATTACATTCAAAGGTACAATGAGAAAAGTATGTAGAGTCGGAAAGAAGGGGAGAGGGGTACAGGTATTTAGATAAGAGATACAGACAAAGAGGTAACGACGGGACATTTATTTAAGAAGTCTTGGTAAAAAGATCTAAGACATATACACGTAATCTTATGTTATAAATAGAAAGAGAAAGACTGAGTGAAGTAAGACATATTATCCAAGATCCAAGTAGTTAGAGTAGTCTTGACTGAGTTTACACAAGGAAAAATACCGACTGATTATAAGGTGACACATGTACATGGTGTGAAGAAATAGGTAAGTAGATAACTAGCCGTAGATCCAACGAAGGTACAAAATCGATAACATTTATCACGACGTCACTTGTTACCCTATGTACACAGAAAAAGTTGGGACCAAAGGAGTCCTATATACGGATCCTCACCCTAACGACCCAGTATTCCACCAAAATAAGGATCAAAAAATTCCTGAGAGGTATGGTAGAAGGTATCACCGACATAGTCAAATGTAAGGGTGGTTGTCACGTTCTCGAAAGGGAAAAGAGGTGTGGGAGAGGTCGTAAATAACAAACATCTGAAAAACTCCTACCGATAAGACTGGTCACACCACTATAGAGTAACACCAAAACTGAACGTAAAGAGATCACTACTCACTACAACTCGTAGAAAAGTACACAATCGGTAGACACACAGAAGAAACCTCTTTACAGACAAATCCAGAAAAAGGACGAGAAACTAACCCAACAAACAAAAAGACCGTAACTCAACATACTCGACGAACATATAAACCCTTTAATAAGGAAACAGTCAACAAAGTAAACGATAATAAAAGAGAGTAAGACTCCCAACAGAAAAGTGGAACGATTATCAAAGGAAACGACACGTTTTCGAAAATTCAAATTAGTCCAGCTTGAACAAATGAAAACAAAGATAAATGTAATGAGATCCTCCACCCCGTATCTCCTAGAACGAAACTAAATACAGTAACTCACAAGACGGATACAAAAGGAGATTCTCAAATATCAAAGACCAGAATGTAAATCCAGAAATTAGGTAAAACTTAAATAGAAACACATACCACAATACTTCACAAGATTAAAGTAATGTACATCGACAGGTCAAAACGGTCGTGGTAAATAACTTCTCCGACAGAAACGGGGTAACATATAAGAACGGAGGAAACAGTTTTTATTCTATGGTTATCCACGTACCCAAATAAAGACCCGAAAGATAGAACAAGGTAACCAGATATAAAGACACAAACACGGTCATGGTATGACAGAACTACTGACATCGAAACATCATATTAGATTTCAGGCCTTCCAACTAAGGAGGTCGAGGTAAGAAGAAAGAGTTCTGACGAAATCGATAAACCCCAGAAAACACAAAGGTATACTTGAAACTTTAAAAACAAGATCAAGACACTTTTTACGGCAACCATTAAACTATCCCTAGTGTAACTTAGACATCTAACGTAAACCATCATATCAGTAAAAGTGTTATAACCAAGAAGGATGGGTCCTTGTACCTTATATAGAGGTAGACAAAGACAGTAGAAAAGAAAGTAGTCATAGAACATTAAAAGATACATGTCAAGAAAACAGAGAAATCCAATCAAATAAGGATCTATAAATTAAAAAAACAACGTTACCAATTACCCTAACTAAGGAATTAAAGAGAAAGACTAAAAAGTAACAATCATATATCTTTACGTTCACTAAAGACACATAACTAAAACATAGGACGTTGAAACGATTTAAGTGACTAATCGAGATCATTAAAAGACTATGATAGAAATCCCAAAAGATTCATGTCATAGTACAGTAGACGTTTGTCACTCTCGAAATGAAGAAGAAAAGACTAGACCTAAGGAAAATAAAGAAAAGGAAAAGACGAACGACATCGATCCTGAAGGTCTTGGTACAACTTACTATCACCACTTTCACCTGTAGGAACAGATCAAGGACTAGAATGCCCCTTACGAAAGTCAAAGAGTGGTGACTCTTATTACAAACGACATCCGAATAGTATATACCAGAAATGACACAACTCCATCCAAGGAAGATACAGGTAAAAAACTTCTCAAAATTAGTATTTACCCACGACTTAAAACAGTTTCCGAAAAAGATGTAGATAACTCTAATAGTATACCAAAAATAGAAAGTCAAACAATTATACCATATAGTGTGACTAACTAAACGCATATAACTTCTTGGGAACGTAGGGACCTCATTTGGGGTGAACTAGTACCACATACTCGAAAACCTACACAACGACCTAAGTAAATGATTTTAAGACAAGTCCTAAAAACGTAGATACAAGTAGTCACTGTAATCGGACATCAAAAGAAAAACACACAACAGAAAGAAGTCCAAAACCATAGTCCCACTACCACTGGAACATCTTACTTAAACCTTCACAAGGAAGGGGACGTTAAAAAACTTTCTCAAAATCTTCTTATCCGTAATCGAGAAGAGATTTACGAACTATCTTAAGAGGACACTTCGGTAGACCAGGACCCGAAAACAAAAAACCCTCTAAAAACTAGTGTCGAAGTTAAAGTCACGAACATTAATTCAATATGGTAATTAAAAAATGGAATGACCCTTGTTTAATTGTTTCTAGGAAAGAAACTCTCAACCAAAACTATCTTCACCCCTCCTTTCTTTAGAATATCAGTTTTCGTAAGTACTGGTTTTTTTTTTTTTTTTTTTCACGTTTACTTTATAATCCCTCTATTTGAAGTTGGTGAAGGAGAATTTTCTATAGTTTACCTGGACTGGGATGACCGTTTTAACAAAAGGAGGGATCTAAGTCTACACCCTGGTCGGAGTAAGTAAATAACTAAATGTTGTCACGAAATCCGACTCAACAAAGTCTTAGGTCAACAAAAAATAAAAGACCATAAAACTCGATTCAGTCCTCGAAAGTAGGGGTTTGTAAAGTCACTATTCTTGAGAAATAAAAGGTCTGTGACCTAAAATGTCCGTAAAGGTAAGACACTTAACGAACCAGACCGAAAGCAGATCTTTTTCCGGTGAGATCGGAAACGGTCTACTCTCTCCTACGTACTTAAAGTAATAAGGGGACCCCCATCGTCAAACTCTTCTAAAGTACACGGACACATATACGTCCCAGAAACCAAAGAGGTAAGAAATTTAGAGTAAATTATAGTTATGAAATCAACCCCTCATTTGTACTCTTAAAGGACCAAATGGGTGTCTTTCCTACTCTTCGGATCCTTTCATCTCAAATCCCTATTCATTTTAGGGTTATCGTCAAGTATTGTAATCACCACCCAATAAAAGGGACTATCTTTTGTTTACTAAAGTGACGACCACGGTTATTATCACATCTCTCTTCAGACCCAAGATCACCTTAAGGACGAAGGGAGGTAGAATAGACCCTCACTTTCCCTTATGAGTCAACGAAACCCCTTACACACCAGTACCGGTAATACACCATCTATTCTTTCCGTACCAGAAACCCAAGTCTACCATTTCTTAGAGTATTTTACATCCTCTGGACCCAACTAGGGACCTGAACCTGTTAAGGGACCTCTTCCTTTACTGTTCGGTGAGGACATAGGAACGGACCTCTTAGGGTTCCTACTCTTCGAACCGTCCAATATATATCAGGTACCCCAGTGTTTCTCAGCCTGTACTGACTTGCTGATTGTGTGAAACTCAGACTGGACCCAAGGTTAGGTTCGAGGTAATACGTGATCGACTCGCTGTGACCCGTTGTATGAGTCTCGAAGTCAAAAGAGTACTGACGTTTCCGTTTTTATCACGTGTGGACTCTCTCAACATTTTTCCCCTGTCAAAGTCTCGGACCAAGGATTCTCCTAAAGTCCCTAGTAGGAAAGACGACACCTACAACGAAAAGAAACGTTTCTACCTTTGATTGTAGGTCTTTTAATCACTTCTGTTTGATTCTTCTCTACTAAAAGAGAATTATTAACAGGTGTCATTTACCGTCGACCGATAAAAGAGTTACGTCCCTCGAAGTAAGACACTTGAGGGGAGGATTTATCCGAATTTCATCAGAGAGACTTTTAAACCACTCAGTACAGAGTATCTTTGATCAAAATTGTTTTACGATTTCAAAGTTTAACATGAATTCCCTTTCTGTTACTCCTTGTGACCCGTACACGTATTATTTACCAAAGAATCAAGTCCGACAATCCTGTTTCACGGTACCTGACTTACCGAAGACTTACTGTCTTTAAATAAAGAGTGGCAAGACTTCCGACCCTCAAATAGTCCCCCAGTCACGACAACCCAAAACTACTCTCGGGAGAAAGTCCAATGTCGGACAGTAAAAGGTCAGTATAGAGTGTGACTACGTTCTCTCGGTCACTCGAAAGACCCCAAGGAAAAGGTAAGTACTCCCACAACGAGAGTACTAGAGGAATGAAGGGTTTCCGGGGGTGGACGATTGTTGTAGTGTGACCGTAAATCCTAAAATTGTTACTTAAAACACCCCTTCGTCCCACCTACGTTTGTAAGTCAGGTGTCGTTTACTACTAAAACATTGTCTAAACCGGCGTGTACCATCAAAGAGGGACCTTTCCTTTAGTGGACATTATTGTCCGGTAGATGACGGACGATCTATAAAAGTAATATGTGTGGGAAAAGACTAGTCACTTTATGTATTTCTCAATTAAGATTTGTAAACGGACACTGGAAATCGTTCTTTATGTAAAATTAATCCACACACATGTATATGTTGTATTAATATATGAATATACATTTTAATTTTACTTTGTAAGTCCTTTATTACGAATGGGAATACGATACTTTACGTGGCAACTATAAAAGATAGGACATGGTAAAGTAAACTAATTTTACAACTATCATTGAGTTTAACTACAATATTGGAAGAAACACGTGTACGTACGAGTTAACGATTCAGTATAGGTTGAGAAACACTGGGATACCATCGGGTGGTCCGAGGAGACAAGTACCCTAAAGAGTCCGTTCTTATGACCTCACCCAACGGTAAAGGAAGAGGTCCCATAGAAGTTAGGGGTCCCTAGTTTGGACACAGAGGACGTAACCGTCCGTCTAAGAAATGGTGACTCGGTGGTCCCTTAAATACTGAACGACGACGACGACGATTCAACGAAGTCAGTACAGGCTGAGACACGCTAGGGTATCTGCCGTCGGGTGGTCCGAGGGGGCAGGGACCCTAAGAGGGTCGTTCTTGTGACCTCACCCAACGGTAAAGGAAGAGGGCAATACTGAACGATTACACATCGTTTGACGTAAAACTTTTTAAGACGGGACGTAAGATCCGTGACCATAGATTCAAACAAAAAATATCTTCTTTTCTGTAAGGTTCTCATACAATCTGAATGGGTTCCGGTGTACCGGTCCTTCACAGTCTCATACCCAAATTTAGGTCTTAAAACTTAAGGCACAACGAATATGGTATGATGTGACGGAAAACACCTTGAAAGGAGAGACGACACATACACACATATAAACAGAGGGTTTGTGTGAATCGAGAAGTCTCTCGAACTTTGGTAAACAATTTAGTCATGACCTTCGTTAATTTTATTGAGGTGATCTGTACTTTTCGTGTCGGAGATCTTTAAAGGAGGAAACGTCCCAAGAGTGACTCGTACGAGATGTGTATCCTTTTGACCAGAGATAAGTACATAAATTTTTATAAAATAAAAAGATAAGGTTTCACTCCGTGTGTAACGACCAACTTTGACTTTTCCTTAGATGAAACACAAACGGAAAATAAAACGTGGGTGAACCGGATCTTTTACTTATTTTGGTTCTGTGATTTCAGCTCTCCCGTTATAACGTGAGGACCTAATTGTTTAGTCTCTTATTCTGTGTCTGTGTAAAATAACGGATACTACAATAAGGTCACTACAATAAAAAACCTTAAGAATTTTTATTCAAACGTTTAGGGTACATTTTTACGGATCACACAAATAATTTTTTATAAACTCCTTAGACTTTTCTGACAATTTACCAGAAAGGGGTGAACGTCAATCTACCTCCCTAAATGGAATAGACACTCTCAAAAGTGACTTCTCAGGGTTCTCAGACTGTTCAATTTCGGGTGGTTACGGAGTGTCTGTCGTTGACGGAACTATTGAGACGATACAGGTCTGACCTCGATTCGGAAGATTCAGTCCGTATATAAAATTATAAGATTAAGATTAAGTTCAACGGTCTTACATATTCACTAATGACGTTTCTTGACATCAAACAAAACCTTTTTTTATTTTCTTGTTTTTTTTGGGGTCTCTAAAGTCCGAAACTATATTGAGTTATCGATGATTTCTAATCTGATGTCGGATCTATTTTTTAGAGACAATACTGCCAATAAGTTAGTTAGTTACTTATTCATATTCTACAAATGTTAGCCGAGAAGTATCAGGGTCCAGGACATAGGTACCTAAGTTATTTTATACCTATCTTTCATAAATCTTTTTTTAACGTCTTTTAAGGTTTTTCGTCTGGAACTTAAATGACGTACGACTGTTGATAAATGTATGATAAATGTATTGTAAATGTAACACGAACCATATTACTTATTAGATCTCTACTAAGCTTCATATGTCCTCCTACACGGATCCAATAATACGTTTATGATACGGTAAAATATACTCCTTGAACTCTGTGGTTTTAGACGCCCAAAGTCATAGGTACCCTCAGGATCCTAGCCAGAGGGTACCTATGGCTCCCTACTGGCACAACAACAACTACAAATCAACGATCCAGTATAGGTTGAGAAAACACCGTGGTACCAGACATCGGGTGGTCGGAGGAGACAGGTACCCTAAAAGGGTCCGTTCTTATGACACCCAACGGTAAAGGAAGAGTCCTCTAGAAGGGTTGGGTCCCTAGTTTGGACGTAGAGGACGTAACGTCCGTCTAAGAAATGGTGACTCGGAGGTCCCTTCGTGTTCCCTACTGACATGATACACGACTTAAGACACCGTCCGACAAATAATAATTTCCTCATGTAAGTAACGTTTTAATTAAAGAAATACGGAGGAGATAAGTCTTTCGTAAAACCCACTAACCCTCGAACGACACTCAGTTCAAAGACGAAGACTGTGAACTACGTCACGGAGAGTCTAGTGACCTCCGTCTCGACTCCTATGTCATCTTTAACTAAAGGAACGTAGAGTAGAACAAGTCCCTCACCAAGGGAGATACACACTCCTACTCTTATTACTGATATTTTTAAGTGAAACGAGACATGTCATTCTAGGGAAAAGAATTTAGTGATTTCAAGTCTCTTCAAACCCTAACTTCAATATTTGGTTTCACTAGGATTAATGTATATCAGAAACCCCAGACAAATACACACTTAAAAACAAGTAAGTAAGTAAAAATTTTATCTCTGTTTATTTTAATTTTCGACTTTTTTTTAGGGACGGGAATCCTCGTAGACAAATGAAAACTGTATCATCACGAATTAAGTCCCTGGTCCAAAGACCCCTTTTGATTAACGAAGTATCCGAAGAAGTGTCTAAAAACCAAGGAGACCTTATTCCTTAAGGTCCTTTGTCACCCGATGTACAGTCTCTCGGGTTGTCCCTAAGAATATCCAGGTAACTTGGTTGGTAATACAACGTCAACTCAAAATCCTTGTCCTAATTCTCCAGCAAAATTTTATTTTAAAACAACTTGTAGACGAAACAGACTTTATCTGGGATACTCCCGTATTATGGACCTTGTGTTATCTTCGGAGTATTTATTCGTAATTTTAAAAAAAAAAGTAAATAAAAACCAACATGACCCAGAAGTAACGAAACATGCCAAAAGCGATCAACGTCACTCGACCCATCGAAGAAACGACGTCACGCGTCTGGAGAGTAACACTACAGAAGAGAATACCACCTCGACCCCGAGATCCGCGCACCCGAAGTCATCAACACCAGGTGCCCGCAACAACGAGGTGCTGTACACCTTAGAAGGGTCTCGTCCCTAGTTTTAACACAGAAGGTGTATCCGTCCACCTAAGAATGGGTGACACGGTTATTTATACAAAACTTTTTTACCTACTAATTAAGAACTAGGATTAGAGTTACTTCGAACTTTAGATCACAATATTTGTCTGTGACTAAAACTCACTTAGTAAACAAGTTATTCATAAATAATTTACAGATGATGACTAACTATGAAAAGACTCAAGATCTGTTAGTCTAACACATTTGTTACTGTTTTCATAATGGAAACCCTGGTAATTAGTCGGAACTTTAACACTCAACTTTGGAGTCTCAGTATCATTACAGTCATTAGTTATCGAGAACAAGTCACTAATAATCCATGGTCGATGGTATGATTTACAAAATGTTTTACTAGAATACATTAGGAGTACTGGGAGGACCCACCATGACAAGTCAAGTCAAGTCAGCGAGTCGGTACAGGCTGAGACGTTGGGGTACTTGACGTCGTGCGGTTCGGAGGGACAGGTAGTGGTTAAAGGCCTCAGATGGGTTTGGGTACAGGTAGTTCGGCAACTACAGTAGGTTGGTAGAGTAGGAGACAGTAGGGGAAGAGGAGGGTGGAAGTTAGAAAGGGTCCTAGTCCCAGAAAAGTTTACTCAGTTGAGAAGCGTAGTCCACCGGTTTCATGACCTCAAAGTCGAAGTTGTAGTCAGGAAGGTTACTTGTGGGTCCTGACTAGAAATCCTACCTGACCAACCTAGAGGAACGTCAGGTTCCCTGAGAGTTCTCAGAAGAGGTTGTGGTATCAAGTTTCCATAGTTAAGAAGCCATGAGTCGAAAGAAATATCAGGTTGAGAGTGTAGGTATGTACTGGTGACCTTTTTGGTATCGGAACTGATCTGCCTGGAAACAACCGTTACATTACAGAGACGAAAACTTATACGATAGATCCAACCAGTATTGAAAGGAAGGTTCCTCTTTCGCAGAAAATTAAAGTACCGACACTAGTGGTAGACGTCACTAAAACCTCGGGTCTTTTTATTTCAGTCGGTGATAAAGGTGACAAAGGGGTAGATAAACGGTACTTCACTACCCTGGTCTACGGTACTAGAATCAAAAGACTTACAACTCGAGATTCGGTCGAAAAAATGAGAGGAGAAAGTGAAAGTAGTTCTCCGAAAAATCAAGAAGTGAAAGACGACAATATGACAAAATTAACAATACAGTAAAATAACAACTCTTTTGACTCCGAATCTCTCCACTTCATCCATTATATGGGTTTCAGTATTTCGTTTCTTCGTCACTTTGATCTCAAAATTAGAAACACCAAAAAAAGGGGTAAGGATTAATAAAAAATTGGATGTTAGATTGTCATTGAGAAACGTTAATTTTTTCATCAGAGTCTTTTTTTTAGGATTCTTTTTTCCTCTGAGTATAAAGAAGTGACTTTAGTATGACATCCACTCTTTCATTATGTAATCAACTACCAACTAAGACGAGGGGGAATACCTGTGACCTAAGATCCGGTTACGGACACAAATCTCTGGAACCTATTATGGCGTACCCAAAAAAAAATAATGAACTCAAATTAATTATTGACGAGAAACCAATTTGGATACTCGGACACATTTAGAGTAGTGTTTACTCTGACTTAGAACAAAACTTTATAAAGAAAAAAAAAAAAAAGTTCATGAATTTCCGAAGAGGACGGTTGATCTCGAAAATTAATTTTCACGTCACGGGACCTTTCCTACTTAAGAGAGGACCCGAGACGAGTCCTGGATGAAAAATATCAGAACAACCTCCTCTCTCTCCAAACACGTCTCCAAATGAGGCTAGGAGTTTGTGGGTGTTGGACACGATCCCACCGACGTCTCACGACAATCCCCAACTTCGAGTTAGTCTAGTATCCGACTTTTTCAATACCACGTTGATGTCCCTCTCGGACAAACACTGAAAGTTATCAGAACGAAGTACTCTTTGTCTCATCTAATTATTATAAATATTAGGAGTCACGACCCGACTATTAATAAAGGAACCCAAATGTGTTAGACTTTGGTAAATGAGATGGAGTTAGGTAGAAAGGGATAGTTTCCAGTTTTTCTTTCCAGGTCGACTCAAAATAAAAGACTTATATAAATTCTAACTTCATACCAACCACATGTCATAATAAATTCAATGTTCATATGTTATGTCACTAAGTGTTAAAAATTTCCAATATATGAGGTAAATATCAACAATATTTTATAACCGATGGAAGGGACACCCATGTTATATAGGAACATCAAATATGGTATGCGTTATCAAACCCGGAGACGGAGACATAACGGGTGGGGAGGGACCCCTAACCAGTCTCACCATGACCATAGAGACCGAGGCGGAGAGGTAGGAAAAAGAGAGAAGGAGAAGGCCAGGAAGACAATCAGGGAAAGGCGATAAGTGATTCTTGAAAGAAACAAACTACGTATTTACAGATCAAACACATACATAGATGGAGTACGTTAGAACTCTCATACCACTTTATTTTCTTTCTTAACTTTTGAATCCTTCTTAAGACTTCTACGGTTAGTGTCCTAACTGAAACACCGACCTGTCGGACACTTAGACTGATCTTTGGACTTGAATTAAATTACGACACAACAATTACAGAACTTTAATAATTATAAAAACTTGACCCCTTAGGTGTAAAAGTAAAGATTAAAGTAGGGTGTGTAGGACCTTGACCAGGACCAATCACCATTTCTCCGTTCTGGTACGAAAAGGGTTCGCAACAGGAAATTACGTTACTCTGACAACGACTGTTATTGTACTGTATTATAGGATTTCTAAATGGAAACACTTACACACACTCGTGTGGTTTGAAGGAAAGAGAGACTGGTGATATTCTCTCGTTTTTTCACTAACGGAACACTATACAAACTGTGTCGACCGAAAATGTATGGTGTCTTTTTAAACTCGAGGAAATTTTAGTTTCCTAGTCATAACAAACTCCTAAATGTCGTAAAAGTTTTTTTTGTACAGGGGCCCAAGTGGACGAAAAGACTAGGGGTCCTGTCTCCTATAAGACCTCTCTTCGTGATACTTTTATACTCTGCTTCGTGATACCTTTTAGGGTGTTTACAGAGCCTACGGATACTCCATCCACGGTCTGTAAGAGAACGGGTGACCCCAAGATTAGTACTTGTTCTGCGTGGACCAGGGACGGGAGGGACTTCGGGGTCAGATCACCTTTACTAGTCTACAATGTTCTCCACGACACTTCTTCTCCATAACTCCCAATAACAACGGTTTGGTTTGAACCCAAACGAGTGGGTGTACGTCAACTCAGTTAGATGACTGTGGTCCCACACCACCTCCTTTCACGTCGAAAATATCGTTCACGGTTCGCTCCTCAGGTCCCGTCGATCTCGAGTTTTGTGGGTTTAAGGGACTATCCAAAGTCTTCTCGTCAAAATTTCTGTTCCACTCCCTCCCCCAGAGGGTCCCATCCACTAGTTGAGCACTTGTAAAGAGACTAACTACCACTCCCTTATCTCGTCACAGTGTTCCCCGATTGTACTAGTTAGGAATCCAGATCCTTGATACACGGACACCAGTAGTTCATCAATTAAAGAACGTAAACCACCACCAAAATCGTAGACATTTTCTTGAGTCCTTTACACGTAGTCTATGATAATTGATCACGAAGTCTCTCCTCGATGTCATCTCTACACCCCCTCCCGAGACAGGACCTTTTCGTGGTGTCCCAGGACGAGTAAATATGACATCCCCATGTAATCTATGGGTTTCGTTCATCCCTTAGTTCTTCTGAGGAACTCCTCTCCTAAAGATTCAACTATGGACTTCCTACTTTCCTTTTCTCTTTATAATAGAAGAATCACGACTGAAATCCCTGTCGACCGGTCTGCGCACTCTTCTGGAACGTATCTCGATATGATTTCTACCGAAAGTCCGGTCAAACAGGACTCAAACTCACAAGAAAAGCGACGATTGATCGACACACTGGAGTATCTTCACTGAATTTTCGAGACTCGGACATAAATAGTAGACACTTTACCCTATTAATACTATAGATGAAGTGGACCGACACTATTTCTAACCCCTCAATTAAAGGAGACTTTAGATCGTGTCACGAACCGTTTTCAATTCACAATCTATTTATAACCGACATAACAAAGTTCTGTATAATTGACAAAAGGGCCGTATCGTCGACAATAAAAATACTAATTCTATACTTCAAGACCTCGTCATGACCTCTCTAACTAAATGATTATTCGAACCAAAGTACATACCAAACCCGTGTGTGAATGACGAAAAATCGTGGAGTGGTATAGACTCGTCGGCAAGATGACACTACTTCCTCAAAAGGGAAGAGTCCCCCCGATACGTCGTCGGGCCCAGGAGTCATTCTGTCCGTCAGTTGTGTACTCTAGACGAAACAGGACCCTCTCGGTCTCCAGACTTAGGGTAAGTAACACAAGTCAACGTAACCTTTGTCCTTTACTACACCAGTAAGAGTATCCTAATTTTGGTCCCTAGAAATAATTATAATACCTATAAGTTCTACAACTCCAGTATCGGGACTCGTTCTCGACCCTTGGGAATATTAGGGAAACTTGTCGTGACCAACACCCGTCAAATCGACACCAAAATCGGCTATCGTAGATTTCCCACGACTCTTGTATTTGCAGTCATGAGTCCGGACAGTGGACCAGAGGATTAATAATGGTAGACAGAAGTGAAGTAACTAAGGGACACTGTATCAGTGTGGACGAGGTGGTACCGGTTTGGTCCAGTCGACCTTGTTGTCGTTTTAGGTACTGACAACAAACACCGTGAACCGGATTGTCAGACGAGTAGTCTCTCAACTAAGGAAGGGTCTTTGTCCTACGTTCTGACAAACCAAAAAAGCCAGATTTCAAATCTTTTCAAGACTCGTATCCCGGTCCTTTGAAACCGACTAAACCTAGTAGATGAAACGTCTTAAACAAGACTTTATAGTCAAAGTCAAAGAACTCCGTGAAACCTGAAGGATAGGTATCGACCAAAACAAAAAAAGAAAACGAAGGATGAGTGGGTGACTATATATTAGTTTTGAATCCAGGTTTCGTGAGATCTTTTTCCTTCGAGATCAAAGACGTTAGTTCCTCAATTTGAGACTAACGACTCTACCTTGTTCGAGTATATTTGCAATTAAAGACGTGGGCACCGACTATTCAGGCGAGAATTTAGAGAGTAAATTATATTACCTCCCACCTTAAGTACGACGTCGAAACAAAGTATAGATTAAGTTTCCAAAGTAACCAGTTCTTAGATTACCAGACTAACTCTACAGACTGAATGGTAGAACCAGTCATTTTAACTTACTAAATTGTTACTACAACGACGACCACCATTATTGTAGACCCAACAGACAATGAATAGATCATGTATAGAGTCAATAATATACAAATTAGAAGGTTGTTGTGTGTATGATAATGATGTAAAAGTTTCTACTCCAACTCGTTAAATGAGTTCAGGTGTGTCGTTTTTTCACCGTTTCGGTCCCAACCTTGAGTACAGATGGTCAGTCACTAAACATTTTGCACAACGAAGTATTGATACACTACGTCCCGTACCACATCTGTGGAACTTCAGACATAAAGGAAAAGGCATTCTACCCTATGTTTCCGTTAACCCAATAACACTCCTAATTTTAATTATATATATTTCTATCTATATATAAATTATATAGATTTTCCCGAACCTTTGGACATCTCACGATAGTAATACATTGAAATATAGTATTTCTTTTGAATGTCGATTAGAGGGTTTGTGTATTGACCCGACAAAATACGGTTTCGTCCCGTCCCGTGGGAGAGAATCTTAAACAACCACTGTCGAGACGTGTATAAGTCGTTGCAGACACTTTAAACGTGGGTCTACTTACCCAGTGAGTGACCAGTGTAAACTCTTTCAAAATAACGTGAGTAGACATACAATTCGTTTTACGACCGACGGTTAATACGGTGATGAAGACGGAAGGACCTTGAACACAAAGGGACGCCCTCTCTAATCCTAACTTAGATATTCGTAGGTTCTCCCTTTTCACGGTAAACCTCCCTTTTGTCTCCTATCTGTATTAATTTACTTTCTCCTCCATTGAAAACTTATTCAGTACATATTGGACGTTGAACTTTGAGTAGTCACCTTCAGTTAACTTACGTCTCGTCCGTCGTGTTAGATCCGTATGTTTTCTCGTTTAAACTTCCGGAGCACATTTCTTTATGATTATTATGAATTAATGTCAGTAATATTTTCGATTGTGAATCACTCGAGAATAAACACACGGTTGGCTGATATGGTTTACGAAATGGTCATAATAGAGTAGAATAGGAGTTTGTGAGAGACCCTATCTGTGATAAAAATAAGGACGAGATGTTTACTCTTTTGACTCCGATTTCTCTACTTCATTGAATAGGTTCTAGTATATCATACATCCAGGACCTTGTTCCCAAGTCTAAGTCGGTCCTACTAATGTCTGAGTGTAAGATTCGGTACTAAAACTAAGTCGGTTTATTATCAGGTAGACGATCCCGAGTCAACGTCTGTTGTCTTTGGTGGAATCGATCAAACTCCTTTTTCTCTAAATGGTCCATGAGTCCCCAAATGTTTTAGTGACTTCCTCGACCTTCCCTTCGAGAAACCCGCTTTCAGACCTGGTTCTAGGACCTCTGTTGGAGTGACTTGGTGCAGTAATGAAGATCTTGATCCTTTAGACAACGACGACGTCCTTTAGTTTAGACCTTTGGTCACTGACGTCTTGGCTCGACTAAGACTGGGTCAAAACATGGTCGTTTTCTCTACGGAGTAAAAGACGGAGAGGGAACGAATTGACCCGAGGGTCCAGTAGAAAATGTTCACGAACACTAACCGTCTTCCTTTAGTGTACGACCAAAGATCGACGTTCCACTAGGTCCTTGACTTCAAGAATCGAAAGGGTTGTACCCTACGTCCCTCCGTGCGATCTACCCTCACCCGTCAGTCAGGTGTCCGAGGTCGAGTGGGGAACCTCGACCTCACGTCCTCAGTTCGTCTACTATCCACCATGGTATAATGTTTCCGGAAAACCAGTACAATTCCTTAAACATAAGATATATCTTACGTTACCCTTCGTCCTCTCACCGTTTCAGTCTATTTAAAAATTTTTCTAATCGGACTGACTAAACACTTTCCACCTAACCTACTCTGTCCTGATCTACGTCCTTCCAATAAATGTCGGACATTCTACCTTTCTTAACTTGTCTAAACTTTATCCAAAACCAATAATTTAGTTACACTATACCACAACTCATTCTATACCCTTCGACTTTCTTTCCTACTGAGTCAAAAGTCCGACCTCTTAGACCCTTCTAACCCTTCTTAAACGACTTTACTTTTTCGGACCCCTCACGGAACGAACCCGTTCACAACCCCCTTCTTAACCTGTTAGTCCTCAAGATAAAACATATAAAGTTCAAACTCTAGAGAGGATCTGTCTGGTCACCTTTACAATTTACTGGTCAACATGTACAGAGACCTCAGGTCTCCCAGTCGTGATCTTTATCTTTAAATCCTCAGTGATCGTATAAATAAACCCGAAGGGAACTCCGAGTCGACCATTTCTTAGGCGGACGTTACACCCTCGGGACCCAAGCTAGGGACCCAACCCTTCTAGGGGATCTCTTCCCTTTCCGATACTTAAGGTCATAAGACCGGACCTCTTAAGGTACCGGGAACCCCAGAGTTTCTTAACCTGTGCTGACTCGTTGAAAGTGAAAGTAAAAAAAAGTCGTATAAATGAATTTCAGTTCTTTGACCTATCTTAGTGGACAAGTATCTCCTACCAAATTCTCCTCTTCCCCCGTCTCCCACCTCGGTGAGGTCGTTAATATCCCAATCCTACCTCCTGCACCGTGGTCGTGTCCTCTCTCCTACTTGGTGTCTCCATCCTTCTTTTGTCTTCTTTCACCCGCCTTCGTTTCCTGTCACTAAGTACTTCCTCCTTCACTAAAAAAATACTTCTGTCAACAAGTAAGTTGATCTAGACAGATCAACCTTTCGAAACCACTGAAAACCATAAAACCCCTCCCGATTTCTTATTCAACCTTTCCAAACATCCGTTGTAAAGACTCTCGGAACTGACTCTTCCTCTTGTCGACTACATATTGGGTTTACTTGAAAGACCGACCGGGTTATGAATCCCCTGATACACCAATTCCCGTCAAACAAAGTATACACAAAACTTGAGTGACCTCGAACATCTACGGTTACCCTTACTAGGGAATCTTTCCTTTCTCCTCCAATGACGACCTACCCCTCGACGTCTCACTTTTTTACTTCAAGGGGCTCTTCCTCTCTCTCACACCCTAGGACCGGGTGGTAGGTTTCACCGGAAGTTATCACAGAGAATTGTCCTTCCTTGCTGTTTCCCCCTTTGTGTCAGAGCTTGTCCGACCCCTAAACCCCCATTTCAGTACAACCTTCCGAACACATAACCAAAGACAAAAAGTCGATTTCGTCCTCCGTCCAGATCCCATAGTCAGTAAGTCCTCTCATATCACCAGGGATCCAGACTTCTCCGTCTCGAACTCCAGATCAAGTCAGGTTTTCCGACGGAGGTACAAGGGTCTGTCTTGAGATTACACTGAGAAACAAGAAAACCCATTGGTTACCTAAAAAGACAATACACCGGGGCTATTTTCCGAAAGATGAGGTTGTACTCAATAGGAAAGGTAGAGATCTTTGGTTTTGGTGAGTCGTTTGGAGTATGTCAGTAAAGGAACGACATTATTTCCTTACAATTCAAGAGAAGTAATCCGTGTAGTCACGAGTACAATGTACATAAGTGACACCTGTAGCCCATGAGGTGAACCTACCTTCTTTATACTTATTTATCTTGTTATGTTATACCTCACTCTACTCTTTAGGACCTTACCTTACCCCCACTTACGGTCTATAGATCCCTTGTTTTTCATTTGGGTTGGGTGAATAAACGTCCGCATAAAACAGGGGGTCAAAGGTACAAGAAAGGTTTTAGAAGTCGGTGTAATAAGTATCGAAGGAAGAAAGGACTACCCTTTTGAGGAAGAGACTCTCACCATCTCTTTGAGTGATTATTCTTTATAATCTCCTAAGTCTCGTCTTCTGTTCGTAAAGTCTCTGAGAGAAGCGTCACCCAGGATTGTCTACTTTACGAAATAGAGACTCACCTCTTACTTCTACAGTGTATGGGACTTTATGACCTTTCCTCGTTCATCGACCTCCTCCGTCCCACACCCGTGGGACGGGGACGGGGTCCGTTCTATTTCTTTACCGACAAACGTTAGCCTTCAAGGGTTCTATGATACTAAATCACGGGTAATTCTCCGGGGACACTCAACACTAACTCACTTTATCCTGTGTACAAAACGAAATATTAGGTAGACTTCGGGAATATTTCCGGTTTACAAAACCTCCTACAAAATTCGAGACCACTTCCGGCATTCCGAAATTGTCCGTCCTTGAACTAATTTTATCGTCAAGAACAAAACGAAGAACTTGATCTTCTTTGCACGTTGTTTCTTCCCCTCCTCGGATCCATCAATATAAAGAAAACTCAAAAGGTCAGGGACGGAATAAATACTCAGTCAAAAAGAAATCTTTGCCAAAGACGATCATACAAACGTCAACCGAACAATGGAATCGTTAAGGACCAGTCTTCTGTAGTAGATTTCTCTAGAGTGAAACCTATCAAAATGACACAAAGGAGGAAGGAGAGGAAGTGTTGTAGCTTGTAGTTGAAGAGACGGGGAAAAGACTTCTAAACAGTAATAAAATATCCACCTAAACTTTTCTTAGGATAGATAAAATCACAAAAGAAGGAAGACAGAGAGACTATTAACAACGATCTGTAGAGAGACCCAAAAGATAAAAAATTAAAAGGGGAAAATGTTAAGTGAAACTCATATAAAGAGAACTCGACTTTAGGCGTCTTGGACCTCTGTCCACTCGACTGCAGTCTACTTTGGAAAATAATTCCGATTTTATCCTTGACCCTTCGTCTCGAGTAAAGGGTTCGGAGGTGGCTCTTATCTTCCCCGAGGACCCCGTCTACCTTCGAGAAAAGGTGGTCTTCTGAGTTCCAGTGACCCTAAAGAAGAATGGGAGACTTGGGTCCCGGAGTGCTGGGGGTTTGTAGCCCAAGTTAAAATTCTCCTATACTCCAAAGACCCTCCGACTTATCCATTAGGAACAGGAAAGTACAGACACATTGGAAACTACAAACACATTGATTTCCGAACCGGAAATCACTTAAAAGAGTAACGAATTTGGAGACCTACGAATATTTTACCCACAAACACGTATACATATACAAAAATACTATCGTCATAATATGAATGTTTAAAACTTTTAACCTATAGAAGTACCCATGTTTCCTCCCTTGGGTCGTACCACCATCCGCTCGTCACGGTGTCAGCTTGAGGGAAGGATTTAAACCAGTGGAAACTCTTCGGTCAACCGAGAGTTATTCTCAACTTCGTTTTCGGAAACAAAATGAGATTCGGGTAAGGACTTTAAGGGATTTGAAAGGGGGTTTATGAGAGGTAAACCCTTTTTTTTGTTCAACCCAACCCTTATTTATGACGACCAATCCTCTTTGTCTCTGGTAGGAGAAGGAGTGCTCCTACACCAGTACACTCTTGATTAAGTAGAAGAGATTGACGTAAAGAAACTTCTTAGAAAACGATCTCCATCCTCAACCTCCTCTTAAACGATCAAGTGGGTTCTCTGTCTCAGACCCCGAGACCACTTGAACCGTAAACCGGACCCGTCGGGACCAGATCCGACAGCTCCGAATCGATCCCTGTGTCTGAGGTCCCCTCGTACCTTGTCCAAACGAAGTTTGTATCTACCAGTAAGACACACCAGAGACACTGGTCGTAATAGTGCGAACCTCGTAAGTCTGGGAATCCGACGTCCTACACCAGGAGTCGGGATGGAAACGAGGTCCTTCCTTCCTCAGGACAGTAACGTCCTTAACCGTATAAACCGAGGCGACCTAGGAGGTCAAGTAAGTTCCTCCTTGAGAGAAAGGAACTCAATCAAAATGTGGGTTCACGGTGAAAGAAGGAATCTTACACTGGTATCTACCTACAATGGAACCGGGTATCTTCGTTGAGATTATAGACCAGCCGGACCCGACCCGTGTCTCCACCGGTAACAAATTAAAAACTCGACATCGAGAAGGACAGGGAAGAGAAAGAAGGTTCCTACTTTGACGTTTGTTTACGGAGGACGATAAAATTTTAAATGAGAAACTACCTTTGAGACCTCCTCGACTGACAGTCCAGCACGAAAGGAAGGATGTACAGAGAGGAACTTCCCGAGATAAAAAATTCTTGTTTGAGATCTTTAACTACAACAGTCGGTACCATCGGGACCCTGGAGTACCTTTCTCTCTACTTTCTATTGGGACATTGTCGACCTCTAACTTATCATCCTTGGCTTCGAGATGAAACAAGAGGGACGGAGTCGTAACTACGGCTTTCTGTTTTACTTGGTCACTTATGACCCTGGTCACTTATGACCAGAAAGATTCGTTCATCTTCTGTAAGTAATGTCCCACTAACTACACTATAAGTAATTACTTAATACACTGAAAGACGTAACTAAATTAACACGAGACCAAGAAAGGTACGATAAGTAACGATTTCCCTATTTTTATAAAAGATGACTAGAAAGGACCTTTTAAGTTTACTTCTCGTCAAAAGACGTACACTAGGACTAACTACGAAGTTTGTCCCCAGGAGATGACCTCTTTCTGTATAGAAGTCCTTGTACAGACAAGAAAAGATACCCTAGAGCAGGGAATTAGGTCTACCTTATCATAAATCAGTCTCCGAGAGTCCCCGAGTCGAAACGAGTGTCTAGTCGAAATTGTTTTACCCCTCCGAACCGGGTGTCTGTGGATTCTATCCTACTACCGACTGTTCGGTACAACTCCTGGACAAGTGAAGTCCATAAGATTTAAGACGATTATACGGTAGGACACCGGGGATATAACACCACAAACCCCAATGAGACCTAAGGAGACGGTGTATGTTCACTTAACATACACTCGAAACCTTTCCTTGGGACCACGGGTAAGAAGGGAAACGAAAAAGGTTCGATAAGAGGATCTGATCTACAGGAGTAAAGAGGGACCACAAGGGTAAGGACTACAGTAAACAAAGTTACTAATGAAATCTCTTTACCCCTCCTCCTCTTCTTCCTTTTTTTGACTCTTAGTCAGATGAGACACTCGACATAGATCTCAAGGAGACGGACTAACCACAGAAAAAAAAAAAAAAAAAAGTTTACGTCTTAAGGTGACTTACGCCATTTTTTCTGTCTTTCTTTTAGGACTGGGGTATGTTTCGTTTTCAGGGTCCTGAGTGACTTTCCCTCTTCTTTGGTGAGTTGTGAAAGAAAGTACACTGTACACAACGATAGAGTCCAGTGCCCCGTGTCTATCATGTATAAGATCAGACTCCAAGGTCCGGGGGTAGTCTCCCGATACCTAGGCAGTGTCTCCGGAGGACTCACGTTTACTCTCCTGTCGGGGAGACGGTGGTAGATCGGGTCGTGTAGGATGGTAGTCGAGTATCGACGATCTATAGACGTGGGAAGAGACCAAGAAGGTCAAAAGGAGTCATATAATACATATGTATATATTACATATCTCTGAAACTATCTCAGTCTTTAAAAATTAACACGAGACCAAGAAAGGTACGATAAGTAACGATTTCCCTATTTTTATAAAAGATGACTAGGAAGGACCTTTTAATTTTACTTCTCCCCAAAAAACGTACACCAGGGTAGTTGTTGTTAATTAGTGTCGGTGAGATTCTTTCTTTACCGTTTAAAATAAACACGATTGGACTCTGAATATTAGGCCTCTGTCAGAAAGTCTTTCAAGACTCCTGGTAAAGTCGATAATCTTCAGTTTCGTGTCAATGCACTCACAAACTCTGTTTCCCGATATGTAGTTTCATTGTATGACTGTCAGGCGTGTCAGGACGTTCCACTCACTACCCAAGAACACTGGGGAATGTTCTGACTCTTTCCTTGTAATAGAGGTTTCCTCAATGGGACGACCACAGTCCTCCTTTAACGAAAACAAAAACAACTCATCTGAAAGGACACAGAAGATTCCCCTAGATCAATCACACATTGTGTCTATGTGTGACGTGTTATTCCACTACGAGCCTGTCTGTGTCTCTCCTAAAGTACACATAACCAAAAAGAACAGGACGGAATTTTACTAAAATCAAATAGGGTAAAATCGTGTGAAAAGAGAAATGAGGTGGACATTAGGTATATAATAGACTAAAGGGAAATGAAGAATCTCTATGTCTGAACTTGTGATGGTAAAGGTGTCAGAAACCTTCGGATTCCAGAGAGTCTTTAAAAATGATTAAGAGTCCTTTGAAAAAAAATTTTTTGTGAAAAAAACCCTTTTATATTACATCAATACCATATTAGTATACATCTTAGATGACATATAAAATAAACTTTTATCCAGGATGTGTAATCTAAATATTCCTAGAACATAGGTGGAATTTTATCGACAATGACTAAAGGACTAGTTTCAGAGAAGAGTGATATCGTCGGTCGTAGAGGTTAAGAGGGGTGGAGAGGTTTGAAAAGGTAAGAGACGTAAAAAAAATTTAAATCTTTCTGTTTTATGAAAGAAGGTTTTATAACTTGAAGAGTTCCTATATCTAGAACAACCCTTATTTTCATTTATAAACGTCCAACACGTTTCTTGATTCTTACCGAACGAACCATGTCTACCTCTTTACAGTTCCTAAGTAAGTCAAGAAAGATCTTCTTCCACCTTACGTGTATATGTTTATCTTTATGTATAACTCATTTTACCCCTGAAGACCGCTCAGATGTAAAGGAAAAGGTATACAAAAGATTGAGACAATCGAACGTCTGAGACAAAACAATACTTCTCATAGGTGGGTCTAAGGTAGTTTACGATCGACAAGACTCACGGACGTTTGAGGTCAATTATACCCTTTAACATACCCTACCCTCTCTGAGACCTATAGAGAGTAAGTCCTCAAGTCAACCGTATAGAAACAAAACAAAAAGAAAGAGAGAAAAAATTTCTTAAAGAAGGACTTACTATTTTGTCAATCCTCTCATGTTCGAGACCTTCGTTACTTTGGACCATATAGTATTTTTCCTGACACTCGATTCTAGTGTAGGTAGTAGTACTCATCTTCCAGAAACTATGAGACACATTAAGGAAGACACATTAATGTGTGTGTCGAGTCCAAGTCCCATATATCTCTGACTTAATGTTAAGAACCTATGTACGAATTCTCAAAAACAACAGAGATAGTCTTTCTTTAAAAGACTCGGACACCGAGTACTTGATGTCTAAATTATTCACGATGATTACTAAGAAAGGTAAAAACACACACGTCTTTACCGAGACTGATTTGTCTAAAAAAGGGTTAAAGAAATATAAACAACTTTATCCGTTAACAAGGATTAAATTGATGTTCTTCTTATTAAAGTAAACATAACGTACTTTTTACGACCAAAGATCAAAATAATATCGTACAAAGGGTCATTTTTAATAATTTTGCACATCTATTACGAACGGTCACCATTAAGTTATTCAATCTTTTATTAATCCTAATAGGAATTCGATCCTAGAGGTTCACATGACTCGTTAAACCCTCCGACGAGACGATATGGGAATGGAAGACATTATGGTCTTCGATAGATCGTGTAACATCCACAGTATTATCTAAACACCACATCTTTTCTCAAACATGTGTTAACACACTCTCTTATTGGATTTCCCATCATTTTTCGAGTCACTCAATCGTGTTTTTGGAAAAGGTCCCTAAGAAGGTGACTACCGTAATTTTCTTCTCTTTCTCCCCCTTTGGACATTCGTTTTGTTTTCTTCAGGAGGTTTCTTTTTTTGTTTTAAGTGGGGTATATAGGGGTCGACGTTTCCCCCTATTCGGTAGACAACCCAAGACCGGTGCACAAAAGTCAGAGACGGAGACACCAGTACAGCAGACGGGGAGAACCCACAGAGAAGAAAACGGAGAGAGAACATTCTTGTAAGTACCAACGTAAATCCTAAGGAGACCTAGTAGATTTATTAGGTAAAGTTTTAAGACTTAACTGAGTGTGAACCTCTTCTGGGAACTCTCAGGGAACCTGACGTTCCTCTAGGTTGGTCCCGACTTCCTCTAGTCGGGACCCCAAAGAAACCTTCCTTACTACGATTTCGACTTTGAGGTCATGAAACCGGTGGAGTACACTTCTCAACTGAGTAACCTTTTCTGAGACTATGACCCTCCCTAACCCCCGTCCTCCTCTTCCCCTACTGTCTCCTACTCTACCGACCTACCGTAGGGACTGAGCTACCTGCACTCAGACTCACTTGAGGCCCTCTACCACTACCTGTCCCTCCGGACCGCACGACGCTAAGTATCCCAGCGTTTCTCAGCCTGTGCTGACTCGCTGACTTGACTTGACTGACTTGACGTCAGAGACAAGGGTATATTCCATTGTAAGTGTCTGAGGTCCTTACTACTACACCTATAAAAACACCCAGAAATAAGTCGGCTGGGGTGGAGAGATAGAAACAAGAGAAAGAACTTGTGCTTGATCAACCTGACTGAGAACTGAATGGAAGAGAGAGGATAAAAGGAGTCTACGGAAACACAAGATAGAAGACAGAAGAGTTAATATAAAAGACTTTGAAGAAATCTTTAAAATCGAAGAGACCAGGTCATACATTAAAGGTTTGTAACGAAGAACGAAAGAATTATGAAATTTTTTATATCGTAACACAAGAATAAAGTACCTATATTATAAAGGAGCTGACACAACACCTAGAATCGATAGTCAAAGTAAGTATAAATTCTCACTCCGTAGAGTTCCAGTAAAGACAGATTTCAAACAACTGTCCGTTCTTACACGATTCCGAAACACCCATCAATGAAAAATGAGTCGACAATTAAAAGGGATCTCTTCACTGGATATAGTGTGTATGTTCAAAAGTAGATGAAACATTCAGTCAACAATAAACAGGTAAACAAACGGTTGAAGGTCTAAAACATAAGTAGAAAGGAGACCATAACAGTAGAAATTTTCTCACTCTATTTTAAGTGTATCGTAGTTTCATTTGTAAATTTACACCTATTAAGTCACGTAAAACATGTGACTGTTACAACACGTTAGTGGTGTAGGTAGATCAAGGTTTTATGAAAATACTAGGGAGTTTCTTTGAGGTATGGGCAAGTTGTCAGTGAGGAGTAAGGTGGGGTGTGTGGGGTCGGGAACCGTTAGTGGTTAGACGAGGACTAGTGATACCTCAATGGAAAAGACTCATAAAGTATATTTACCTTAGTATTTTAAGACACTGACGGAGGAAAGTGAATATAAATTCAAAAGTTCCTAGTGGGTGAAACATCGTACCTAATCGTAAAGTAAATAAAAATAACGACTTATTATAAGTTAACGTACCTATACTGGGTAAAACAAATAGGTAAGTAGTCGACTATTCGAGTAGAAGACAGTAGAATGATAAGACAAATCGACTCACTTGAACACGGTGAAATATGAAAATGACTGTTAAAAAAAAATCCTAAACCTTTTCTTCGTCTCTTTTTATACAAATGTTAGACGGCATAAATTGGGTTTCAATACGGTAACAAAATTTGATTGGTACGTCTATATAACACGAAGGAACTGATTGTGTATGTATTTTTTAACCCGAACATGTCTTGTTTAACCTTACCCGTAACAAGTGATTGTCTGGTGTTAATCTTATTACAATAAGGAATAGTTTTTAAATATAAGTATAAGAAATCGTATGATCTCAACCGAAAAGTTTATCGGAGAATTTTTATAAAATAAGAATAAAGAAACAAAAATGAAAAGTTAATGCACATCAATATATAATACAATAGTAATTGAGAATTTAATCTCGTAACCTAATTTAATCTCGTAACCGAGATTTTGAGCAAGTTCTTTGAAGCGATTGACCTCCTTACTCTCTGATTAAATTGACGGGGCGAGTGGAAGGTCGTATTTAGACCCAGTATCACCTAAGAGCTATCTTTGACGATCTAAACAAATTAACCTTTATACTGTCTGTTACTGAATTTTCTAAAATATATATAACTCAGAAAATATTAAGTAACACATTTGTTATACCATTGTTATTATTACTTATAGTTTATTGGCATTTAGTCGGTCAGAGAGGTAAGGTTGTTTAATCAAAAATTACGAGGGTAGACACCTACACGCACGAGTCAGTGAGTCAGTACGGGCTGAGACACTCTGGGGTACGCGACATCGGGTGGTCCGAGGAGACGGGTACCTTGAAAGGTCCGTTCTTATGACGTCACCCAACGGTAAAGGATACGGTTCTCTATAAGGACTGAATCCCTAGTTTGAACACAGAAAACAAGAAGGACGTAACTATCCACTTAAGAAATGGTGACACGGTAGACCCTTCGGGTCACGAGGGTAGATCAAGAATGAATAACTGTAGGGATTACGAACGAATCAATATTAGTAAATCCATGTATGTTGAGTTATAAGACAAAATAAAGTATATATATAGTATTCGTAAACAAAAATAACGAAATTTTTAGAAGTATTAGTAGCGAATCACCGACTTAACATAAAGTAATATAACCGTATGGTATTGCATGAATAAGTAAGAGGATTCTAATCCATAAACCCGACGATAATCAAGACAACTTATTGACACTCTGAACTTACCTCCGTCAATTATGTGTTAATCTTCCTTTCACCAAGATGAATATCTAGAATCCGAAACAGAGTCTGTTCGGACCCAAGACAATAAAACCAAGTCAGTGATCGAAAATAAATAAAAAATTCATGTCATGTGTTAACTCTAGAGAAAATGTATCTCATTTTACGTGTTTATAGTTTACGTATCGTTACTCAAAAATCTATACAAATATGGATACACTGGTGTATGTGGTATAGGGGGAGGGTACTCATATTGGCGATAAGACTAAAGACCGTGATACTTAATTAAAATAGAAATTTTTAAGTGTATTCATCTTAGCGTGTCGTACACCCAAAAAAAAAAAACATACAGAAGAAAACAAGTAACTTTACAGAAACTTTAAACAGACACAATAACACATATAGTCAAATCTTCAAACAAGAAAAATTATCGACTCATCAAAACGTCTCATCTATCGGGTGTTAAACAAATAAGAAAGAAGACGATTACCTGTGGACACAACAAAGATGAAACCCCGTTAATACCTATCTTAACAAGACCAACGATACTTATAAGAACATTTTCACAACAGAAAATCTCTGTCCGTGAGTCAAGAGAACTCTCGGATAGATCCTTACCTTAACGACATAATATTACATTCGTCTCAACNCCGCTCCGTGGGAATCTATAAGTTCGCCCGCGGCCACCGGGTTGCATCTACCACGTTTAAGGAACAGACCTTAAAATAACCGGAAGGCGCATTTGGTTCGATAAGTCGGGAGAAGGAGGTGAATTAGAAGAATAATGTGATATCAAAGAATTAGATTAGAATGTAATTATTTGTTTGTTCAGAAAGGTGCGGTTGCGGCAGGTGGGAAGCTTAAGGGACCTAGGTGGCCCCGACCTGGGGCCGTGGACCCAAGACAATAAAACCAAGTCAGTGATCGAAAATAAATAAAAAATTCATGTCATGTGTTAACTCTAGAGAAAATGTATGTCATTTTACGTGTTTATAGTTTACGTATCGTTACTCAAAAATCTATACAAATATGGATACACTGGTGTATGTGGTATAGGGGGAGGGTACTCATATTGGCGATAAGACTAAAGACCGTGATACTTAATTAAAATAGAAATTTTTAAGTGTATTCATCTTAGCGTGTCGTACACCCAAAAAAAAAAAACATACAGAAGAAAACAAGTAACTTTACAGAAACTTTAAACAGACACAATAACACATATAGTCAAATCTTCAAACAAGAAAAATTATCGACTCATCAAAACGTCTCATCTATCGGGTGTTAAACAAATAAGAAAGAAGACGATTACCTGTGGACACAACAAAGATGAAACCCCGTTAATACCTATCTTAACAAGACCAACGATACTTATAAGAACATTTTCACAACAGAAAATCTCTGTCCGTGAGTCAAGAGAACTCTCGGATAGATCCTTACCTTAACGACATAATATTACATTCGTCTCAACCACTTCAAGTGTTTGTACTTGTTGTGCGACGTTAGTGTTATGACTCGTCCTACCTTTTGTGCGGTTCTGGACTGAACTCATTTAGAAAATTAGAGAGACTTGAAATCAAAGTAGTTGAAATTTTATTTTTTTTTTATGGAACGGACTTCTCAACGCTTCTATCTTATATACACTTCTCATATTTCATGGACCGTGTCTTAGACCCAATATCATCCCTAAGCGACTTACCCTCGTCACGACTACCACCACTACTACTACTTCTTTTACTACCATTATGTTAGGGACATATACGCGACTACCCATCTCAACGACTCAATTTTATATCTCGACTGGAGAAAGAGATTAGAAACTTTCTTCAGACTTTTGGAAAAAATTTCTTCCAGGGAAAACTGGATACTGACCTAGATACCAAAAATTGTCCTTCGGGTGTAGGATAGGGACTCTAAGATTAAATAAAGAGACTTCTGCCCTGGGACCGAGGACAGACATAATTTACAAGGAGACCACTGCACTCAGGTGACAGTCGCGAGTCTAGGTGACGGATCGTCTTCTTAATTAAGTCTCGAGTGACACACTCTGACGGTAAGAAATCAAGAAACTCCATTGTCTGACCAACGTAATGAAAATACAAGAAGGGAGACGACTGTCACAGTGGGATCAGTGTAGACTCTGGGACCTGGTAGAAACTCTACACACAGAATAACCACTCGAAGGACGGGAGGAAAAGAAAACAAAGAGAATGCTTAGAGCTCGACAACTAACACGTCCTACACTAAAACAAGTAAACAACGAACCGAAGCCATACGACAGAGTCAGAAGACTTTACAGTGGAAGAGTTATAAAAGAAGGATAAAGAGGGTCACAAAAATGAAAAGGTAAATTTTGTTTGTGTTTGTACCGTTGAGGACGTCGGAGACCGTCGACCGTCAGACACACGGACCGACGAGGGTGGAACCTCCATGTCTAATAGGACCGTCTGACAACTTTCGACAACGTCGAATCCCTCGTCGACCAAAAGAAAAGAGAGAGGGAGAGAGAAAAAAAAAATAATTTAAATTTTCAATCAAATGAAAGTGAAAATAAATAGTTTAATTACATACAAAGGATATCATATTTTAAACCTCTCAATTCAGATTTCTAGGTTTTTTGTTGACTTTATTAAACACATTGAAAGAGGAAATATCAGTTTTGGTTAAAGTCGAGGTCGTTAAGGATGAACATACCGGAACCCAATGAAGAAAAGGGACTCAGACATCGGAATATACAATTTCTACCTACTATTGTTTTTGGACTATCTTTTTTACCCTTTTCTGTGCTTCCTTTTGAGTGTGTTTTTTATATTTTAAGGATAATTTGTATACTTTTTCATAAGTTAAAGTGAGTATTCTACTTACGATTAATTACCGTTTTTACATTCCGAACTGTCGTTTGAAACAGTCACTCCGTCCCCTGTTCATCCGTGAGAAGTTATAATGTGTTGGAATATCTCCCCTTAAACTGTGAAGAATGTGTCTGACGTACATACAAATGTAAAACAAGGTTATTAGGACGACGTCTCTTAAATGGGACTTCTATGTCGAAATGTTATACTTTATATGTACGGGTTCTAATGAGTAACGTTGTAATAAGTGTTAACGTTTTATAACCTTCATTGGATTTAAGAGTTTATATCCAAAAATAACTTGTTTTGATACTTTATAAATATCATTCTCCTGGTACGTTGAAATTCTCTCTTCCTATTTATCGAAGTATTTATCTTCTTTTTCGTTTCCCGTTTCCTCTTGACATATATGTCATATTGTTGAAACACATTCTTCGTATCTATTATTATTTTATATGTGACGTTCTTTCTAGTTAGTCTTCACTTACTCTAACTAATGGATGTTTCCCACCCATCCTTGTCCCATCTTTTATATCCTTTCACTCTTATAAGAGAACACATCAAAAAACTAAAAACCGTAGTACGATTACAATAAAGTGAAAGTTTCTTAAACGTAGTTATTCTTATATCACCCTTTTTTTGGAATCTTATATTTATCTTCATCTACTTGGGTTGAAAGTTTATTTAATTGAGTCTTACCACTTTTCCTCGATTTAATTCATAGAAACTTGTACTATTAAAATGATAGTAGTCAGTTTTCTATTTAAACTCGATATACATAATCCAATCAAAAAAAAACGTAATATACTTAAATCGTTAATACTTTAATGAGACATATACCATCGTGACTTGTTCACTCATTTACAATTATATGACTAAAAAGACCGTCGGTCTTAAGAGTGTCAATCCCTTTTCCGTATATCTGTTAATAGATATCTACAATGTTATCGTTCACTTTCAAACTACTTACTACGTAAATATGTATGAGAGTTTCTTAGTTTTTTTACATTGATATCACCTGATTAGACCAATTATGATGGACTACCGAAGTCGGAATAAATTGTAGAGGTCAATACACCATTCGACTGTAGTACATGGAGAACCATACTACATGACTCCTGTGTCATAGAGTATATACCATGAGGACAGTTTGTACTTTCTTTTAAACACCCCTTTAAAGGTTTCGTATACCGGGTACGTGAATTTTGTACAGGTACGGAACTTTTTGTTTTCAACTCCTTTACGAAGTGTAATCTCTACTGACTGCTCTGTGTTGTAGACTTTCGTCACTCACTGGGACCTAACCTAGGACCTAAACCTTTTTTTAACTATATGTCCTGTAATACCCCTCTTCTAGAACACAACACACTCACACATTAAAAGACTGCACTAGTGAGAGGACACCCACACTTTGTTTTACGGACAAGATTCTTTTATGTGTTACTTCACGAACCCTCATTCCCCTGTATCAAATATGTTCAATGAGTCGAACAAGTCTTTTACACACATGTACACACACACACCTCTTTCTATGTGTTTTTCTCTCTTTGTACCGTTTTGTAATTAACCATTTATGTTCACTTCCCATGTCTCCACAAGAAACATCATAAGGACATTCAAAAGAAACGCACTCTTCAATAAAGTTTTCTCAATAATTTCAATTTTATTTCTGTGTCATTCTCATGAATCCCATAACCATATTCCTGGTTTAACTTATTAGATTTTTTATAAAATTGCGTCCCGGACCGTATCTCCCCTTTTGCGTTAATTGACGATCTATAATAACTTGATTTTATTTATTTAGTGATATCATTATAAAATAATGATATCTTTAATTATCAGTAATAGTTATATAATTGTAGTCGTGTACGTAGTTTTGTGAACAATAGTTATAATATAATTATCAGATATATAGTAAATAACTATTATCGTAAATATGAAATTATAATTAATGATGATAGCTATATATGTATAACAATGTTATTTACGAAAATAATTTTATTATATGTTATTAATATGAAAAAGTGAATTTAATATAGTACTCACTAAAAATTACTATACACTAAAAAAACATGTAAAGTGTTACTTTTAGAAAAGATTGAAACTCAAACAATAAAGATGAAAATTAAAAATTAAGATTCATAGTAGAATGACTACGTAAATATTTTATTGAATATTTTTGACATTTAAAGACAGGAAAAAGGACTAACATATCCTGTTCCTCATTATAACGTTTCAGTTTCCCTGTCTGTAAATTTTTTGAGAAACCAATCGACGATCATCAAAAGATCTTACTAGAAGGGGGAAACGAGAACATGACCGTCCGATATTTACATAGACAAAATAGACAGGAGTAGTTGTAACGTACAATAGTCAATAAAATAAAAAATCTTCCTCGACCAAGAATCCTTAATTTGACAAAGACTCACCATCTTAAAACAATCAAAAATTTTGAAAGGTGAAACAAATACCGAACTCCAAAGGGATTCTTCTTAATAGTTTTTGTAGGGTTTCTTTATTAACAAATTCTTTTTCTACTCGAGTCAACCAGTTTCATTATCACGTTGGTCACATCTGACATACCAAAGATATAAGTGACCCTTTTAGTACGACAGTGGGTCCTTTTAATCAAAGTGTTCACGAACCTGGAGTCTATCTAAAGGGTCCTCCTGTCTGTCTGTATCTAAGTTTAGAACCAAGAAAGTAGATGATCGAGGACCGAAGCCCTTTAAATAACCTGAAAAGATTCTAAAACAAAAGATGACCGTTTCGTTTTTGTTTTGGTGGAAGAAATACCACAAAAACCCTCCAAACTCTTTCCATTATATCCCTGACACGGACATTGAATGATTTACAAAATATTTATAATCAAATTTTTTAATACGTTAACTGTCACAAAAGTCAATATTAGAATATCCTTCACTTCGTCACCCACGACGTTCGAATATCCATCAAAGAGAATTAGAGTCAGTCCTCTTATAATTGTTTCACATGGATTCTTTCACGTAAAAGACACTCCAATTTTCAATAGGATCCTAAACCTAGGTACTGAGGTCCCTAGAATCAACTTATTATGCAACTTGGTTTCCAGACGTCCAGTCTACTGGTGTCGGATTTATGAACTAATACAAGGACGTGAACGGGTCCTCTCTCTGGTGGTTTCTTGTTAAAAACGATTAAACTACGACTGGATTCTGAAAATCTTTCCTCTTGGAAATAAACCAAACTAAGACTTTCATTGTTTTGATTGTCAAGACAAACATAAATTTTTACGAAAGTTTGCCCTGAATCTAATGAATCCTTAGTCTGTACAACCTTTTCTATACTGGTAAAGGTCAAAGAAATTTAGTTAAAACTGAACCCTAATCTTACTTTTTTTACACGTTATAGAAGATGGTGGTTTTCTGGAGAAGTGTCCCGTTAACAGACAAAAATTCACTGACTTTTCTTTTATATAAAGGAGGTGACGATCCAATAGTAACACTTTGACCTAATAGTCAACATTTTTACGAGAATTACATTCCAAATTTCCCTTACCTACAACTTTTTAATTCAAAGATAAATAGAAAGGTCCTTCGTCAGCAGTATTTTACGTAAGGGAACGGAGAACTATCAATCGTCTACGATGATGTGGGGGTGTTTTATACGGGGGTCTCGGAATCGGATACTTCATCCTAGACGGTGTTTACAGACTCCTATAAATGAACCGGTTCTAAATACAATGTGTAACTTTAGTTCAGAGTAGAATTTCCTTTATTAGATAAACTAATTATAAATACGTATGAGCACTTATTAAACTTTTGTATACGATGCTTAAAGATCCCATCGCACCACTCTGTTACACGGTTTTTATACGTGACTACGTATCCGTATCTTTACCTCGAACAAAACTTTTTCTTTAAGGTAAGGAGAAACCTATCACCAAAAAAAAGGACTTAAGGGAAAAGTTAGACACCTTATTCCAAGGTAATTAGATGTAACTACTATTGAGGAAAATTTACAACTCTATTCAAGTCAATATGGACTTCTATAGTTCCACTTCCCAGAAAGAAAGACCCTCGAATACCTTTCTCTACCCTTTAAAGAAGTCGATGCGACCATTTACCGGAGGGACTAAACACCGGATTCTCACGAAGCACACCACCATCAAGGCCCTTATACGATTCCACCACGTCCAGTGTAAAAGTTTAGAACGAAGTAGAAGTCTAAGAGGTCACTAGTTTACCGAGTTGGACACTGACACCACTAAGCGGAAAGTTCTTCCTTTAAATACTAATAAAAACACTTTTGACTTAATGACGACTTTACAACACTGAACGTACCTTGTCTCATGGTGAACGACAACTGACTAGTAAGGGTACGTTAGATTCCCGTGAAGGAATCCTCTGACTCCCTAAAGAGGAAAAGATGAGAAAACAAAACAAGAACCGTTCTTCTCACAACGTCGTAAGACAATATTTTTGTCGAGGTTTCGTGGTTTTAAACCGTTTAAACAGTGGAAGGTAACATTAGTACCACCCCTACCAAACCATAATGAGATTTACTTATATTCTTCTAACAAAGTTTTGTTTTTAAGAATATAGTTAGAGGTTTCGTCGGGAGTTTGAAGGGACGACGATTCAGTGAAGTCAGTACAGGTTGAGACACGCTGAGATATCTGTCGTCGGGTGGTCCGAGGGGGCAGGGACCCTAAGAGGTCCGTTCTTGTGACCTCACCCAACGGTAAAGGAAGAAGTTACGTATGTACGTACGATTCAACGAAGTCAGCACAGGTTGAGACACGCTGGGGTACCTGTCGTCAGGTGGTCCGAGGAGGTAGGTGTCCTAAGAGATCCGTTCCTATAACCTCACCCAACGGTAAAGGAAGAGGTTTGAAGTGATGAAGAGGGATTAAGGTTAAAATTAATATGATGGTTTACTGATCATGTAGACTTATAAAAGTTTAATTTTCAACCTTTACATGTGAAGTGCAAACTGTAAATAACCCTCTTCAGATTTTACGAGGCAATCAAGTTCCGTAACTGTATAGAATTTTTACTACCTATTAATTAATTATTCACAATTTTTAATAAAATATAAATCCTTATAAACTTCAGAAAGATCGTTGGAGTAACAAATGGATACAATTGCTAAGAGGAACTAGGTGGATCAGGTCAGAAAAGTTAAATAACCATAAAGACACTCATATCTTTATTACCTTGAACAGAAATAACAAACATAGAGAATAAGGTTGATGGGGGTTTGACTTCGATTCTAGGAACAGACGAATTTCAGTCTAGTGGAATCAGTCGTTACTCCTACGTTAAAACATAAATATACGGTAAAATTTAGTACCGTACGGTAATTAGAGTTCGTCTTTATCTTCACAGTCAGTAATGAATTAGTAGGTAAATTCTTTAATTAGTATAATATCCCCTTTTAAACAATTTAACACGTCTCGTAATCTTTTTTTCATTTTTATAGTCATATAGTGTTTTGTTGGTTACCAACTAGAGTCTTTTACTAATATTTTAGACTGAAAATCTTAATTTTTTGAGTGAATCCAGAGTATTCCATAAATTGACGATCGTCAAACGACACAATTTCTCTACCGAAGATAAGAAAAATGGGTCATATATTCGAATTGTATATCAAGACGGAGTCTCCTATATATAAACGAAGATTAGGTTTAATCTGGTACGAATGAAAATCACTTACGTTTCTGTTTTATTTGCAGACTGAAAAGAAAAATGGGAACTTCGTATTTGTATGAAGGTCTATTAATCGAAGAGAATTCTCGGAAAGTCCAAACCACTTTCATACAAAATCTCTCTTCTACTAGACCCAATAAATCTCTCATAAATCCATGCTAAGGAAGGAAGACGAAGTACCTTTCGTGTAATCTATCCCATAATATTTGTAGAGATAAGGTTAGGATCAGGTCGGTCAACCTGTGCTTAAAGAGCTCCAGTCAAACGAGTAGTCATTTTAGTCTTTCTATTACAAAAGAGATAAGTGGAGTGTCAAAACTCCTAATTTATTTTAGTACTTACGTTTATGTCTCAGTACCTGGTATTGTGATAAACACCTCTGTCCTCTTTCATATTCGAGACATTAGAAATTAAATAAGGAACGAAAGGTCTTCTGGGTAAACGAAACTAAGTTAGAACCGATTATATTGGTGTCGATTTCGGTCTGACAACTAGGTCCTTAACAATGTATTCCTATAACCCTTACAAACGTTCTAGTCATCAAGAGTTTGAAAACCAGAGTCCCAACGAAACATGAGAGTTTTAAAATAACTTGTAGGATGTCTCGAAAGTAAATAAACTCAATATGGATATAAATCTTATAATCTTTAATTTTGACTCTTTATAAATTGATAAATTTCCTTGTTTTCATTTAAATAATATAATGGTATTTATAAGACCACCTTTTATTGATATTAAAACTTTCGTTTTTGTTGGCAACTCTTTCACCACAAAACATAAAAAAACGTTTAGTGAAAGTACAGATCGTTATGTTTTGTCGACCTAAAAGTGTCGACGAAGACGTAAGTTAGAGAACATAACTTCTCCGATGTAGTGTATCGGAGATCTTTTGATTTAAAATATAGGTACTCTCTTATTCCTTCTCTTATAGAATTATAACATTTTTATTAAAACTAGAGTACCTTCAGGACTTTGTTAGAACCCTTGGGGGTCCATAAGGACCGACGAAAACTCTGCAAAACCGAATCTTCCATGAATTTTGTACATAAGTAGGACGTAACACTACTCCTATTTCGGATAATCTTACTATGGAATTAGACTAAATCATTGGTTTTCACAAAAAAAGATCCGATGGAAATTTTTTGGAGAATGACTATTAGAGGATACTTAAATTATTAATAAAAACTTTATTAATAAGAAAAATTTTTAACTCAACTCTATATTGTGACACATTCAAACATACGTTACACAACTGAACTATATAACTATAAAACACTTTACTAATGGTGTCATCACAATCGATTTGGGAATCGTCAATAAGAATACCGGTTTATATGATTAAACAAAAGTCCCTTGACTCAAAAGACATGAAGTGAACATATATTTCCCTGATTTTTATTGAAAAAATAACAGTCTCTGGGTAGTCATGAAGAGACTGTTACCTAAAAACATATTAACCATTTTTTTTTTTCTAATGTCTGAATAAATAAGTTGGTCAAATTCTCCTTGTGAAATGAAACTGTGTTTACATTTTACCATAATAATAACACTCACTCTGGGTCCTTTCATTCTCCAAGCGTAGTTCAGTGTGTCGACGGACTACCCTTTTGTCGTTTGACTTAGACTAGAAGGCTGACGAATAAATCACGAATATAGTGTTGATCAAGAAATGAAATAACCTTGAGAAATGAAAATCATCTTCGGTCCTTTACGGAGGTGAAAGTCTGGTGAGTCCAGTGAATAACATTTGAGGATAGCACGGACGTGAAAGGGGACAGTCATGAGTAGTGTAAGATTAAAGATCGAGTGACAAGTAGTCGTGGTCTACCATTCGAATTACGTCCGTCTTGAGTGTGGACGGAGTAAGTGACCATACAAGGACTATGTATCGTCTGAGACCTGTCCAAAAATACCTCACTTATCACAACGTTTCTTAGACGTCACTTATTACAACATCTTAATCTCAATCCGATCCAAACTGATCTGAACCTTCAATTGCATTAATAAATTTTAGAACGAAATTTTACGATATCGATTTTATATGGAATATTGTATCGTTAAAGTCTGGACTTTATATGGGTTCTCTTTTATCATGTGTCCAGGTGGGTTTCCGTTTGTGTTCTTACAAGTGTCGTTGAAATAAGTCTAACCAGGGTTGGGTCTTTTTGGGGGGTTTTTCTTTATATATTTATTTAAAAACTCATAAGTATGTTTACCATATAATGTGATATTATTGTTTCTCTCTTTGATAACCACTTTTCGCACCTACATAGAGTGTTTTGAATGTAACTCACTTTCTGTGTTCTATTATATATGACATACTGAGATACATATAATTCAAGTTCTTAGTCGTTTTGGGTAGATATCAATAACTCTGGTCTTGTCACCAGTGGAAACTCAAAGTGACTCACTCCTCCTCCCACAACTGACCCGTCCCTTTACTCCCTTAGTAGCTCCCACGACTTTTAGAAGAGACTGAACTAGACCCAACATCAATGTACTCACCTACACTCGTACATGTAAGTAGTACGAGATATGAATCCTACTTACACGAATATATATGGAATGATATACACCTACCCGTAAGACCAAGAAAGGTAAAGAACCGTTGACACTCATTACGACCATCTTTACACAGACACGTTTATAGAGAAACTCTAGGACGAAAGTAAAAACCCTCCCCATATCTAGATCTTTTTCCTAACACCCTAATACATTCAGATATATATATAAAATTTCTTGAAGGTATGACAAAAGACATCACCAAGGTGGCAAAATATTAGTGTAGTTGTCACGTGTTCCCCAGGTTAAGGAGGTACACCCTAAGAATTTCTGGTAGAAAACAGAAACTCTTTAAGAGACCCTTAACACTGGTCTTCATAGGAAAAAAATGTGAAAACTTCCAATTTTTATATGAATAATCTACATTAAAAAGTCTCTTTAAAATTCAAGTGTCTTTATAACTTACCTTACATAGTGAGTTCCACTTTCTATGTCTTTAAAAGGAATATGAGTGATGGGGTTATGTACGTGTCGGAGGGGGTAAGAGTATAGAGGGTGGTCTCCCCATAGTCATGGTATATCTAATATGTCGGGTATAATTCCAAGTGAGAACCACAACATACACGAAACCCAAACCTGTTTAAACACTCTGTAGATAGATGGTATGTCTCATCAAAGTAACGGAATTTCGAAAAGACACGAGACAAATAGGAAGGATAGGGAATAAGGAAATAAGAAAAATTAACAGAGGTATCAAACCGGAAAGGGTCTTCAGTATATCAGTCTTATTGTGTCATACATTGGAAAGTCTTACCGAAGAAAGTAAATCTTCATACGTGAATTTAAAGGAGATAGAGAAAAGTACCGCATTAACGAGGGAAGAGAAAATTCACGAACTCTTACTTACGTGGTACATCAGTTTTATCTTTTATTAAAGCATGATATTGAACGATTCTCCCAGTTTGAATTAATAAGGTTGGTACTTGTCCTTTTCTACTAATACACTACACCATCGTCACGATTAATAGTGATGTGACCGCTAACTTAATGTCATATATTTAGATAGTTTAATTGTACAACATGTGGAACTTAACTGTGACGTAAAATACAGTTTATATAAAGTCATTCCTTCCCAAGGGTAACGGAATTTCTAACTTTGACTGTAGAGAGTACCACGGACTGACAGGACGGGTCGACGAAAGGGTAGGAAGAAGGGACAAGGGCAAGTCTTTTAGAGAGGGGTGAGATGCAACAGGACAACACAGTTGTAAGTACCGAGGGAGAAGAAGGAATCAACGGGATCCCAAGATAGAAGACGATTTTGATCACGCCTTCTACTGAGAGAATGAAGGAAGTCCTAACATTCGGCATCCTTGATCTGGACCCGACGACCACCAAAAAAAAAATAGTGTCTTTTCGGAGATACATGGTCCTCTATCATTCCAATTATACGTTTAATTCCGTCTCTGTTTCAAATAGTTATCTCTCTGTCTCTCGATTACGACCTAAACTCGGGGTTCTAGGTAAGTTCCCTAATCTCAACAGATCCAGGTTACTCGATTATTTACGTATATTCATTTTTACCTGTAATCCACCACGCACAAGTTATTAACAATCACTAGGCATTAGTGTAGAGTCACATGTTCACTAAAGACAACAGGACAGAAGAGGTTCACGTAACATTCCTAAAACTCTCGTCCGTGATCCAGAATGAGTAGAGACAGGAAGGGTCCTAATCGCGTCACGGACCGTATACGATTCCAAGTTATTGGGGCAACTTCTATTAAATTATCTAGTCGTACAAGACTAAAGACAGTCTGTGTGAGTAACACACTGAAGTCGGAGTCGAAAGATTTGTTCAGGTACCCCTAAAAAAAATTATGTAAACACGGTAAATGAGGACTCTTTTTGTAGAAAACGGATACCCACACAAGACAATGAAAATCACAAGTGGAGAACCTGATTGGATGGTACTAAAAAAAATTACTTCGTTGATAAAAATGAAACTAAAAAAAAAAAAAACCTACGTTTTATGTAATAGAAAACTCTCTCAACCTAAAAAAAGAAAATTAGTAATTCGGTTCTGAGGGTTGAGGAACATAATCCAAACCTTTCTATTTTGGCAGGACCACGATTCGAAACTTTCTGGTTTAGAGAGTGTTTCTATTAACTTTACATTTTGTTGAGTTTTGATTTAACAAATACAACGGAAACCATATAAAGGGGGAAAAGGACATTTTCTTCCTCTATTATTCATAAGAACTAAAAAAAGTACAAAAATTATACATGTACCTTTAGGATTACAGACAAATGAAATTACGATCACAAACTTCGACACAATTAATAATTACTCTTTTCATGGTACCTCACCTTGCTTTACTCAGTCAAATAAGACTAAGGACGGAGTCACACCACCTGTTTATACTTTTACTATTACGATCCCCAAAGATGAAGGTGTTGGTTATCGAACCTCATACCTCCTCCCCTTGGTAAAAGAGTTTATCTAAGACACTTCGTGTACACTAAACTCGTAGTCAGGAGTATTTTACTCTCTTGAACTTAGAAAGTAAGAAAGTCAAGAGGTCGACCTGATAACCGAGATTTGTATTTTGTTTCGCGACCCTCTTCCTAAAAAAAACAATAATTGTCGACATACGACCCACACATGTACACAGATAAATCTTTTCCGACGGGAAAGTTACAGAGAGGGCAGTCCTGTTGAAGAAGACCGTGGGAATAAACCTTCTAGAGAAATTCTATAAAATGTCCCTCTGAAAATCTATAGAAAATCTTTATAACTTATAGAAAATCTAAAAATTTTTGTTTTAGAATTTTTCTAGTAAATCTTCATTTTCAAAATAAAAGAAGGAAAGGAAAGAAAGAAAGAAAAGAAAAGAAAGAAGGAAAGAAGGAGTACGGAGTAGTAATAATAATAAAAATGACATAACCCGTCCCAGAAGATGCTACAACCTATCACCACTGATATCGTCCGTAAAAGAAAAGAAAGAAACTTTCACTTTCTTCACTTTCACTTCAGCGAATCAACACAGACTGAGAAACGTTGGGGTACCTGGCATCGGATGGTCCGAGACAGGTACCCTAAAAGGTCCATTCTCATGACCTCACCCAACGGTAATCACCAATGATTTTAAAACGGTAATTCCTATTCTAAAGAGTATCTCCAGAAACTAACCCATTTTTCTAAAGGTAAGACCAGAATCGACCGATTATCACAAAAAACAAACAAACAAATCACTTACTCACAACTTAAAATGACTTATGGTGAAAAACCGTAAATAATTCTACTAGTATACCGAAGAAAGGAGGAAGTTATATAATTTAACGATCTACAAAAATAAAACTTGATAGTAATGTTAGGACTTTATTTGGGATAAACCCATATTATAGAAATTTTTATGTATCCTTCTAATCTAAACTTCCACACAATAAATCTTAAAATGTGAAGACACATTTTTTCACTAGAACCAGACATGAAAATCTCAAAGTTCGTCTCGTGTACCGAGAAAAAAAGACGGAACGACCTAAATAAAGTAAGGGACAATAAGATATCGGTGGGGTTTGAGACTCCAGTCGTTCAGAGACGGAGATGTTTGAGGGTGATCCAACACAAAGACAAGAAAAGAGTATGTATTTCCACAATTAGAACGAAAGTAAAATAAATGAATAAACGAAATTAAACTAGATAAATTTCACCTGGGAAGGTGAGGATCGGTTATCAGAAAACACAACGTCGCAACAAAGGGTATCGGTGACCCAAAATATTTAAGTCACCTCCCTGAAGGGACCACCAAGTCACCGATTCTGAGGTACGAGGGTTACGTCCCCCGGTCCCAAGTTAGGGACCAGTCCCTTGATCTAGAACGGACGACGTTAATTTCTAAGACGTACGACGTTACTTCTAGTCTCTAGGGAGCACAGTTTTGATTCTGGGCTACGTCTGTCTATTTATTTTATTTATACTTTTTTTTTTTTTCTTAAGTCACCTTTTGGTAGAAGTGTCATGCTACCTATTGTAAAGACACGAACCACAACAGTCGTTGTGAATTTTCCGTGTGAGGATAAACAAAATTTATATTCAAAAACCACTTTCACAACCGACACGAGGAATCTCTTACGATATAAGATACCGTCAAATTGTTTTAACATGTACAAATGTTAGGTTTTCCCATACCAGTAAAGGTTATGTACCGTAAGACATAAAAAGTATACTGTAGATTAGGATCCCAATCTTTATCTTACTGAAGAAATTTTACGTAAAACTAAGTCATGATTCAAGTTGTTGTGTATGAAAATCCCCCTCTTAAGAAGTAAAAAGGAAACCAATTCAAAAAAATTTTGTAAGACCGAAGCGCAAAGTTGAGTAAGTTTCTTATGAAATAATTTCAACTATTGATATAATAAAGTCGTCGACGATAGGTGACCACCTTCTATACTCTTTCTGAGTGAATAAACATATTCACCCATGGAGTCTAAAGTTCTATAAAACCGATTTGATATCAAGACAAATAAGATTATATACAAGTCGTGTTTCAATCCGGTTGGTAGTAAACATATTAATTGAATTACTTTTAATGTAAAGGACTTTATACAACGTTAGATTCAAAAACAACAAAAAAACGAATCTTACGACTTCCATAAAAAAAGGGATGTCTTCACCATATTTTGTAAATAAAGACAAAGGTATACTTAGGTGTTCGAAATAAATCGGGTCTACAATCTTCTTCGTGTAGTTACGTTGATGGATGGTAGTAAGGAAAGAGTTGATTATCGTAGATTTTAATAGAAGTAAAGAAACGTCCACTCTAAAAGTATTCGACCCTTTCAAAATTTAAGTTAGACTCTTGTCCTAACAGATAGTGTGACACAAAGGACAGTAGTAATCCCGAAATAAAGAACCAAAAAATTTCTAATCATGTGCTTAGTATGTGACAGTGACACAAAACAAATGATTGTGAACACACATCACTTGTGACAAATGAATGTCTTTCGAATCACCAAGAACCTCTGTAAAAGTAGGTAAATAAGAGTCTCGTTCTCCTTCCTTAGTTCTCTAAGAACTTCTAAATTTTAAAAACCACTGAGACTCATTCACATGTACAGGGAAAGTAACGACTTCATAGGTATCTCGTACAAAATTGTACTTTAATAACAAAAAAAAGGAGAGAGAAACATAAGAAAAAGTAAAAAAAGAAACGAAATAAGGAAGAAGTGTATTAAAAGAAGGGACAGAAGAGGTAAAAGAAGAGAGAGGGAGAGTAACGAAGGGTCTCTCTCCCAGAATTTACCACTGGAACAAGTCCTTTTGGTCAGAACAGACTTAACCTAAATGTCACGGAACAAGAAATCCGTTTTCAAATCTTATTGGTCTGTACAGAGTTACATTTGTAAAAGGGGTTTCGTTCTATTGTGAGGTTGAAGAGATAAATACCAGTTAAATTTTCAATCGGGTCTATCATTACGGTGATAAAATAAAAAAAAGACCACCTCTACTTTGTGTCCTTTCGTAAAACAGAACGTCAACAATGCCTTGTTTCGAAAGTGGGTGGGTGACTTAGGGCGGTTCAAATTGACTTACTTAGAGACAACTCTCCTGTAAAGAACTGGACATTATCCCACCTTAGCTACCCCAGTATTTGATATACGTTTACTCTACTCTAAATGTCTTAAAAAGACCCAAAAATTTTTTCTCGGTCTGTGTACTTTTCGGAATATTTGACTTCTTGATTCCATCATGAATTTTTGTTGGGGATCTTAGAGGAGAAAAGGAAATTTCCGACACTGATTTCAAGTTTCTCCGGTCCAGGGGAGGGAGAGGGAGGAGGGAAGACTTACGTCCTGTCGAACAGACTTAAACTTATTTTTGGAAAGTCCTACCCTTAAATAAAGTCCTCTCCAAGTCCTTTTTTTTTTACTTCTCAAACTTCCAAATCCTTTTTTTACAAACTTCTCAAACTTCCAAATCCTTTTTTGAACACACTCACTCATACTCACACTCACCCATATTCGTACAGACACACACATGGATGCGTATACACACATGGATGTGTATACACACAAACGTGTGTGTACCCATACTCCCACACATTTACACACACGAACGAAACTTACGTAAACAGACACACATCCACACCCATGCACGTGTATACACCCACGGACACACATCACACAACCCACTAACACACCTACCCCACACCCACACACGGTACACACACAGACACTCACATACACGGAGACACGACGTCGCCCTCTCCGTCGAACCCGAGTCGGTCACCGCCTCGTCAATCATCTCTTGATTATCACTCTTTCTCTCGACCCCTCTCTGATCCTTCTCTGCGGTGGCTGGAAATTGTTTTCGAGTCAAAACAGGGACGCCTGGGTCGGCCGTCGTCCCTGACCTCTCGACACCGAGAGGCGGTCCCTCCAGCCCGAGGGACGTTTGTCAACGTCCGTAGGGACTAGTACGGGAAAAGGGACCCTCAGGACTCGAACCGTTAGCCCTTCAAAAGTTTCGAAGTCGTCGCTGACGTCGGAGCCTCTTCTGGTCGTTTCTGACACCTCACACATACACTTGAAGTTAAGATATAAAAGAATACCCCACCCAATTACCTAAAAATCATGTTTCTCTCGATTTTGAGTCGACTGGACTTTCTGACCTTAAAGTCGAGAAGGGGAGGGACCCGACAAAAAGGAGGGGGAAGGAGAGTTTCGGGAAATTTAGTCTCTAATGGCCCAGTCACTGAGAATAGGACGGACGGACGCGGTTCCCAAAGATCGAAAACTGAACCGTTCCTTTTGGTGATGGACATTCATAGACGAAATACATAAAGGAGAGGAGAGCTGACACTTGCAAGACGATCTTACGAGGTCTCCAATAAACACACCATTGTAATTGAGGTTCATTACTATGTTCTTCATCTAGTTCAGACGAACGTTTTTCAATAGTATATTCGAGTGTTCCACCGTTTAACGTCACAATTTCTCGGGATGTAGGGGTTACCCTCCGAGAAATAATGTATTTAGCTTAAATATTGAGAGAAGAGTTAGGTAGGGGTTATCGTAAGTGGTCACTTTTCTGTAAAAATGTAAGACTTAACAGGGGAAGGGGGCGGGGGGTTTAGTCTTATAAAGAAAAGTCGATTTCTTTTACCGTTTCTCTTTTTTACGTTTTTAATTGTTTTGTCTATATATAGGAGTACCATATTTCCATGTTTTCAAACCTACTCTACTAAAAACCTATCGAAACGAAATCAAATCAATATATATATATATATATAAATTTTATACCAAAGAAAAAAATACCTCAACTTTCGGTCACAACCTCTCCGTTTCCTTAGTATAACAAGACTTCAAAGACTGACTGAAAATTAGAGAGAGAAGAGAAATACACCTAAACCGGATCTCTGAAAACACGATATCATGTAATAAAGAAAATCAACAGTAGACCTAGGGTCTTTATTAAAAGGTCCGTAAACTCAAAACAAAGAGAAAAGAGGTTGCCAACACACGTCAGAACAACACACCATACTTAATGTTTCGAATTTTTCTCGTAAAGGCCCCCGACCAACCTTAAATACCGGACCCTTAGAACGACCTCTATAATTGGAGAAGTCCTGATACAATGTCTGGACTCGTCCTCTAGGTTTACGAAATGTCCAAAGACGAGACCTTTTCACTACGGTGGTATAAGTCGTGACGAATTTCGAACTTCGAATCGAAGAATCAGGAGACGAAAGGAAACTATTTTAACGAAAGTCTTTATTGTGATCCTTTTACAATTGACGAAAGGGAGAAAGAGAAGTAGTCTCTAGGAGTTTTGGGTCACAGGGATTCTTAGTGAACCCCATTCCGTCCGTGGATCCGGTGTGGGGGTCTCCTCAAATCTGAACCACCCTACCCCAACCCCCTGATCCCCACACACCCTACCCCCCCCGTCCTTAAAGGGGTCCACTAGGAGTACGTCCGTTCTAGTGTGAACCTACTCGTCACGAAATGTAACAGGAACCGTTTAATTTAAGACCAGTGCAGGAGTCAATTACAATTTGGAGAGTGGATTTACTATTCGTACTCACACGCGACGACAACTTGTCAAGGTACTTCGTACCAAAACGTGCGAACTGACGGTTTGGTCTTGAAAATTGGTCGAGAGGACGGCAATGTAAAGGGTACTCATTCGTTTCGTCAGTCCCTATCCACGGGGCTAAGGAACGCAACCTGACACACCAGACTGGACGAGACGTACCGGTTTGATACAAACAGAACCTTTGAAATTCGGGTTCCCATAAGAATCAAGAAATAGTTGGACGACCCTTACAAGACGAGAACCCCTGTCTAATCCGACTCACCCGACTTGACTCAACCTAATAAAGAACCCTGGACAAGTCATCTTCATATTAAGGATCTTTAGACAAAACTAACCTGTTTGGGTGGTCCTAACCCTCTTTATCCTTTACTAAGGAGGTAGTACAACTCTAGGAATAATCTGTCGTACACTTTCCTTCTAGAGGCGAAGGTAGGGACACTGTATCATATAAATGTCATTTTTCTTTTATCCTATACCAGTAGTCACGGGAAAAGAAAAAAAGGAGAGGAGTAAGGTCTATAAACATCCACGGACGATGTACGGTCCGAGACCCGACCACGGTTCCTAAGTCTTTTAGTCACACATATTATACCTATCTGTGAACCAGAAGTACCACAAAGTACAGAATCCACAACGATTGGTTAGAATATACTCAGTTGATAAGAACGATTGGAAGTGAAGACGGTAGTTATTTTGTTTTCACAACTTATTTTTCGCGAAGGCTATAGAAAGATTGAGACTATAAGACTGTAACTACCTATACGGAGTCAGAAGATTTGTATCCATATCTCCCTACTCTCGAAAAGTCACAAACGAAACTGGTGTCCGGGTTTCTAAACCGAATGACGAAAAGAATTTTAAAAGTTTTTATAGTAAATTCAAAAGAAAGTGCTTCTTAGTTCTGACGACTAGATCACTCAATATCTGTTTACGATGGAAAAGTCTCGTGTGTCAGTAAGAGTGTTACCTTCGGACATTGAGAGACCTTTCCGACAAGGGACCCGACCCAATGTACCCGGTCGTCGGAGAATAGAACAGACTTAGACCACAACGAGACGGAAACCTCTCGACCCACCAGACTTGTCCTGAACGACCGAAGGTATGAACGTGTCGAACGAGGGACTGGGAAAGTAAGTTGACCAAACTATCGAAAACACGACGATCCACTCTCTGAGTTTGTCTCTGGAAACTCCCCGACCTCTTTTTTTTGTTTTGTTCAGGGATTAATTTAGAATGTAAAAAACATATGACATCAAAGAAAATGACGTCACTTACCCCGTTGTAAAGTTTCCCAAGATTTTGAACGGGTAGTTCTATTCTTATAGTTTTATATCCGCACTAGACACACAAAAAGACTGTTTACATCGGAGGTCGACAGACTTCTATGACGCAAACCTACCCTTTCACCAGTGACCTTCTGTCTCATATCTCTAGAACGTTTCAATTCTACAAAAACTGTTTTACAAGAACCGGAGAACAACCATTCAAATTACCCCTCCCGTTTTATCCGAAACCAAAGTGAAATCACGTAGCAGTTTCCGACGATTCTAACAAACAGTAAGAAACGAGAGTTTAAACAAGAACTTTGGAAGTATAGACTGAAGGAATCTCTATCTTCGTCTATTACGAGGTCCTGAACGACTCGAGGTCCAGGAAGGTAACTGTACCGGGTGGAGGGACCCTAGGACAGAGGCGTAGGATAGTTCACAATGGTCGACGAGTCATAAATGTCTACGAGGAACTTAAGAAGAGAATGTTATTTGGTCCTGAAATAGAATACTCCAACATGAGTTATGGTGTAAGAAAAGAAAGGTTCCAGATTTAAAGAACAATCGTATTAAAAAAAAAAGGTAAAACATTTAATATTCGGTCTTAGTAACTCACCAATACTATTAAAGTCTCCCCTAGTCTTAAGGGTCTACTAAGTAGGTTTACAAGTTTACAACAACTCATAAAGGATAGTTTAGGACAAATAACGGATCTAAACTAAAACAAACAAAGGCATTTTCACTAAGAAGAACTTTTTTGTTACCTTGTAGGTTCTCGTTACGAAATCAAGACAAAATATATTTAGAAGAGAAAACGATAGTACACCATCCTACTTTATAAAACAGTCATCCGTAATCACCGACAACACTTTGGTTTTTCATCACAAACATCTCTCGGGAAAACTTATAATTTAGTCTCACCATATCATCTTTTTCTCTTACCGGAAACTTATTTAAAGTTAACCCAAGGTTAGGATCCGACATTACAAGAAACCAAAATACTACAACCGGTTCAATGAATGGTCACAGGAACCCTCATTTTATTTACGCAACTACGAATGGAAGGTCCATAAATCTTCCCGATTTACTGTAGACCTTTCGTGAGAAGTACCATATACTGTATGCTAACCAAGAGTGATTTATAAAGAAGAAATCTTCTCCTGATTGTCCATACTTCCGACCTTTCGTGACTTACGCACTGTTCGGTGAGTCAAATATCCAGTCTCCCCTTTACCCTTTAGCTCGAAAGAAGGTCCGGAGTTTCTGACCCGTCCTGTCTATAGACAGGTGGTGAAGGAGTCGGAAATGGAGACCCGTCGTCGGAACAAGAGGGAACCAAGGAAGAAGGTCCAATTCTTCTTCGTACTTTGTTTAAGTACTCGAGTCTCTAGTGGTTTCCCTAAGTGTCCCTCTCTTGTTTCCGTTACACTTTTAGTAAGACAGGAAAGGATGGTCTGGGAAGGCTCAAACTCTGAACATGTCGGTAAAGTCTATGTATACATTCCTCTCCTTAGTAAAACAAAGAGAACCCCAAAACGAGATGACATCGTCCGTCGGCTTGGAGTTCCCCCTCATAAACAAAGTGTAAAACTTTGAGAGGTCAACGGGACACCAGTCGGATACTCAACAGTGGTTTACCTTTCGGTGTCGGTAAGTTTATACACCACACTCATGAGAGATAGGGAGAGACAGAAAGAACGAGAAGATTGGTCAAAAAGAAAGTTCAGGTTTCAAATTTGACCTTATTCAGTCAGAGAGTCGAATATGGATACCTGGAGGAGACACGGTTCAGGTCACTGGTTTTGACCTCTATTAAACTCACTCGTCTTGTTAGTACCAACAATAGAAGTTTTTCGAAAGTCCGATTCCAGTTCCCGTCTGTACAAAAGTTACTGACGTTTATTTGTCTACGGACATCCACACGTAACACACCATTCCCATAACGTCCTAAGATGTGTTCGTCAATTGGATCAAACCCTCCAACTATGGACCTCCTCCCCATCTTAAATCGGTTTACATCACCATCCATCCTCTCCCCTTTCCCGTAAGAATCGTCTCCCCTGTCGTACTTGTTTGGTACCTTTCCGGACCTTACCCCTCACGGTGTTCAAATCCTTTCTTTACTTTTGGACTCACTGATCGAACAGTCACCGTTCCTCCTCCTCAACACACTCCTCTTCGACCTCTCTACCGTCCCCTGTTGATATGTCCCTTTAGGTCAGAGCGTCAATTTCCCTGGGGTCTTTCATGGATTGGATGTGAACGAGGGACTCTCTTTCTAGGAAAGACTACAGACATGGAGTCGGGAACGACAATAACCTACCGAAACTTCCTTTCAAGAAAGATTCTCCTTGGGTAGGAGGACCAAGACACATACCCTTGGTGTCTTATTTCAGTAAGGAGACCGTCCATAAACTTCTGTTAAATAAAAGTATTTAATAACGAGTTCATTTAGAAAAGACAGGGTATGTATACGTCAACTACAAAACCTTACATTTAAATATACAAACACAAACAACTTTCACTCGAACCACCGAAGTCAAGTATTAAGGTCGGACGTAATAGATTCTATATGTAGAACTGATACAGGAGCCACTATTGTCAATTGGAAAGACCTATAAACGACAGACACTTAACCTATTCGATTAGAGAAATAGAAACAAATCCTTAAACCTTTTAACAACTTGGTCTCCCACGGTTTTCACCGCGATACCCGTGGTGGGTTCTACAAAGAGTGTCGTCACAGGTTCACATTTACTCTTCTTGAGTCGTCACAATCACACTCGACTAGAACTAGACTGTTCTTACGATTTACGTGTCAAGTTGATATTAGTGACTAAAGTAAGCAGCTATGCACACAACTCACGTATAGTGTGTGTCGTCTCTCAAGACAGGAGGACGAAACTTTTTGTATCAGTGTGTTAACACATCCTACACTATGTACGGGGTACTACCCAAATTCATTTCACACTGAAAAGACGTTATCGTCCTTCTTTTAGAAAGGTTTACCTTACTACTCCAGAATCCTGTAGAACTTCCTCCGTCAAGTGTTCCGTGACACCCTTCCTAAAATTATTCTTACCTTCGTTTCTGTAAGGTCCATCCCGTCTGTACTCCTTCCCGTATGTCCACTCTTACAGGTCGTTCTGGGTCACTACACATTGACTCCAACGTCCTCCCCCTCCGGACACCAGACTCCTATGTCCTTGGATTTCCACGACCGGTCTCTAGTACCTTCGTCGGTACATCACCCTTCGGTCCACTCCAGTCTGAAATTTCTTATCACACAAAAGTTACTATGATATACTGGTTCTCTCTTGTTTCGTCCTACCTTTCTTTTCCTTCTCTTCTATTTCCTCTTTCTCGTAAACAGTCCATCTTTCGCTTTGCCCTTCACATACTCAGTGTCCTTACCTTCACATAACTCAGTGTCTTCGTTAATACGTCTGTCACACCCACCTCCCGTAACAACCCGTGATACCTGACAAATCTCTAGCCTTACCTGACTAGTAGCCTTTCTTGACAAGTCTCTTTTCAAGTCAAACGACAGAGGTAAACCGTCAGTGACCGTCGGAAACTCTGTCGATAAAACACCCGACCATCATTAAAGGAAAATCCTTTATGTTCCGACCACTTCCTCACCCATCTCTATGCAAATAAACCGACACGGTCCAGAATCAATGCCGTACACCCTGGAAGTCCGAACCAACTCCGTGTGTCCGAGAAAGTCAACGTCGTACACCTGGGATCAAGGAACTGGTCCCTAACTTGGAGCCGGGGGACGTAACCCTCACGTCTCAGAATCGGTGGCCTGGTGGCACCTTCAGGACTCTGTTACAAAGTTCCTCTATCATAACAACCAGTACTACTCCATATATTACCCTTTCCCCGTTTCATTTACGAACCACTGATAATATCGTTATCAGTATTATTGTTATCACCATCATTTTTTGTGTAAATAACTTGTGGGTGAGACACGAGTCCACACGGGTGACATTACTGGAGTAAAATAATGGAGGAATATCTGAGAAAGAGATTCATGTCAGTGTAAGACTCCAGGACCCGTAATCCTAAAGTCATATACTTAAAACCCACTTACTTTAAGTCGGGTATTGTAGTATGGCGGTATAGGTCCACAGGAGGAACGTCATCAATCGACTAGAAGGTTTAAGAAATCTATAATGACGTCGGTTTCTTTTATCTTATTTTGGACATCGGAGTATTCGGGTGTAAATTTTAGTCAAATATTACGTGAGACATAAAGCTCAAACCGAACTCCTACTCCACTGGCCCTTTTAAGGAGTACGTCCTGATGGAAACGTAAAAGTTTTTAGGGTCTACCGTCGGTAAAACGGAAAAGAATAAACCGGTATTTCGGGTGTACCATGACTAGACAAACACAGTCCTTACTCGTCAGACGGGACACATGGTAAAACATAATGTCTCCGATACAGTGAAGTCAGTAACTAACAACGACTTAGCGAAATAACCCTTGATGACCAGAAATAAATGAAGAGTACTTTACTTTAAGGAACCAGACACCGAAATATTCAACGAAACTACGATCCGGGAATACCACGTACATGTAGTGTGCGATACCCTATGTCACCATCTCACTGAGACCTCCAGGAGTTCATAGGGAAGGACGTGGTCAAACGGATGTAATTCTTACGGTTAACCACCATTGACACTCGACTACCTCTGTACCCGTCTCTGGTATACCGTGACGTATCGTCGGATCGACAGTTCCTGTCGAGGTACGAACGTCCACGGTGTAGACTCAACGATCGAGACACCGGTCCCTTAAGACTTTACTCCTGAAATTTTGGATTTTGAACCCTGAAGTCGAAAAGTTCTAATTCTGAAAAGTCTTAAAAATTCTGAATCTGAGTTTTGAAATTGTATTATTGTACCATTCCTCGTGTACATGGAAACTGCACGTGCGAGTCAGTACAGGTTGGGGTAGTCCGAGGAGACAGGCACCCTAAAAGGTCCGTTCCTATGACCTCACACAACGGTAAAGGAGAAGGTCCCTAGAAGGACAGGGTCTCTAACTTGGATGTAGAGGACGTGACCGTCCGGTCAAGAAATGGTGACTCGGGCGTCCCTTCGTGGAAACTGCACTCCCACCAACTTAAAGAGATAAGTAATTTTTGTCGTTGTCTGATAGAAATGTCGTTAGAACACTTTAGTCATATTACTTAGACGTGAGATGTCTACTACTCTCGTTCCAACTCTTTCAAATTCATTGGATAAATATAGTGTCTGACTCCAAGAAAGATCTGTGATCTCATAAGTTTTTCACTTGTCAAATCAGTTTTACAAATAGGAATAAAGTTTCCGAATTACCTCCAGACTGATGTTTCTCTACACACTTGACTTCTCATACTGTGTTTACAGTGCGTTAAAATAGACCGAAAGAGAAATATATTTTTTCGCCTAGATGAATTTTTTTCCTTAGCTGAGGGAAAAGGGGAGTTTTGCATCTAGAAACAAAAAAACAATAACTCATTTTGTCCGGTTCACCTTCCGACCTCTTTCACCCTACCCAAGGTGACCTGTTCTAGTTCTTCAAAGTACTGGTACACTTCCCCTACCCTCAAACCCTTCTTACCTATGTACATATACATACTGACTCAGGGACATGACAGGTGAACTTTGATAGTATTGTAACAATTAGCTGACATGAGGTTGTTTTATTTTTCAAATTAAATTTTTTTCGTTCTTTCTCACAAGAATCCCCACTCCATTACCGAGAACAAAATAACTTCTTAACTGAATTTTTATTAACCATACAATCCTTGTGTTGCCCCTTAATCTGAAACCTCACTACACTCTCCAAAGATCAAATGTCTGGTCTTACAAACTCACAAAGACGAAACGAAGTATACTAATTCGTCCATCGGAGGTTAAGGAAGATTAGATTAGTCATTACCGAAACGGTCACTACTAAACCCCTTCTAGATAATGAAGAACGGATTTGAGTTTACAAGAAAAGATAGTGTAGAATTTTATGGTGTGATACTTTTTTGTTTGTTTTTCGTACCTTTTTATAATCGGAACACTCGTTATTTTAAATAACGACGTTATAGACATAAATTGAAACAGAAATTTCTAAGTGTCGTTCTCTATGTAATCTTACGTTTCTTTTGATCACCATCGTGTTTTATAATGATCAATTTAAAATTAAAGAAAGTAAAAACTGAAACAAACGAAAGATTGTTAAAACGATTAAGTCCTTCAGTGACGGAACACAGACATGTGGAATGTGTATACTGACCGAAGGATCATTACTGGGAGGGTCGGTCCGACAGTCCTTACCATGGAAGGAAAGGAGAGACCCTATAGAATAGAGGGAGAGGAGAAGAGGTAGGGAGGGGTCAGTGGAGGTCTGACCCGGTACGAAAGGTTAAGAAGGACAACGACCGAAACCTCCACCGAGGGGTCGGGATCAGAATGATGAAGTGAGATGACTCCACCAAAAGTCTGTTTAGTTTCTTGGATCGAAGTCAGACCCGTGTTTCCAAGGAATCTGGAGAAGAATATCTTCTTCCTTTCTTTTTTCACGTCAACAGAGGTCGTCGTTAAGAGTTAGGACCAACGAGTAATTTCTTCAAAACTCAAGTCCACGGACCTGGGGTGGTTCTATTTAATTTAGAATTTGAGACCCTCTCCACGAACTTACTACCCCTTCCGTTCAGTCACTACCCGGAGTGATCAAATCCCCACTACGGTCTCCGTCGAGAAAGTGAACCACAAAAGGTAACAGTTGTGATTCCGTCTGGTGGAATTAGGAAGTGTTCCTAACGACGAAGGAAGACCCGGTCACCTCACCCCGATTTTGGTCCTCCCACTTCAGAGGGGACGTCGGTCAAGAATAGGAGTCCAGGACTCTCTGGACCTGAGTTGGCGGTGTAACGTATGGAGATCCCCTGCGGTAAGTGAAACCCCCTCGACACTTTTGTCGTGGAAACCGTGGGAACCCCGTGTCAATGTTGTGTGTGCAACGGAACCTTAAACCATGTGACTTGACTCACTTTGATTCCCTTTCTGAGGGTTGTGGAGACGAGTTGTGAAATTTGTAATTAACCTAAAGGGTGTTTTTAGAGAAGGTGGTACTACTCAAATACGTCACGACTCGTAGTAGTGTCAAGCTTAACGTGAAGGGTCAATCAGACCTGTGGGTACGGATACTATTCACACAAGAACACACACGTGCGTACGATTCAGCGAAGTCAGCAGAGACTGACAGACACTGGGATACCTGACATCGGACGGTCCGAGAAGACAGGGACCCTAAGAGGTCCGTTCTTATAACCTCACCCAACGGTAAAATGAAGATCTGTTTAATAAACTTTTGGTTGAAATTTGTTTATCGAACAAACACAGAACCTCTGAGATTCCTTCATAAAATCGGTTCCCATAAAAACACGAGACACAAAAAGAGGAAATTTTATGAAGAGATTGAATAACCACAAACCATAACAAAATATGACGACAAGAATATAAAACGTAACGAAATAAGAGGTGGTGTCTAAACAAGTTGTCATTCAGTAGATTAGTCTGAAAGTCTATGAAATAAACGTCGGACACTACAAATACCTCTAAAGTAAAAACTTGGTCATGAACGTCGTAAAAATCAGAACGACCGACTCGCGTAGAAGAGCGAAAGGTATCGGGTGGGGTTCAAGACGGTTTCCTTCGTCTAGTTCCAAACGAAAACAAGTACGTCAATTCTTAGAATTTCGTTAATTCGAGTCACCCGGTGTCTCCATAGTCCCTGAGGACGTACACGTCTTGATTGTGACCGCGACCCAACACACAAGTGTACATCTCAGAGTCACACCCTCTGACAGAATCCTTGGTCTCTCTGAACTACCATAGACTCACCGGGAACTTTTCGACCCCTGTGTGTCCAGGAGTCTTTCCTGTCTCGATCCGACGGACCTCTTTTAGCGTGAGTAAAGATCTGAAGTCTTCTCCGCGTTCACTCTTCAGCAATACCAAAGAGAACAAAGGAAAACCGACGACTACCGAAATGTGTCGAGATACATTTTAAAGGATGGAGACAGACTTACAATCACCTCCCAGTCAAGTCAAGTCAAGTCAGCGAGTCAGCACAGACTGAGAAACGCTGTGGTACTTAGCGTCGTGCGGTCCGGAGGGACAGGTAGTGGTTAAGGGCCTCAAGTGAGTCTGAGTTGCAGGTAGTTCAGTCACTACGGTAGGTCGGTAGAGTAGGAGTCAGAAGGGGAAGAGGAGGACAGGGGTTAGGAAGGGTCGTAGTCTCACAAAAGGTTACTCAGTTGAGAAGCGTACTCCACCGGTTTCATGACCTCAAAGTCGAAATCGTAGTAAGGAAGACTTGTTTAGGGTCCCGACTAGAGGAAGTCTTACCTGACCAACCTAGAGGAACGTCAGGTTACCTGAGAGTTCTCAGAAGAGGTTGTGGTGTCAAGTTTTCGTAGTTAAGAAACCACGAGTCGGAAGAAGTGTCAGGTTGAGAGTGCAGGTATGCACTGGTGTCCTTTTTGGTATCGGAACTGATACTGATAACTGACCTCCCAGTCAAGTTGGATTTAATACCTCATACAGGTTCCTACCGAGTTGATTATTGAAAATCTTTTAATTATTTGAAATCAAAAACTCGTCTAAATCCAAATATCCTTCTAACTCGTCTTTCACGACTCTCAAGAGTGTAAGGGAGGGAGGTCAAAGGGCACTAATTGTAGAACCAAATCAGACTATACAAACGATGTTGACTACTCGGTCATTGCTAATAGATTTCGGGTATCAAATATAATCCCAAGTCATAATCACAACAGGGAAGACACACAAAACCGTTTACAAATCACTGTACGTAGGTGATAATGTCACCATTGTAAAAGTCACACAAAATCTTTTTTTTTGTTTTGTTTGTTTTTTTTGAAAAGAAACTAATCGGACGCCATCTTTCCCCTTCACTCCTTTGACCGAAACCAACTCGGAACACACACACACACAGGACCACTGGAGTCAACTCGGTACTATATAAATATATATTATCATGTAAATTGATAAATCGTTGGGACTTTACATAGTCAATAACGTATCAACTCCTTTGTCTCGGGTTCCTTCTCACTCTTGGAACAAGTCCCTTTACTACCTTGGTCCTCTCCATATGGTCAGACCATCTCAACTAAGTCTCAGACACGACTGGTGGTAAAATAAAGGAAAGTGAAGTCGAGGTTAGGACGTAGTCTCTTAATTCAGGACATAGAAAGGAGAAAAAAAGTCATGACTATTTAGTCTTTCAACAAATGTTTCAATAAACATTTTTTGGTTCATAAACAATTTTTTTTATTTCACTTGACAATTCATAGTGTTATCAAATGACGTAGAGTCATACATTATGACACCAAATGAATGGTGTGAGACGAATACAATTACTTATTTCGTACGGACTCGTTAAAGAAAGTTGGAAACCGAAAATCCGGAGACAAAGGAGTGCAACTGGAACCCACGATCCCGCTTGTCGAACTTAGACCTGAGAGGTCGAACAGACGACCCCAACTTAAGGTGGAGGTACCAAATAATCGTAAACGGAACTTGTTTTAGACAAAAGAATCTTAGGAACCTTATCCGAGATAAGGTATTGAACAACACTTCTAATTTACTCAATTTTGTCATAGCCTCCGTTTCATTTATGTATTGTGCACTACGACGACAACCCCTTCTACTACTGTACATGTTAAACCTCCTCTTCGAGGAAGGTCAAGATACTAAGACATTTATCCATATCAGTCCATATCACTTACACTCACAAAAGGTAAGATTCAATAAGTTAATTTTGTTCGATAACACTTTTAAACATACTATGTTGGGAGACTGATTTTCGTTTTACTTTTATTTAATACCGGTAAAGGATTACAAGTCCCTTTATGGAGACTATTGAATTCTTTGAAATTATCAGTAATTCTTGTTTTGATATTCAACTCCGGGGTTCAGAAAAGGGAGACACTAGTCAAAAGAGATGGAAAGAAACTTCCGTCAAAATCATCTTTCAGAAACATTTCTTTCCAACTTACAGACCAAAGGTCTCACGGGACCTTAAGCCTAAAGACTACGTCTAAGTAATTCACACCTAAATAGTTCACACTGGTCTTTGAAACATCTATGGTGCACTGGTAGGATATAAAGTTAGTACAATTAAGACACTGATTACGGAGAACTTACTAAAAAGTTTCTTGGACCTAAAAAGTTAATTTTTACCAAAAGATACTCAAACGTTTGAAACCTGAATTACTAAAGAAAGACGTCCCTAAGAATCGCGGAAATTATTCGAGTATTATATGACATTTAGAGATTTTCCTCAAAAACCGTAAGACGCGAAGTACATATAAACCTATATCTTCTGAAACACCTTTTGAAAAACTGTAGAAGTTGTACATGTAAATTTTTTTGTGTCGAACGTTTGAGACCGGAAAAAGTCACTCTATCTGTGACTTCACAACTTTTTAAATTCTTTCCTTTAGTAGATTACTCAAACACACTATCAGTTTCTAGGTATAAACGTTAGCACACGAACTACCATGTCGGGTTCCCCAGAAAGAGAGGTATCAAGAGACTCAGACACGAAGGAAACTGACTTCGGCTTAGACCGGAGACATGGGGTTGTAGTTTAATTTAGAGTCTCCATCTGAAAACCTACTTCATCTTTTCTTATCGAATTACGAAACGGTCTGTTTCCCCGGTGTCACCCAATTACGGGAGTTTTGATTCACAGGGTTGCACCTCATCCGTCACTCTTCAAAATATCATTACTAAGTTTCTCACACTGTCGAGTCCCGTAGGGAGAGTAACCAATCATCACTCCATCACCCTCAGTCGTAGGAGTTGGAAGACCCAGGTTGGCTAGAACCCAGATTCACGAACACCCGTCAAATACCAATTGAAGAGGGTGAACCACTCTCAAAGTCATAGACGTTTTGTCGAGTTTCTATAACAGTACATACAGGGAACTTCCCCTTTGTCCTGCGACGGGGTTTCGACGTGATAATAAAGAATTGACAAGAAGGGAACAGAGGCGTAGCAGAGGGAAGGGATTAATCGCTGATAAACTTGGACGGTCACCTTTGAGTCCCTTCCAGTACCACCGACTTACTTCGGATAAAGGACATTAGTTCTTTACCCCCTGTTTCTTTCTAAAATTATAAGTCACCGGAGTGTTCCAGGACGAGTCAAAGTACTAGATGTCAGTCAAGTCAAGTCAGCGAGTCAGCACAGGTTGAGAAACACTAGGGTACCTGACACCGTACGGTCCGGAGAGACAGGTAGTGGGTCAGGACCTCGAATGAGTATGAGTACAGGTAACTCAGCCACTACAGTAGGTCGGTAGAGTAGGAGACAGCAAAAGAAGAGGAGGACGGAAGTCAGGAAGGGTCGTACTCCCAGAAAAGGTTACTCAGTCAAGAAGTGTAGTCCACCGGTTTCATGACCTCAAAGTCGGAATTGTAATCAGGAAGGTTACTTATAAGTCCTGACTAAAGGGAATCCTAACTGACCAAACTAGAGGAAAGTCAGGTTCCTTGAGAGTTCTCAGAAGAGGTTGTGGTGTCAAGTTTTCGTAGTTAAGAAACCGTGAGACGAAAGAAATATCAGGTCGAGAGTGTAGGTATGTACTGAGGGCCTTTTTGGTATCGGAACTGATCTACCTGGAAACAACCGTTTCATTACAGAGACGTACAATTATACGTCCAACCAGTATCGAGAAGAAGGTTCCTCGTTCACAGAAGCTTAAAGTACCGACGTTAGGGGTAGACGTCACTAAAACCTCAGGGGGGTTTATTTCAGACAGTGACAAAGGTGACAAAGGGGTAGATAAACCGTACTTGAATCAAAAGACTTACAACTCGAAATTCGGTTCAAGAAGTGAGAGGAGAAAGTGAAAGTAGTTCTCCGAAAAATCAAGAAGAAATGAAAGACGGTAGTCACACCACAGTAGACCTATAAACTCCAATAACTATAAAGAGGGCCGTTAGAACTAAGGTCGAACACGAAGGAGGTCGGGTCGTAAGAGTACTACATGAGACGTATATTCAATTTATTCGTCCCACTGTTATATGTCAGAACTGTATGAGGAAAAGGATAAACTTTGGTCAGACAACAAAGTACACGTCAAGATTGACTTTCCTTATAACGACCTGATTCGTGGACACTAAATTTAATCGACGTACCCAATCCTCTGGAACGTACCCAGACCTACAGTCCTCTGGAATCCAAGGTTACGTCCGAGTAAAGGTCTAATACCTATTAGAACCACAATTTCCTACTAATTTCCACTATTAAATCCACTATGTGTGTTTGAATTGTGAAGTACCTCACTTATCAGAGGAAAGTCTCTTAACGTTTTACCCGTTTTCAGCTCTTCGAAAATATTCTATTACTTACTTTTGTTTTGTTTATCTTTTGTAGACTAATCGAGCCCGACCCAACTGTTTCAGTTGGAAGAAATCCCATTCTTCCGGGTCTTAACCACAAATCCCTAACCTACTGATCTATGTGACACAAAGACCAGTTCATCTTGTAAATGTCCCCGGAATCCAAACCAACCGACTGTACCGTACGACCCTCCCTCACCGAGGTAGAACCCGGAATTGTCAATAAAGTTGTAACCCCTTTCAGTGAATTGACGGTATCCCGAAGGAAAGAAGACATTTTATCTACCCGAAGATGTACTCTTTTAGGTCACAAGTACCTGTATCTTTTTTTTATTCGGTTTAGAGTTCATTTATTTCCTTACGTTCAATTTTATCACTGTTCGAAGTTGTAAAGTGAACCTTTCACTCCTTGTCAATTTCCCCTACTATACCGTATAGTCGTCCTCGTTCCGACCATTCCTCCATCCAATCACGGTAGAAAGGTATATCGTAGTAATAGTTCTTGGACCGAACGACGTCAGGTACCCCAACGTTTCTCAGCTGTGTTGACTCGCTGACTTGATTTGACTTGACTTCTTGGAGTTTTATTCAACATGTAGGAAACTAGAATATTAGGGTGGAGGTTTCTTGGTAGTTTTCCTTTCTTGATCTTTTTGTTCGATTAAATTAATTCCTAAAAAGTTGTGTTAATTGGATCATTGATCGAGTCGCATTGTTACTTTACTGATATCTACAGGTACGTGTGTACTTTTCATTCTAATGTTCCTTACAAATTATTATACCTTTTACCAATCTTTCCTTACAATATAATGGCTTTTTCTTAATATGCGTTGAGAAATATCACACCAAAATTCAAGTAAATTTTTGATACATGTATATGTATGAATCCTTTTGCATTCCCGCAAAAGAAACCCACAACCCTTTCACAACCCTTTCAAAGGAAAAGTAATACAAAAATATAAAAATAGGAAATCAATTACTCACACATGAAGAAAATATGTGTGTTTTCCTTCAATAAAAGTCTTTTTCGATTTAACTATTTATTTTACTTCCTATATTTGACCAACTAAAGACTCACAAGAACATTTGGTGTGTAGACACTAAATCTAATGTAAAATCTTTTTTTTAACCGTCTTACTTCCTTCGTTTTGTAATATTTGTTTTAGTTATGTATAAAATAACTAAATTATCTCACCTTAAACCTTCACCGGACAAACGGAACTCCGGAAATTTGACACGAACATCACATTCCTCAACCTTGTGAGTCTACACCCATCCGTCCTATAGACGCAATTAATTTACGAGAATTTCATTGTCGATGAAGGAACTCTCTTGTAACGAAGGTGACTTTGAAATTGAGGACGTTATCGGTTGACAACGACAGACCCTGGTATTTCCTTTAAGAAATCGCAAACGCATGACATCCTTTTTCTGGGGTCCTTATCACTTCGTTATCACCTCAAATTCTAAAACAACATTACGGTTCACCATATTATATCGTCAACTCACGTGTCCAGGACGTCAGTCATTTATACCCAAAATTAACGTTCCTGTGTCTGAACTCAGTTCGAGTACTGGAACCCACTCATTGAATTGGAGAAAATGAAGTAAAAGGTTTAGATATTTTAGTAACGAAAGATTTTGGTGACAACCTCAATTCTATTGTATATGTTTCAGGAAACTTGTTATGGATTAGGTATCATTCGTGAATTATATTTATAACGAAAAAATACACTAATACTTCAGTGCAGGAATTGAGTACCAAATAAATAGATATTTTAGTCGTACTATTATCATTGATAAACATCCAAAGAACACTCTTTATTTACTTTTATTTGTATATTTCTCATACAGAGTCACGATGATATATATATGTGTGTGTGTGTCTCATTCGTTTTTCATGATCAACAATTTTTTACTCTTTTCTGTAAGTCGGAAGGTATAGACATGTAAATTCTGTAAGTTGGAAGGTATAGACATGTAAAGCATACATACTTAAATCGGTTACTGACTTTTATAAACTTTTTTTTAAGGTCTTCAAGGGTTTTTCGTTCGAAACTTAAACGACACGTGATCGTTGATAAATGTGTCGTAAATGTAACATAATTCCATACTATTCATTAGATTTCTACTAAATTTTATATACCCTCCTGTAACGTACCCAATATACGTTTACGATACGAAAATGACGGTTTTATAACTGAAAGAGACGGGTGACTTGGACTTATTTAGGAGACGGTTGACTCTTGTGTCGTCCGATCAAGGAGTCCTGACACGGAGAAAAGGAACCCCTTGACTCTCTGAAGTAGATCGGACCCAGAGGACCAGAATCCCATTTAATCTGAATCTGATTATTTCACTTTCACTTTCAGCGAGTCAGAACAGGCTGAGAAACGCTGGGGAACCTGATATGTCAGGTACCTTAAGAGGTCAGGGTTTATAGTCTCACTCATCGGAAAGGGAAGAGGTCCCCTAGAAGGGTTGGGTCCCTATTACAGAACGGAATAAGAAGAACGAAACAAAGTTTTGGTAGTATCGACCCCCGTCTATCGGTCCATTAACACAGGGAAACAGAGACCAAATAACAAGACGTCGGAAGAAAGAATTTACGTTTTTCTTTCTTTTGATGTTCCCCTCCAGACACCATTTCCATTCTTGGTCCACGTCCTACATTAATCGTATCTTAATTTCTTATTACCTCTTCCTTTACCGTTAGGTGAGGTCATGATAAAGGACCTTTTAAGGTACCTATCCCCTCGGACCAATCCGATGTCAGGTGCCCCAGCGTTTCTCAGCCTGTTCTGACTCACTGAAGTGAAAGTGAATTTCTTATTATCCACGTCTTACATCGAGGACGCCTCAATCCCCCGGTTATCTACCTCCTACATCAAATGTGCCCCAGTCTAAACAACAAGTCAACAAGTCAGTACAAACTGAGACTCTGGGGTACCTGACGTCGTACGGGTCAAAGGGACAGGAAGCAGTAGAGGGTCTCAAACAAGTTTGAGTGCAGGTAGCTCAGTCACTACGGCAGGTTGGTAGAGTAGGAGATAGCAGGGGAGGACGACGGAAGTCAGAGTCGCGGTTCCAGAAAAGGTGACTCAGTCGAGAAGCGTAGTCCACCGGTTGCCTAACCTCGAAGTCGAAGTCCCAGTCGACTCAAAACTCTTTTCGTTTGGAACAACATCTGATGTCTAATCCTTGTGAATGTCATTTTTAATTCTCACCAGTCAGGACGAGTGACAAGAAATAGAAGGAACAAGAGTCCTCTCTCTTCTTTCTTTGTGAGTAAGGAGAAAAAAGGAAAAGTCACGTTGTCACAGTGAGCCCCGAACTAGTAGGAGGACGTCAAACCACAGACCCCCTCAGCCCCACCCTGGACCTTGGTTGGAGGTGCCTGTGTCTCCCTGTTGACATGATTTGTAACAACTCTTTTTTACAATCTTCAGAGTTGGATAAAGAAAGAAGAGGATAAAGAAAGACTCTCTTAAGAGAGACCTTTTGGGTACTTCCCATTCTAGTGATTCCTAGGAGATGGGAACACCCTAGTAGCTTGTTAATTTTGAGGTAGTCTCTACTACTCGAAGAACTTTCTCTTCTTTGGTCGAAACATAAACACACAAGAGTTCTGACAAAAAAACCCGAAGGGTCCATCACGAAAACCATTTCTTAGGTGGACGGTTACGTCCTCTGTGTCCCTGAGTCCAAACTAGGGACCCAAGACCTTCTAGGGGACCTTCTCCTTTACCGTGGGGTGAGGCCATAAGAACGGACCTTTTAAGGTACCCGTCTTCTCGGACCACCCGATGTCAGGTACCCCAACGTTTCTCAACGTGTTCCCGACTAAAACATCACCGAGTTTTCCGAGACTACCTCCTTTACCTTATTCTAACACTCCTATCTCATGTCTCGTAAAAGGGTCCAACGGTCTCGGGACTAAGAGGGTCCGAGACGACGGAGACCGATACTGGAGTCCGGTCGAAATCTAACTGAGGATCAACGAATATTAGTCCTCGTTAATCTGAAGAAATAGAGAGAGTCCCTTCCTTCCAGTTTCGTCCACCACCTAGACTTCAGGAACCATTTCAAACAGATTAAGAATTAAAAGAGTTGATATTACGTTTTCTTCTCTTGATGAAAGAGATTCAAATCTGTCAGTTCAAAAAGGGACCCCCGTCAAGAAGACTAAAGGTCAAGTAACAAGGACCGACTTAGTGTATACTAAGTCTTAGTAAAGTTAACAAGATACCTATTAATATAAGGCGATACTCAAACACAAAATTTGAAAATAGGAACTAAACATATTTAATGAAACTTTTAATTATACTGACTTTAGTACCAAAGTCTTTAAGAAACATTCATTAAGGTACAACCGAAGATACAAGGAAGAGTGACTGCAGAATGACTAAAATTACATCTCATGTTCAGTCTTTTAGATTTGACCAGAAGAATCGGAAGATCAGTTTCTAGAGTTTTAGAGAGATACAAAATCACTCACCCTTACCTAACTAGTATTTAACCGGTAAAAAATGAGTTTTACGATGAAGAGATAATCAAAGAAAAGAAAGAATTTGTGAAATCCCATGAACATCCTAGACTTCGACACTCAGTACTCCATTACTGAAGTTCATGTCCCTTCTATTTTCCAAGACAACAAATATCGTAAAAATCAACCAACCATTATTGATAGGTCTCACGACTCTTCCTATAGTCCGAACACCCTCGAGACGTTTATCGTGTCGTTCGGTCGTTTATACTACAATATCGGTGCGCAAGGCCCTTTGTTTGAGTGAGTCTTCCTGTTACGTCTATCGCCTCGCGTCAACTAATGTGGCCGCCCGGGTCCCGTCTCAGAGGGGGAACGGTTCCTGGGGCTGGTCGTAAACACTTTTAGAAAATATGGGGTACACATGCATAGACTTGGGTGGTGAGGTTTAAGGAACTCTGAATGTATTTGGTTCCTTTTATGTTAGGGTCATTGAGGTAGTAAGTGCACGATACACGAGTACACGAGTTTGTCAGTTTGTTAATCGGTTATTAGTTATTTGGGCTCCAATGTGAGGCTATCTATGTCTTTTTAAATACCGGACAGACCTCCTTCCCCACTAATCACATACAAAAGAGAATCCGCTCCTCATTGGATCTATGCTAGAAGTTCCAAGGGGACAGACCTCCCCCCAGAATAGGAAGACAACGACAAAAGTATCCGTGATTTGTGTCTCAAGTCTCAAGTGACCTTTCCACCGACTCGTACTAGTCGTACTTGTCCGGATTCTACCTCAGGTCCGGGATACTTAAGGAAGAAGTTACTATCTAATAACTACTACAAAGACACAACCCGTCTATACCCCTTCCACGAATATAACACGTCCATAGTAGCATTTTAATAAGTCTTCTCGTTATCATTTATACTTAGAGAAGTTCCGTGTAGTAATTGTAACGGGTAGTCCTTAAAGGTAAGGTTTCTCTCGGACTTTCCTATCGACCCTAGGTAAAAAAAAAGGAACGATACGTGTCTAATAGAGTCTATGTATACTACGGTTGTATACTATAGTCGTATAAATATAGTTGTACCTCGTATGTAAGAGGCGACTAATTTGACTTACACATTAATACTTTATTTGACAACAAGTCAACGATTTAACACAGACTAAGAAACACTGGGGTACCTGACATCGTACGATCCGAGGTGACAGGAGGTCATAGAGAGTCTCAAACAAGTTTAAGTGTAGGTAACTCAGCCACTGTGATAGATTGGTCGAGTAGGAGATACGAGGAAGAGAAAAACGGACGTCATAAAGGGTCGTAGTCAGAAACGTTAAGGAGAGATGGTTTAATTTACAATGATGTAGTAAAGGAAGACAAGTCCTTTAAATGGTTCTTTCAAACCCATCTCTTTGGAAAGACTTTAAAACATTCCTTCTTGAGTCTCGTCCCACCAAAAAGGTGGAACGTTTGTAGAAACGTGCAAAAACAATCGAACATGTCCATAGAAATCTTATGTACTAAGGTGTGTTTCCTTTTTTCCGTTCTCACCCTTTACCGAACATTCTCGTAGAAACTAAATGTTCCATTGTACTTCCGACACTTTATGACTCCTCGTCGACTTGACATGTTCGTCCGTCTGTCCTAAACAAAGATAACGTCGTAGTTTAATTCAGGGAGACCGCTTTTCAGTCAATCAAATATTCTCAGGAATACCTTAGACCGGTGAAAAGACGAAGGGCATCGTTTTTACGAGGGTCAGTAAGACGACTGAGACTCCAACGGGTGAAGTCACTAGTCTCGTTCGACCCCTGTCTACCCAAGACTCCGAGACTGAGCCGGGATACAACCCCAGTTCTTTACCTCAAGAGTTCTACACAACAATCCAAAGGGTGACCCGACAACAGGACATTTACAACCGACGGAGACTTGCAGCGTCAAAACATGGTCTCTATTTTGTTATGATAGTAAAATAAACCACCTCTATTTTGTTTAATAGTAGAGCCTTTAGAACGAACTAAGTCTTAGGATTAAAGGAATGGCAACAAGATACCCAAAAAAAAAAAAACAACAACAACAAGAACAACAATAAAGGAAAAAAAAAAAAAAACCGGGAAAAGAAGAGACGAGTAGGTTTAGAAAGAGAGAAAGGGAAGGGGACGGTGGAAGAAGTTCATTTTTTAGTCTCGTTATGAAAGGTATATTATGGATGTATGAACCAAAAGAGTTGTGGTTCTCTTTTTATATTCTCGTTTTAACTTTATACTTATTATGTGTTTATATCGTATGACAAAGACTAGACATAATGTGGATTAAACCATCGGGTCAACTGACTTCCTCCGTAAAACAAACTAAAAACTTGAACTTTTAATAATGAGAACGTGAGAAGTGATGGGTGATTACCACAATGAAGTCCAACAAAGACTTTACAATCCTAAGTCACAAAATGATGATAGAGACAGAATACTGAGACTCCTTCTTTTTCTCTTTTAGACTAACAGTTACCTTATATAAAATAAACTGTATATGACCTGAAATAAGACGACGGAAGTGGGTCCTGGTTCAAGACGGTAAGACAAAAAGAACTCTGTTCGAAACGAGAGTATAAGGAAACTGCATAAAACATTATTATCACAATGTAAATATACCCCGAAACATTACTTCTTTTACAAAGGTTTACCTGATAAAGTAAACCGGAGAGACCCTGTGACCTTCTCCGTTCTACCTACCGGGGTAAAAACTTTCTCCTTTGTCTACAAGTATTTTTGGTTCCAATCCTAGGTCTAGAAGCCTAAGTACAGATGGGAAGGATGTAGTGACACCGCGTTCCTCGGTGTCTTTATCTAAATGAAAAGAAAGAGGGAAAAGAGAAGGACCATCTACTTGTAATCTTAGAACCAAAAACTGTAATAAAAGACTAATTCCTAAATGATACTATATCAATCTCTTATACCTCTTCCGTTACCGTGGGGTGAGGTCATGAGAACGGACCTTTTAGGGTACCTACCTCCTCGGACCATCCGACGTCAGGTACCCCAGCGGTTCTCAGCCTGTGCTGACTCGCTGAAGTGAAAGTGAAAAGTGAAAGTACGTAACCCCTTCCTTTACCGTTGGGTAAGGTCACAAGAACGGACCCCTTAGGGTCCCTACCCCCTCGGACCACCCGACGGTAGATACCCGAGCGTGTCTCAGCCTGTGCTGACTTCGTTGAATCGTCGTTGTCAATCTCTTACTCAATAACGGGGTATACGACAATCCATTCTTCAATATTATGAATCGACTAATCACTGATTTACTTTAATAATATTATCTTTTGGAACTTCTTATTCCACTAATAATTGACATTTTAAAGTCAGTGTTTATTACTTTATTTGGGGTTTATTATTGACCATTCCTTAGGTGTACGTTAAGTCCTCTGGGACCAAGTTAAGGACCCAGTCCTTCTAGGTAATCTCTTCCCTATCCGATGGGTGAGATCATAAGAACCCGAAGGGACCACCGAATCGACCATCTTTTAGACGGACGTCACGTCCTCTGGACCCAAACTAGGGACCTAACCCTTCTAGACGGTTCTTCCCTTGTCGAAGGGTGAGGTCATAAGACCGGACCTCTTAAGGTACCTGATAGGTACCCAAGCGTTTGTCAACCTGTACTGACTCACTGAAAGTGAGTGAGTGGGTTGTCACCGAATTTGGCCTTTCGTCAAATGTAAGGGACAGTTTATTTTAAGACTTTCTTATCCGACCATACCACTGAAACGGAACGTTTACGAGGCTTGTGGGTGTGAGGAAGACCGAGTGACGAGACCATCGGACTCCACACCAAGACAAAGAAGACACGTTCCGTCGGAAGAGTTAGACCCGTTGTTTTCCCTCTCTTCGCATTTCTATTTGGGTACTTATTTTTCCTTCGAGAATGGAAGTACTCCCTTCATTTTTACTTGCTATATTTATTCGTTTACATAATACAATCCACCAATAGTGACGAGTCCCTTTCCTGGACCCCTACTCTCTTAGTATTAAAATTACTCTATCCACACCGGTGTCGCAGTTCCAGGGTAAACTGTCTTTTAAACTTTCCCCACTCCATCTTTCTCCCTACAGATCCCCTTCTTACAAACACGGTCTCCCTTGGCGTCGACCTTTCCAACTAAAACCAAACAAACCCTTTTTTCGTTTCTACGATCACACCGACTTCCCACTCGTTTCCCTTCTGTTTGTCCTCTACTCTCTCCATTCCCCCTTTTGTCTAATGTGCCATTTTATGGAAGGACCGGTAGTGTTCCGGAAGTCGAAAGTGTGATTCTATTCTTTAGCAACCTCCAGATCCCGTCTCTTCCCCACACTATATTCATTGTAGATTATCCTTGGAACCGACGGTACGACTCTTTACGGATTTCCCCTCCGTTCTCCTCTTCGTCCCTCCTGGTCGTCCTACGAGGACATCAGGTCGCCTTAACGACCACCGAACCTGGTCACACCATCGTTACCTTTGTCACTCTTCATAAACCTAAGAACTATGCAAAACCTTTTTTCACTTGTAATTTAAATGTGACGACATGATTACGTAATGATGTTTGTCACCAACTTTTGTTGTGTTGACTAATAGAGTGTCAAAAGTGACCAGTCTCAGGTCCGTACCGAATAGGACCAAGAGACGAAGTCCAACAGTAGTGTGACTTTAGTTCCACAGGTACCCCCAGGGAAGAATAAGCCTCCGAACTCAGTCCTTCTTGGAAGAGGGTTCGAGTAAATCCAACAACCGTCTCAAGCAACGGAACACTGTCGTCTTGAGGATCCCCGTACGAAGAAATTCAAGTCGTCCTCTCGGAGATCGGGTGACCGATTCTCTCAGAATCAGTACTCTTACTGTAGGGTAGTGGAAACAAAATAAGCCAACCAACCTGTATAGTAATCAAGACCCCTCCCTCCCTTGCAGACACATGATCCTCCGACCTTAATAACCTCCAGTGGGATTCCAGACAGGTGGTGTTACTTGTTTGTCAAAATAAACAAATAAATGAATCTACACACTGCGTTTCTTCCCTTGTTTACTTTTGGACTTCAACGTAAATGACTCTATTTCTTCTGGGTCCCTCCCCTCTAGTTCTCGAGTTAAAACCGACGTCGTTGTTTTTGTTTTATGACTCGACCGACGATGTATAGGTGTCCAACGACACAGGAAGAGGTCCCCTAGAAGAACTGGGTCCCGAGTTTGGACACAGAGAATCCAGAGGACGTAACCGTCCGTCCAAGAAATGGTGATCGTGGGGAAACCCACACAAGTGTACGTGGGTGTCCTTCTATAGTTTATCAACGTACATACTAGATCTTAATTCCCTCTTCCACTCTCTCTCTTTACATCCTGAGTAATCGGTGTAAATTTTATTCACCATAAATTTCGGTTCCTTACTCCAACGATCCCTTAACTCTCATCTGTCTTTTGTCCTGATCTGGACCTCCAGGGGTTGTACTTTTTCGGTCTCTCAGATGTCTCTTCGTCCTTTCTTCCCTCTACTCTTCCTTCTTCTCACAGACTCTCATATCTCAGGAACATCATAGGAAAATTCCAACTAAATTAAGTAAAGTTAGAGTCTTTCGGTTCAAAAAAAAAAAAGAAATTAGAAAGTCAAACCCCTCTGTGGATGGGTGGGACGATCGAGAAAGAGAGACTTACGTGACGGAAAATCTTACGGGAATCTACAGGCTCCAATTACCTTTGTTCAACACTTTCAAGTTGTTTGTCAAACGTAAGAACGGGTTTGTTCGGTTGGATTAAGTCGGACTCTCACATGTTGTACCAGTCACCCTCCCACCATGACAAAATAAAACCCTGGCTGGTTTATCTTTTGTCCGACGAGACACTTCGTACAATGGGGACCACAGTCCACTGTGTCTAGTCCGTGATGGAGTTTTCGTTTCCGAATTTTGTTACTGTTCTCTTACTCGGAAGACAATTATAGGATCTTCACCTGTCCTGTCCGGAAAGACAGATATGGAAGGCTGTAAATAAAGGCACATGTCTTTAGTAATTTTCATAATTTTGCATTCTGGAAAGATACCCGTATTACTTGATAGGAAAAAAGTGGATTAGTATATAACCTCAATTTCTATACAAAGTTATGGTAAATGAAACCCAATTTTAGTAAAGACAAGAATGTCCTGTGTCTCTTTTTTTTTTAGTACTTTAAGATTCACCAATTTTATCTTTTCTTCTGAGGTGAACACGTTTAAGTCATGAAAGATACATTAATCGTAACATCTACTACACATTTACGTGCATGTAGACGGCACAGTAATCGACACATACAACTTCGAGACAATGAGTTAAGGATCACGAACAATGTGGATTTTGTTTTGGGACTTACAAGTGAATCTTATTTTATAGAAAAGCGGTTAAAGGTGAGTTCGTAAAGAATCCACAGAAGTAACGGACCGTTTCACACGTGTCCACTGTTTAATAATTCGGAAAAATTTTTTTCACTCATCGTGACTAAGTCTTTATTAGTACAAAGTTTGTCCCCTGTTAATTAAGATAGTCGAGAGAACGTGTTTAAAACAATGTCAGGAGTAGATAGTTCACTCCTTTGTCTTCGTCTCAAACTGTTGAAAGAGACTTTCGTCCCCCTCGTTTGCGACGGGAACCGTCACTCCGTCCGACCGAGGACATTCTGGTGTGTCGACTGTAGGACCACCCCTGGGCGCCTCAGGCCTTCGTCCTCAATGGCGGCCCCTTACTTTACTGACGTAACGAAAAGTGTACCCGGACCTCCAGTTCAATCAAATAAACAAAAATTAAATCGACTTTAATATCCGACCAACTTTCTAAGGAAACTGCCACCCCCAGAAAACTTACTCAGTGTATTTGAAAACCAAAGAGAGAGTGAAAGAAGGTTGGGGAACAGGGGAAACGTCCTAATTTTTTCGTGAACCCTCCATATGTAATTAGAACGACCACAACAGTCTTCACTAGTCGCTCAAAATAATTTTCGAGACCCTGACGGACTTTCTGGAGGAACAGACTCAAACTTTACTTTCCCTGTACAATTCTAGAACCCCGTGCAACATCCTGGGAAGAAGGACGGGGAACCTGATACTCGACTGTGGGGACTTCCTTCGACTCTTCGGGGGGAAACAACTTCCCTAAAAGGACCACTCACCTTTGCTGAACCGGGGACAGCCGTACTCGAGAGGCTCGACCCCACCCGAACCACGGGACGAGGACGACGACGACGAGGGTCCGACCCGGTCGGGGTGGAAACAGGCACAATTGGTTCCCCAGTCCCACTACTTCCCGTCAAGGCGGAAGGACAGAGTTCTACTGGACTTCAAGTGGTAGGGGTTTCTCTTTCTACGGACGTTTCACCTTCAGCACTACTTACTCGGTTATTGGGTCTCCCAACCCTTTGAATGAGGTGTCCATCCAGTATAGACTCTAAACGATAAATCATCACACACATACTTAGACTCATACACTCTTACATTCCCCTCCTCCCGCCTCTCCTCTCTCTCTCTTTCTATTTTCCAGAAGGAAGTTCCATGGTCTCCACTCACGACAATTCTTCAAGTCTAAACTTTATCACCTCAACGTTAACTACCCGTATTATGACTCAACAAAAAAGATACGTTCCACTTTGGACAATTTTAAAAAAACTCCATATTGACTGTATGTTGTAATCAAAGTCCACACGGTCCATTACTAAACTATAACCAGTTTTGATAAAAACTTACAAGAACTGACTGACACTTAATGTTTTGGTTGACCTCAATGAGGACAAATACAATTGTGGACACCACCTTCCGACCACGTCTGAATACCTACCTACCTAAAAATTTACTTTTTATGTGTTTAACTGTTTAGAAAGGTTAAATAGGAGAGATAACTTCTATTACTTACATTTAGAATGATTCCACTCCCTTAGTTTATGGTGAGTAAAATCCATGTAGTCGTGAGACTCTTTGAATCCCCCCTTTGTCTCCTTTTACCCCTGTCTCTCTCTCTTTTACTTTTGTTCCGGTCGGAAGGTTCCCAACCTCACCCGTCAGAGGACACATCACACTATACCAGTTAGAGATACCCTGATAATGACGGGTCTAATAGAGTGGGACCGGTCAGTTCCACGGAAACCTATTCTACAGTCCCAAGGTCCTGTTAAAATCCTGTGTGAACATGACGTCTTATCGTTTTTATTTTGTACTTCTGTAAAAATAGATAATGGTAGTGAGTTTGTAAGGGAACTTATTACCTTCTCTAGACCTTTTCTCTACACTTCTATGAAATTTATCAGTGACAAGAAGTTTTTACAGGCGTATATAAAAAGAGGCAAATTAGTACCAGAACCTCTGGAACAGTAAATTTCCATAAGACACGACTTAGGAAAACTTCCCATTTCTCAATAGGAGATTAAGTGACCCAAATCCTTTCGGGGTTAATAGTTTATAAACAACTTTCATTTTTAAAAAGAGATATGTGTCATCTTATAGTGAAGACTAGAATTATGAACAAGAATGACACCAAATTGAAAGGAGAGTTACGTTTGTCAAAACTCTTATAAGTTGTGACCTACACTGATGAAGAAGACCGTTTTATGTAGTAAAGATAAACGACTTGATACTCGTAATTACAAGAAAGATAAATCGATTTTTATTTTTTAGGTAGTTGAATAAGTTTTCACTATTGTCTACAACATTTCTTCTTGATTTCTCTGTCTCTATCCCCTGAAGAAACCGTCGGGTCACCAATTCTGAAACGAAGGTCACGTTTCTCACACCCAAACTGACTACTTTCTTTAGTTTCTACTGTGTTTATCTACCTCTTCATATGGTACAAGTACCTAGTCTTCTTAATTATATCACTTTTACTCATATTATGGGTTTCGTTAGATATCTAAGTTATGTTAGGGATAGTTCGATGGTTACTATAAAAAGTCTCTTGATCTTGTTTATTAAAGTGTTAAACATACCTTTATGTTTTTGGAACTTATCAGTTTCGTTAGAACTCTTTCTTCTTACCTTGACCTCCTTAGTTGGACGGACTGAAGTCTGATATGATGTTTCGATGTCAGTAGTTCTGTCATACCATGACCGTGTTTCTGTCTTTATATCTAGTTACCTTGTTTAATCTTTCGGGTCTCTATTTAGGTGTGTAGATACCCGTGGAATAGAAACTGTTTCCTCCGTTCTTATATGTTACCTCTTTTCTACTAGAGAAATTGTTCGCCACGACCCTTTTGACCAGTTGGTGAACATTTTCTTACTTTGATCTTGTGAAAGATTGTGGTATGTGTTTTTATTTGAGTTTTACCTGATTTCTATTTTTACATTCTGGTCTTTGATATTTTGAGGATCTCCCTTTTATCCGTTTTGTGACAGACTGTATTTAGTGTCCTCCTAGGAGATAGTGGGTGGAGAGTCTAATTACCTTTATTTTCGTTTTTCTTGTTTACCCTGGATTAATTTGAATTTTCGAAAACGTGTTACTTCCTTTAATATTAGTTCCACTTTTCTGTCGGAAGTCTCACCCTCTTTTATTATCGTTTACTCCGTTGACTGTTTATTAATTAGGGTTTTTATATGTTCGCCGAGGACGTTGAGTTAAGGTCTTTTTATCTACTGGGTTAGTTTTTTACTGGTTTCTTGATTTGGTTGTAAAGAGGTTTCTTCTGTATGTCTACCGATTGTTTGTACTTTTCTACGAGTTGTAGTGAGTAATAGTCTCTTTACGTTTAGTTTTGGTGTTACTCCATGGTAAAGTGCGACCAGTCTTACCGACGATAGTTTTTCAGATGTTTGTCATTTACGACCTCTCCCACACCTCTTTTCCNGTTAAGGTCTTTTTATCTACTGGGTTAGTTTTTTACTGGTTTCTTGATTTGGTTGTAAAGAGGTTTCTTCTGTATGTCTACCGATTGTTTGTACTTTTCTACGAGTTGTAGTGAGTAATAGTCTCTTTACGTTTAGTTTTGATGTTACTCCATGGTAAAGTGCGACCAGTCTTACCGACGATAGTTTTTCAGATGTTTGTCATTTACGACCTCTCCCACACCTCTTTTCCCTTGGGAGAATGTGACAGCCACCCTTACGTTTGATCATGTCGGTGATACCTCTTGTTACACCTCTAAGGAATTTTTTGACCTTTATCTTGACGGTATACTGGGTCTTTAGGGTGACGACCCGTATGTGTGGTTCCTTTGGTCTTGACTTTCTCTGTGCACATGGGGTTACAAGTAGCGTCGACGACGACGACGACGACGACGACTTAGTGAAGTCAGTACAGGCTGAGACACACTGGGGTATCTACCGTCAGGTGGTCCGAGGGGGTAGGGACCCTAAGAGGTCCGTTCTTGTGACCTCACCCAACGGTGAAGGAAGAGGTTACGTACTTTCACTTTATACTTTCACTTCAACGAGTCAACACAGGCTGAGAATCACTGTGGTACCTGACGTCGGATGGTCCGAGGAGACGGGTACCCTAAAAGGTCCGTTCTCATGACCTCACCCCACGGTAACACAAATGTTATCGGTTCTGTACCTTCGTTGGATCTACAGGTAGTCGTCTACTTACCTATTCTTTCGACACCATGTATATGTGTTACCTCATAATGAGTCGGTAATTTTTCTTACGTAAACTTAGTCAAGATTACTCCACCTACTTTGACCTCGGATAATATGTCTTACTTCATTCAGTCTTTATTTTTGTGGTTGTGTCATAGAATTGCGTATATATACCTTAAATCTTTCTACCATGACTACTGGGTTTGCCCTCTGTCGGTTTCTCTGTGTCTATATTTCTTGTCAGAAAACCTGAGACACCCTCTCCCGTTCCCATCCTACTGAACTCTCTTATCGTAACTTTTTACATATAATGGTATACACTTTATCTAGTGGTCAGGTTCAAGTTACGTACTCTGTCCCACGAGTCCCGACCACGTGACCCTACTGGGACTCCCTACCCTACCTCTCCCTCCCCCCGCCCCCGAAGTCCCACCCCTTGTGTACATGTGGGTACCGACTAAGTACAGTTACATACCGTTTTTGGCGATGTTATAACATTTCATTAATCGGTTAATTTTATTTATTTAAAAAAAATTTTTTTCCTCACACCCAAACTAAGGGTCAGTCACTCGATTCTCGGGTGTAACGCGTATGGAGTACGGGTTTTTTGATCTTGTATTTTTCGTGTTCGTTATTTAAGTTATTTCCGAAATTTTTACCAGGTGTAAGTGGGGGTTTTTTTAGAACTTTTTTTCTGACTATGTATGATCGAGTTTGACTGTAGAGATCTATAAGGGGAATGGAGGGATACCAATATAGACTAAGGCTTTGTGTAGTCTTAAGATACCTCTCGAGAACACAACCCTCATAACGAATACTATAACATTGATTTACAGAGGAAGGTCAAAGGGTACTCGAAAAAGAAAATAGTCAGTCACTAGAAGTCTACCCATAGATTTGTCACAATCAAACACGATTACCGGGGTCCAGTGTGAACATAAGGGTTCACACATCATTAACGTTGTAGAGGGGTGAAAGAGGTTGTATATTGAAGACGACCTTCCACACAAACTAACTCCAGATATTCAATCCCCTTTCCATCTCCGGACCCTACCGAACACGGACCTCGGGACTACGTGATTTACACTATTCAACGACTTGTACTTATCCGAGTTATCGTCCGTCACCTCGGGAGTGATGTCCGTGACCCCAGTTTTCGTTTTGGAACCCCAAAACACCCCGTCGTTTATCCTGGGATTAGGATGTACTGGCCCCAGGAACTATCTCGTCCCTGAGTCCCGACATACCTTTTTTCACCTACGAAGTATTTCTGACTATTAAACTATTACCAAGGTTATTTATATAAAAAATTTTTTAATAAGTTGTAAATAAATCTTCATTTCGACTGATAAAACACTCCCTTCTTCTCTCCCTTTTAAGGGGGACATCACGTCTCTATAATTCGAGACCGGAGTTCGTAAGTTTTTGTTATGGAATAATAAAGGGTCTAAGAGGGAGGAATCTTTCGTAAAAACCCCTCTTAGATGACATTGAATTTGGAAACACCTATAGGACAGGGAGAGAGGTAAGGTTTATCGGATACTGAAGATTTGTGTATATCGTGAAAGATACTCTTATTACTTTTTCAGTATTAAAAATCACTATAAAATTACCACGAGTAGTGAACCGGTCAAGACTCCGGGACCTCTCGTTTTTCCCTAGGTACACTCGTCTTCATTCGTTTTGTGAATAAACCAGTGTTCTTAGTTCCTAACATCCTCTAGAGATTCAGTAGAGGAAAAGTTTGAAAGAGACTAAAATCCCGTTTTTAGGTAATAATCTTTCTACTACACCTTGTTTTTGTTGTATGGACAGACCAAATCCTTTCAGTCGTAACGTTCCGTTTCCTTGTCCCGAGGTATGTAGGGGTCTCCCAGGGGATTACACGACACCGAGTAATTTCCTAGCACGAAGTCACATACGTATAGGTCTCCATGGAGACTGTAGAGTTAAGAGTAGATTCTTAGGTGGACGGTCACGTCCTGACTTCTGAGTTCTCTACATCAAAGTTAGGAACTTAGTCCTTCTAAGGGACCTTATCCTTTACCGTTGGGTGAAGTCATAAGAATTGGACCTTTTAAGGTACCTATCTCCTCAACCACCCGATATCAGGTACCCTAGTGTTTCTGAGTCTGTGCTAACTTGTACGTGTGTGTTTCATTTATATAAATAAAAGAATTTTACACCTCAAAGTAATGGAAGACCTGTTTGTAATCTCGAAACATGATAGTTCTTTAAACAGATAGACCTTTTCGAAAGAGTCTAGTGGTCCACTAGAAAGATAAAAGAATAACACTATTAAACTTGTTTTGGTTTTAAGGATTCACTTTTCTCCAAAAAACTCCTTATACAGGGACAAAAATTAGGACCGTCTACGGTAAGAGAGATCCCTAAACAGAGAATACCTCAAAAACTTTAATTCGTATTGGAACACGTACGTACGCACGTTCACGTGTGTGTGTGTTTGTGTGTTACATACGTAATGAGGAGTTATCTCCACTTTCGTTCGAATACACCCGGGTAAGGATCACTCTACTGACATAATTGTTGTGGGACGACACATTACTTGTCAAAGTACACTAAACGTGTCTTTTACAAAACAAATTGTAGACAAGTTAATCACAAAAGTAAAGTAATGACTTCAAACAGAATCCTGGTTGTCCAAGTAAAAGGATAACCTATAAACCTTTCCTTAAGCGAACCGCGTATGGTCATGGAAGACAGATCTATTGGGAGAACTATATCAGTTAATCTCTTCCAGCTACCACTATACAAAAGGAGTACAAAATCCTGTTCTGAATGGGGGTGTGTCGTAACGAGTGTGGACAGGGTTTCGTTCTTTAGAGGACCCACCTTTTCGTGGTGTCAAATCACGACTCGAACGAGAAAACTTATCCTTTATATCGTCATTCTTTTATAGAGAGCAAACTTGGTCAAATGACAGTAATTTCACTCATTACTCAATCCTTACACACTGTTAAATTAATATTTAACATTAACTTTTCGTCAACCTCACCTTTTTTTGTTTCGATCTGTCATTAATCTTTTCCTAAATTGAGAGGAAACAAAACCAATCATTTAAATACCTGTTAATACCAACAGCGGAAAATATTTTCCTTTTGTATAGTACTTTGTATTTTGTCTACAAAGAAAATTGTTTCGTCTAACAGAGAAATAATGGTACTGATAAACAGTTACTATACCCCTTCCAGAAAGGAAATAGAGGAAGGAACAACAGTTAATTTTTCTCCTTCGCTTCTACACACATCTTGTCCTTACGTTTATTTACTAGAGGAGAAGATGTCTACAGAAACGAAGGAAAAAGACTGTCATTCCTTCCTCTATTTCTTCTCTGCAAGACTGATCTCAGTCTTTCCTAATACAAAAGACATTTACACACTCCGACATGAATCCGTGTCCGATTCATCGTACTTGAGTCGTCACTACTGTACATTTATGGAGTTCTCATAAAGAATCATGAGATGGTTCAGTCTGACATGTCTTACTCACAATACCACACTAACCTTCTCTTTTAAGAAAAATTTTTATACTGGGGTCTTATATTGTTAACCGTTAAAGGAATTATCAAGACTCAATCCACCATGTCAATTAATATTAAGACGAACTTCTCTCTTTTAACGGAACTGCAATGACAAACAGTGTACTTAGTAAAGTCAATAATGTATTGATCATTGGTGTCAGAAAACGTTCATTTACTCTTTGGTGACACCCAGAACAAACCGAAACTAGTTTGTGTTATCACAGGTATCATTCGTCGAAGTAGAAATTTATATTTTTGTGATAAACCTTTCCTTTCGTTATTTTCCTCTTCTTTCTTATGTGTCTCGATTATATCGTACAACCATACACCCCATTCTGCACAGAAAGGGACACATGTATGTCCATATGAAGGAATCAACGATATTTGGGGACTTTCCATAACCGTTTATTACAAAATTTTTTACCTTGGTATAAAATTTATATGATATTTTTCTATTAATAAATCTCTAGTAGTGACGGATTAAATAGACGAAGTCAAGTCAAGTCAAGTCAGCGAGTCAGTACAGGCTGAGAAACACTGGGGTACTTAACGTCGTGCGGTCCGGAGGGACAGGTAGTGGTTGAGGGCCTCAAGTGAGTCTGAGTGCAGGTAGCTCAGGCACTACGGTAGGTCGGTAGAGAAGGAGACAGTAGGGGAAAAGGAGGACGGGGGTTAGGGATGGTCGTAGTCTCACAAAAGGTTACTCAGTTGAGAAACGTACTCCACCGGTTTCATGACCTCAAAGTCGAAATCGTAGTAAGGAAGGTTTCTTGGTCTGAAAGTATTAAATCTATAAGAGTTTTGTCTGTTGTCGACATTTTCGTCCTACCAGTACCTGTACCCCGACGCATCCCCACAACCACCAATTTTGTGTGTGTATATCCCTCAAGAGACCATCAGATCACCAATCCTGAGACGAAGGAGACGATCCCCATGTCCAAGATAGGGACAAGTCCCTTAATTCTAGGATACGTTATTTTGAATGTATTTGTATGTATTACGATTCTCTTGTATTAAAGAAGTCCGGTATGAAATGACGACCTTTTTGATTTTTCACAATAGTTACTAAAAGTGTATATATAGGGAAAGAAGAGTACTTGATCCAGAAACTGACGGTAAAGGAAGGGTTACTTCATTTTATATGAGTATTACCAACGGGTTAAGAACTACTTCTGTGTCACTTCGAATCTGAGATGTCCATTCACCGTGTCCTCGCAAGAAGTAAGAAACAGTCTGTTGGTAAGACACACGAAGACAAAGAAACCTATTCATAACGATACCACCCTCAATGATCTAAAGTTTGTTCATTCATTAATCATCATCCTTGACCTCTGGACTTACCTACTCCGTTCTTAACATCGTGGGAAAGTCAATGAAAATAAATATAGGAGAAGGAACCCCAAAAAGACACCGTTTAATAATCGGAAGAGGACAAAGGGAAATCTCAAGAACATGTCCATAGAGACCAGTAAGTTAAGAGGTAAATGCTAATTTTTACCTCTAATGTTGGATGTTTAAAAATTACTCTTAATCCTTCTTTTATATAAGGTTTTCACTTACTTTAAGAAGTAAAACTAATAGTTGATGAATCAAAATCCTTCATGTTATAGAAGATAAAAATTTGTATAATATAAAATTTTTCCAAATTTTACTAGTCAATATCTCAACCTGTTTCACTAGTATATTGGGTCGTCAAGATGAGGATCTATGTATTTACATGTTCTCTTTAGTTTTGTACAAGTGTGTTTTTAAATGTGTTTACAAGTGACATCGTAAAACACATGTACAGTTTTTCAACTTTATTAGTCAGACTACTTACTCATTTGTTCTACACCATATAAATATGTCACTTTATAATAAGTCGGTGTTTTCCCTACTTCATGACAATGTACGATATTGTGTCTACTCGGAACTTTTATAATACGATTCACTTTCTTCAGTCTGTATTTTGCAATGTGTAACATATTAAAGCGAATATACCATACAAGTCATTTTCGTTTAAGTCTTTCCGTCTTTCATCTAACGTCAACGGTCGAAAGCCCCCACCCCACTTACCCCTCACTGACGAGTACCCATATCTAAAAATACCCCCCTCCACTATTTTCACAAAGACCTTAATCTCTCGTCCTACCAACGTATCGGAAGACTTTTATGATCTTTGTGACTCAACATTTGAAATTTTTACATGTAAAATCTTAATACACTTAATATAGATTTATTTTTCAATTAAATTTTTAATTCGAGTACCAATACAATAACGAGTGAAGTATCTTCGTTGACTTTTAAGTCACATCCACCTCATCCGGAATATATCAAAACATGAACCGAAAACAGTGAAAATTCTCATAAACTGATTTTAAACGGAATTCATGGTCTCCTTATGATCAGATCTCAAAACATCGTCTGTCACTTAATAGGACTAGTGGGTAGTATCCAGTCCGAGTACGATCTATCCGAATCCTTTGTTTTCTTACTCCTATTTACCCGACCAAAAGTCCCGGACTACGTTTTCTACCGATCTATTAACACTACGTCTTACTGTTCGGTCTTCTCCCCACACTTCGTTTACGACACGAGTCTTTTACTCTACCGTGGGTTCCTAAGGAACCCCGACAAACTAGAAGGATTCTGAAATTTCAATTGTTTTGATTAATCGAAGTCTCGAACGACTACTTAAGACCGACAAGGGTAAAGAAACTCAAAGATTTCCTACTCCACCCTCCTCGTCGTGTCTACTTCACGTCAATCTCCTGGACAGTCACAAGAACCAGAACTCCTAAATTTCATCTTGTAAGTCTCCTTAACCTCCGTATTTTCGTCTCTCGTACAAATAACGGGAGAATGGAGTAGAGATCGGGAAAACCATTCGATGAACTGGAGAGATTCGGAGTCAAAGGAGTAGACATTTTACCTCAGTTGTTGTGATGGTATCTAAGGACACTTCTGACTTACTATTTGAGAAACGTTCCTCAGAACGTACACGGACCCGGTAATACTTTCGTGTAGTTACCTCTTAGATAATAACTACGTGCTGGTAGTGAAATTAAAAGAGGGAAGTTATTTCTTACTGTCGGACAGTTAAACGACATATTGAGTCCCTTGAGTTTCGTCCTGAGACATTGTTGGATCTTCCCACCCTACCCCTACTTCGACCCTCCCTACAAGTTCTCCCTTCCCTAGATCCATACGGATACCGACTAAGTACGACTACAAACCGTCTTTGATTTTGTCATGACATTTCGTTAATAGGAAGTCAATTTTTATTTATTTAAATTAGTCTTTTTCTTACTGTTAGGTAGGGATAATCCAAGACGTTTATAGGTCTCTCACATCAAGGATTCCCTTACTTCCCTTACCTCCAATGTCAGTGGGTAGTGGGAAATGTACGGTGGGTGACTCGACTCGAAGGGGTCGATCTAACGTTTATTGATGAGAACATCACCGTAAACACTTTTCGTTTTTCCCGAACTACGAAGTCTTTAGGGAGTGGGGAAGTGAGGACTTAATTTTCAGTCACGTATGTACTTTTATACGAGTTGTAGTGAGTAATAGTCTCTATACGTTTAATTTTGGTGTTACTCCATGGTAAAGTACGGTTAGTCTTACCGACGCTAGGTTTTTAGATGTTCGTTATTTACGACCTCTCCCACACCTCTTTTCCCTTGGGAGAATATGACAACCACCCTTACGTTTGATCATGTCGGTGATACCTCTTGTCACACCTCTAAGGAATTTTTTGACCTTTATCTTGACGGAATACTGGGTCTTTAGGATGACGACCCGTATGTGTGACTCCTTTGGTCTTACCTTTCTCTGTGCACATGGGGTTACAAGTAGTGTCGTGACAAATATTATCGGTCCTGTACCTTCGTTGGATCTACAGGTAGTCGTCTACTTACCTATTCTTTCGACACCATGTATATGTGTTACCTCACAATGAGTCGGTAATTTTTCTTATGTAAACTTAGACAAGATTACTCCGTCTACTTCGACCTCGGATAATATGTCTCACTTCATTCGGTCTTTCTTTTTGTGGTTATGTCACATGATTGCGTATATATATCTTAAATCTTTCTACCATTACTATTGGGACATACGCTCCGTCGTTTTCTCTGTGTCTACATATCTTGTCAGAAAACCTGAGACACCCTCTCCCTCTCCCACCCTACTAAACCCTCTCACCGTAACTTTGTACATATTATAGTATATTCTTTGTTTAGCGGTCAGATCCAAACTACGTCCTATGTCCTACGAACCCCGACCATGTGACCCTACTGGGTCTCCCTACCATACCCCTCCCTCCACCCTCCCCCCAAGTCCTAACCCTTGTACACATGTGGGCACCGCCTAAGTACAACTACATACCGTTTTGGTTATGTTATAACATTTCATTTTTTTTTTTTTTAATTTCATGGTCTGTGGAATTTTTTTTCTTTTCAGTCACGTACTTGATCTAAACGTCCTATACGAATTTGACGTGTGTACGATCTCTATTCTGACTCTAGTCTCGTCAGTAATTTACGGGTATAAATACTATCTAAACTCTCTTCCACAATTTTCCTCCCAGTAACCTTTCCCTTCATTGTCTTTTTCCTCAACTGCGGTTAAATTCCTCTTCCCTGTTTTTGTCCCTCCACCCCACATCTCATATTTCATTTTAGGTTTGAGAGGGACTATGTGTCTAACACACTTTCTGTTAGAAATTCGAAGTTCGGTTGAATCACGGGTTCATCGTCTTCTTGGACGTGTGGCCATTACAACGGAAACGAGACAAGACGGGAGTCCAAATGACTCTGTCTGTGGAAGTGCCTTTGGAAATGGGACGCCCAGATGGAGGACCTTGGTCTGACATTGTAGTAGGCGCACTCACTACTACGTGACCTCCACAGACTCAAGATGCCGGACAGGGCTCAGTAACTATTCTTGGACGAGTCCAAACTAATGCTCTCCTACCGGTCGGACCTTACGTGTCAGTCTGACCTGGGACACCCTTGAGTCGACGGTCGGGTGCCGGTCGACCAAGACCACCTCGGGGTCGACCTTCTTGGAGCACCTCTAGTCGGTGTATCAAAGAAGGGACTCAGAGCATACTATACAAAATTATGAATAGACCTACAATGATTTAGACGGTCCAGAATTTACCAGTAGAAGGTGTCACTGTTCCTCAAAATGAATTATCCTAAACATCGACCAACTTTTGTATCTAATCACCGATTCTCACGTCTGAAACCTTTGTCTTTTTGAACCCGAACTTTTGACGGAGACGACAAATGAAGGACACACCATGATCCAGTCAAACAATTGGATTCAGAGACTTTTTACCAGTTCCTATCACCGACAAGGTATCCCAACATATTTCCACTCTCACTCACTCTAGTGTGTGTGTGTGTGTTTCGTTAAGTGTGTCACAGACCGAGTATCGGTCACGAGTCATTGACAGTCGACAATAATAATTATCACTCATCGTTATCGTCACTATCGGTCTCATCGACCCCTTAAATAATCCACAATAATCTGAACTTCGTCCAAACCCAATTTCGACCATCCGTCCTCTATACCAAATTTAGTCCTTCTCAACTACCTATTACAAGGAGAACAATAAGTAAATTAATAGTATAAAACCCGTGAAGGATCTACGTATAATCACAAGATCCGTGACACCTTTCTGGTTCTTTATATTCCCTTTTAGTACCAGCATCAGTATGGACCTTAAACCTGTCATACTACCCATTACAAGGAGAACAATAAGTAAATTAATAGTGTAAAACCCGTCGAGAATCTACTTATTATCACAAGATCCGTGACCCCTTTCTGGTTCTTTATATTCCCTTTTAGTACCAACATCAGTATGGACCTTAAACCTGTCATTTAATATCGATTTCTGTACAAACGTGTATACAGTAGAGTAGATCAGAAACGTCGGAAGACCCATTTTTATCTTATGGGTCAGAAACGTAGTCCCTTCACACGTTTTCCGGTGATTGTTTTCACCGGACACGTATAGTATCTGCCACGTTCTCACTTATTATGTCAACCGTCTCTGTTTTTCTGATGCATGACCTCTCTACTGACGTCAAAAATCACCTCCTCTAATCCAACCAAGTCCACCAGTTACTTATAAACTTCTTTCCAAATCACTTTTCTGTTTCGCCTGGACCTCTTATCCGTCTTAAGTCTCCACAAATTCACCCCTCACTTAAAGTCACTTATCTTATAAGATCGTCTCTAACGTACCACCGCGATACCTTTACCTACGACATTTATGTCTGTTCTCGTCCTGACACCTTCCGGATGTCACTCGGATAAACAGTCTCCACCAGGTGGTGGTCTTTTACGTAAAATATAAAAAAGAGAGTTCGTGAAAACCACCCATTCCTGGAACAATCTATTAGCCAGCTAACAAAAATGTCATTCCTTTACCGTCCAAAAGTCTTACGACTGTTGGGTGAGTCACTTGCTAACCGCCCTTGTGCTCACAATAAATCAGTCACTCTCCTTTATTCACAGACACCTTCCCTCCTGTCCAAAAATTTCCATTAGTGATTCCATGTTCACGGAGAGAATTAAGGGACGATACGTAAGATCTTAACCCCTGTCTTGACTTCACAGGTCCACCGTCCACATGGGACCCTGACTTCTTTCAGCCTTCAGAGTTTCACTCGACACTCCTCAAGGACGACTACCCCGAAGCTATGGTTGTGGACTCAAGGGGAAGAGGGTTGTAACTAATGAAGAGGTAGGTTGACCTGGAGTGTCTATCGTCCTCATTTTAGTGTATGTTCCATCTCAGATACCTGAGTACACAGACCCAGGGGCCGACTCTCGACCAAGGGACCCCAGTGAACACGACCGAGGGTACAGTCGCTCCCAAGGGCATACCAACACCCACCTTGTCGGATTACTGAGTGACCTTGACGTCCGAACAAGACGGTCATTCACGAATTTTGTCCCAACCAAAACGTGTATTATAGGTACATATTAAAGGGAAAAGACCGTTAGAACATCGAGATGGCAACGTTGAATCTTTCTTGGTCTTAGTCCAATGTACGATTGGAAAGAGAGGGAAAGGGAAGTTATAAGAAGTCAAAGAGCAAAAGCGAAAACATTGAGGACGAGAAACTACGAAGTAAATGGGGAAATAATCTGGAAGAAAAGTAGACAACCTCCTTTAGTTTCCCAGGTGTGTGGGTAAGTCGTTCCGGTATCCTTTGACCCCCTCTCCCTCAGGAGCGGGGTGACACTCCCGACATCGTCCCGGTAGAGGCAGAAGGTCAGAGAAAATTTAAGAGGAACGGAAAGAAGGAGAACTAGAGGAGAATGACTTTACTACTGTCTTTCACTTCAGTTAGATTCACTTTCTAACCGTCCGAAGAGATGATTCCGTGAGACATTACACAAATAAACCCTTCGACTTTACTGATACTTGGACGACTTTGTCCAGTCCAAAACACGACTAAATTCTAGTAGACTCTACTGTAAACACTTTCTTGAGGTAGAAAGTCAGAGTGAAGAAGGAGACTAAAGAGGATTCTCTGGGTTACTTACAACTTGTAATAATGGTGTCCTTAATTATTTTGTTTCGTACTCTTTCTTTACTAATTTGTCCCAACCTCATAAAATATTAACTCTTGACCTTTTTAACACTCCACCAGACCAGTTTAACTAGTCCATTTAGTGAACCCCTTCACTCTAAATTCTTCTCTAAATTCAGACTGTACTTATCAATCGGACGGGAACCCTGACCCAACGGACCCAAGTTTACAAATGAATTGATCGACACACTAAAACATGAGATACGGAGTAAAAATTCTAGAAAGTTACCCGTATCATCATGAAGAATAACTCTCCTAAATTACTCCACTACGAATGTTTCGAACCGTGTTTCGACTTGTGTATCATTCGAGATGTACATAAAAAACGATCACTTTTTTGACTACAAATACCTTTGTTAACCAAATCGGGTTCGGGGAATAAAATATGACCCCGGTGTTTTTAACGTATAGAACTGGTATGTACGTACCTACTTAGTTCTGATTTGAGAGTCAGAGGATTGCTAATCATGTACAAAAGACAAACAAAACTGTACTTTGAAGAAACTGTAAATTACGAAAAAATAGAGACATTTCTTGTTTTAAATCTCGGTAAAAAGAAGGATTAACTAAAAAGTAGAAAAAGGAGTATATAACTATATCCCGAAAGAAACAACTATAAAAGTCTAATCAAAATAATCTTCAAAGGAGAGATTTTACTAGAAGGACATAATAAATCTTAAACGAATATGGTATCAGTCAAACCGTACAGTATTTGTCTAAGAAAATACTAATATCATTATACGAGTTACCGTCTCCGATAAAAAAATTTTTTCGTGTCTTTCTTTTTTATTCTTTTACCTTGATCCCATAAAGATTATATATATATATATATTTACATACACATATATATGGGTATGTGTGTGTGTGTGTGTGTGTGTGTGTGTGTGTGTGTGTGTGTGTCTCCCCCTCTGTACGTATGGTCTTAGTCAAATACCTCAACTTAAATACAATATAAACTTCAAAATATAGAGTAATAAAATAATAAAAATACGACCATATTAGGTAGGAGTAGTTCTTTGACTGATAAGTGGGTATTAAAGAATATCTAAATTTTTATAAAAGAACAAATACAAATGGAAAAATTAGACGGACTCTATTTAAAATAGAATAACATTTTGTTGTCTTGTCAAAAAAACGTTCATCGGTTTTAAAAGTTGTGATAAACTACTTATTACTTGGACAAAGGATGACTAAAAAACGAACGAGACAACATATCTTTCTATAATATACAGACAAAGTTCCAATCAAGAGAATAAGAAATCTAACCGGGTGAATAAGAACACGGTCATGGTATAATAAGGTTTTATTTTCCAGATTTTATCTGAAATTATAAAATATCCGTTCAAAAAGGAGTACTAGACGAAGTTTTAAAAGAATAGATAAGAATCAAGATCTATTTATTAATTATAAATACAATCAAAAAAATTCGGGGATTAATAAAAAATAGTCCTAATCTAATTTTAATGATTAATAAAACTCTTTTTAACCTTATAACCTTGTAAATGGTATAACTCAGTAGAAAAGGTCCGTTTCCAATAGAGTGAAGCAACTCCGTTTACTAGAAACTGTATAAAGACAATTCCGACGTCAAAAGAAGTACAGGGAACGCGTGTGAATGATTCAGGTTAGGATCCGTCAAACAAAAGTACTTGAATAAGACTGATCAGAAGAAGAGGAGGTGATAAAGAAGAACAACCAATCACTACTATTTGTCCTTTCGATAAAGAACCAGATTAAAAGAAAACAGACCGAAGAAAGAACTTAAGTTAATAAGATTTTCAAAAAGTTAAGATATCCGAAAATTCTGACATAATTAATGTAGAAGGTGACTACTACTATTAAAAAGGGAAGAAAAAGTCATTAATAAAGAGAAAAAAGAGGACATAAGGGGTGACCAAACCGGTCTTATTATAATTTATGTCACTACGTATAGTCTTAGTAACAGAACATGTAAAATAGTGATAATTGACGTGTGTGACAGGAAAAATTAAGAAGAACGGAACTTAAGTAGAGAGAAACTTTAAGAATATCAGTGTAGACGTCTGAAAAAACCTAGTAGGAAAATGCAAATTAGAAAAACATATTAAAATTTACGGAGAGGACATTTCCGTCTATATTAACCTATAAATTAAAGTCTTATAAACAGAATTTGTTCTCTTATCTCTGTTATAAAGATATTATTACCTATAGACAAAAAAAGGGATAGTAGAACAAAATACGAAAGAACGATTAATTATTGTAGTAGAACGTGAGATCCAATATAAAATAAACGGAAACGGAGATGAATAAATTATAGGGTAAATTTTTAAATCAAGAAAAAAATTTAAAAAATTTTAAATAAAAAATAAAAAATTTAAATCAAGATTTAACTTTTTTATGAAATTGGAAATAAAAATTGTATAATTCATTTTTTTGTTACTTCAGAAAACGGAGGAAGTATATATAATACTCCAGACTAGGATAAATGGGAAAGAGTGACGTTAATGGGTGGTGGTCCGAACCAATTGTATTAGGTGTTGAAAGTAAGATCGTATAGTAGAAATATGAAATACTATGAATCGAAGTAGAAAATAAAGTTCACATGAGAAAACTGTAAACATAGGTAAAACAATCACAAAGTTCATTATAAACAAGTTCGAATTGGAGATCCAAATTATAAAGAATAACAAGTCTTGGTTAGGAAAATATGATACTAAAGGAGTAAGAACTAATTTAATATTTAGAAGTTTACGAAAAGTTACCGTGTAATCTTGATGTGTCAGATTTGAGAGTCGCAATAGTGAGAAAACAAAAATATTTGGTGGTACACCCTCCCTCTCCTCAACAGTGGAAGACAAAGAGAACGAAAAGAGAGAAAGAGACTCGGAACGACCGATCAAAGACTTTAAGATCCGACTCTTCACCCACCGAAACCTCCTGAAAACCTCTCTCTCCAGAATAAACTGGTCCGTAACTTTCTTATACCGAAACACGAGAGACTCAACCCACCCACAAAGTTCGAAGAAGGATCAGAGTCCCGTTAAAGGAACAAGAGGACCTCTAAGGGGAGACGTTTCCGGAGAGTAGAAAAGATCGGACTAAGTAGTTAACGTCAAGGAGGGTCACGAGGATCCTATACTGGAGGTGGAGGTCGAAGAAAGACACCTCTAAAAACCGAAGAGTATCTGCGTGGATTTCCAGTCCCTGGGTCTACTGGGATCTAGTTACGAGACAGGGTGAACGAGGTATAGACTCCCGTGAGTGTATAAGGACGGACGTCGTTTGTTCCTGATCTCTCACTAGGGTCGTGTCTATGGTGCAAAGAAGACGGGGACCGGTGAATCGAAGGAGTCCCTACTCGGGTTGTAGTTAGGGGACACACGAGGTGACCATTTTGTGTGTAAATTCCGACCACACTATCTTCGAAGGGAGGACTGTGGACCCTGTTCCCTACTTCGTAACGGGGGGGAGGGGAGGAGAAGTATCTCCCGTATGTCACACTCCGTAGTTCCGCCACTGAGTCGTGTTGTGTCTCGTTGAAGACAGACATTTATTTAGAGAAAGAGAATGAAGAGAGTTGGGAAAATATAAGAATCTCACCCACTCTTCCAAGATCTCAGACCTTGACCAAGGTCTGTTAAACAAAACATTTAAGACGGATATTATGGACAGAGTGTAACAGAAACTTTACGAGAGAGAACCTTGAAGTCAACTCTGATTCGGTACTTCTTGACGTAAAATTTGTAAGACAATATATTTATAGGTCACAAGTCGTCATGACGTGAGTACACCGAGACTAGTAATTCGGACCAGAGGGTTATTACCCCCTGTAGTTTAAGATACTGCTGGTCAATAGAAGACGACTCCTAGGAAAGACGGGTACCGTGAACAACCCTGGAGTCTAGGGTCCAACGTTCTAGTACTAAAGAGACCTCTAGGGGTGTCACTCTCGGAGAAGGAGTATCGAGAGAGTGAACCCCTTCCACATAAAGATAGAACTTCTCATTGAACGTTAAAACTACTGGATGAGGAGTGAACCTCTGGGTCCCAGGATTGATTATGTGCTGACTCGTTTACAGGAAGTCAAAGTACTCGTCGATAATATTCCTGTCCAAGGAAGTAAGACGGTAACAGTGGAAACTTTGGATGTTCCCCACCTACCTCACCGGTCCCCTCCAACCAACACACACGGTCTGTGACGATCACGAAATAACCAACACACACGGTCTGTGACGATCACGAAATGAAACAAAGAAGAATTCTAATTTTTTGTTAATAAATAAATAAACCGAGACGATCTAGAATCAACACCGTACGTTCGTGAATTAACACCGAACACCCTAGATCAAGGGGTTGGTCCCTAGCTTGGAACCGGAAAACGTAACTCTCACGTCACAGAATCGGCGACCTGACGATCCGTTCAGGAACATGAAATGCAACCGATAGAGAACATTAGGAGTGAGTCATGGATCCTGGAGATCCTACAGGTACAATATCCGCCCCCTTTAGCTTTAAATCTTCAATTCATTGAACAGGTTTCGGTATATTTGGTATACACGACCTGTACCTTAGTTTTCTTGTCAAGGAAGATTAGTGTTTTAACCACGAGGTGGAGTTGAGACCGATTTATAACCGCAGTGGTCTCGTGAAATTCTTATGGTTTAACAACAACACCACCAAAAAATAGAGGAGGAATCCTTGCAATTTAATCTTGTAGACCTTTACCTTAAACCCGTAATCATACACTAATTTTAGAGAGATTTACTAAGTCTAGCGACGACCTACGTGGGAGATCCGACACTGAAACACAATTTATAGCACGCTAAATGGGACGATAATATAGTTATCGAAGTAAAGATCAAGAGGGGAAATAGAAAAGAAAGAGGAAGGTTTCAGTCTCGCGCGCACCGACGGACAGATATAGTCTGGACCTTAAGGGTTAGTCTAAGGTTCTCGACGTAAGTACCGGTACAAATAAGACCTTCACCTAGTCAAGTAGGACTGGAGTGACTGATGTAGCCAAGACCTGACACTTCTCCTACTCTGGGGGTTTGGGAACGACCACAAGTTGTAATGATTTCGAGGCGAGGTCCCGATACACTGAGTGGACACCCTAGTGTGGTCTGGTCACAGGAGGAAGTGGACCTTCCTAGATTCTCTATACGTCTAACGGATAGTCGGTGGTTTGTCGTCGGTAAGACTCTCCTCCGAAATACTCCACTCTCCCTTCTCTCTGTTTCGACGGTCTGAGAAACCATAAGTCTCTCAGTAACTTCTCCGGTGAAGAGAAATCGGACGTCCAATGGAACATACCAGTGACGGAGTAACAGGTTTCAGTATATTTGGTATACACGACCTGTACCTTAGTTTTCTTCTCAAGGAAGATTAGTGCTTTAACCACGAGGTGGAGGTGGGACCGATTTATAACCGCAGTGGTCTCTTGAAATTCTTATGGTTTAACAACAACAACAACAAAAAATAGAGGAGGAATCCTTTCAATTTAATCTTGTAGACCTTTACCTTAAACCCGTAGTCATACACTAATTTTAGAGAGATTTACTAATCTCTCTAATAGTTAGAGAGATTAGATTCTTCTCTTAGTTAGTGACGTTTAGTTCTACGTTTGGTCCGTCCACTACGTTTACTTGTTTCGGTAGGCCTCCCTCTGACCCCCCTTCACTCCTTCCTCGACCGTTAAATCCTTCGTCTACATTGAGTCGACGTCGACTGACGACGTACACTCTTATACCTACGTGGGTCACAACGACATCGAAAGGAAAAAATTCTTTTCAACCTTTCGAGATGAAAAAAACCATTTTTATAAAGTTCAAAGTATTATGTATACTTACAAATACGTTTTGACTCCGTCTGAGTGTCTGGATCTTTTGTTTGAACGTCAATGATTTCCCCTATCCCCTCCCCCTCCCTGTTTCATCCCCATACCCTAATTAACTATTTTTGATTGATACATATTTCATCTATTCGTCGTTTCTATATGACATATCGTATCCCTTAACATCGGGAAAAGAAGATTATTAAATATTACTTGATAGTGGACGTTTTTATGACTTAGTGGTACGGTATATGGACTTTGATTATGTTGTAACAATTAGTTGATATGAAGTCAATTTTTCAAAGTTATAACATTAATCGGAGATTAATTTAATTTAAATTTAATTTTTTTTCCAAGTTGAAAATTTGTATCTTCTGTAGCATTTAAATTTTGTATTTTATGGTCGACGTTTTGTAAAGACTCCGGTGTAAACCGGGGGTCCAAGTGGTCAATCTCTTGAGACCACGGAGGTTGTCGGAAGAACGTAATGTATCTGGTGACTTCAATCTCTACCAGATTGAAGATAAACAAATATTAAAAAAGTAATTATTCAATAAAATATAATAAAAGGTAGTTCCAAAAGATGACCTCAGGAATTAAAATTCATTATTACGAATGAGTCCCATCTTCTAAGATATAAGAGTAATTTTTCTGAGTAAAGTGATAGTGAAAAGTAGTCCTTTCAACAGAAAGATAGATTAGATTTAGTAAAGACGATAAAGACGGAGAGAGGAGAACAAAACATAAGTTACTCTCATCTCTTGTCGACCAATGTCTGAACACGTATTATTGGGAAGTGTTTGAACATCTGGATGGTCGTGTAACTAATTTTTTACTATATTTTAAATTTATTCGTCCAATTGTGTCTGAACTCAAGTCCAGATAATTCCCTTTATACACAGGGACCCCAATGGTTTAACGGGAGATAGATCAAATCCGTAAAAATCGTAAATCAGAGTTCCCGCCTGATATTTACGGTACGAAACGGGAAATGAAAATAAAAGAAGTGAAGTATTATTATTCACGGTTGACCAAAAAGGAAAGGACAGAAGTGAAGAGTAAAGAAGGTATTCACTTCAACGAGTCAGCACAGACTGAGGAACGTTAGGGTACCTGACATCAGACGGTCCGAAGAGACAGGTACCCTAAAAGGTCCGTTCTCATGACCTCACCCAACGGTAAAGGAAGAGGTCCCCTAGAGGGACTGGGTCCCTAGCTTGGGTCCAGAGGACGTAACGTCCATCTGCGAAATGGGAGACTCGGTGGTCCCTTCGGTATCGTGCTCCATTAAAAAGAAATCTACAGGTCAAAAGAGAGTGTAGGTGTTTGTTTCGCGACGACGAGACAGACGAAAGATACACAATACAGACCGAAACATGTCACATTATGATTTCGTCTTGCACAGGTCTACACACGAGAAAACCAAACAAAACAATCTTCCACTGAAAGTTAAAAGAGTCACCTCTAAAACGTGACGAGTCAAGAAAACCGGCCTTCGGTGGACCCCACTCTAAAGACGCTCGTCTCGTTACCGGTCACGTCGAAATTCGATCGACTAGGAGGGAAGTCGACAATGTGGTCCGTCAGAGAACATCCGTACTTTTAGGTTGAAGTGAGGTCATCCATGATGTAACTAGAATCTCCTTTCAAGGAATCACTATCCCGAGTTAGATTATATATAAATATAAGTCAAGTCAAGTCAGTGAGTCAACACAGGCTGAGAAACGCTGGGGTACTTAACGTCGTGCGGTCCGGAGGGACAGGTAGTGGTTGAGGGTCTCAAGTGAGTCTGAGCACAGGTAGCTTAGTCACTACGGTAGGCTGACCAACCTAGAGGAACGTCAGGTTCCCTGAGAGTTCTCAGAAGAGGTTGTGGTGGTTTTACTATGGTGGGTATAGTCATATCAAAGTAAAAGTTACACACATAAACAGTGAGAACTTAGAGAGAAAAATTACATCATAAATGACTACGCCATGATAGATTAACAAAGAAAATAGGAGAGTTTACCTGGTGTGTAAGAAGTTTTCATCCATCGAACGGAAGGAAATGTTATAATATGGAGTAGGAAGAGACAGTCGTGGTCCACATTATGTGTGTATCGTACGTTATTTCAAGTTTTACATATTCGGATGAATAATCGATACTTTAAGTTCCCTCGTTTATTTTATATCTTAAATTATTATATAGATCACCCTATCGACGGACATCTAGTCCTAGAGACGTTGTAACAACCGTAAAACTTAACCGATTAAGAAACAACATTCCTGACTGGACCAGTACCACCCTACAATGATTATCATCGGAGGGACCGAAGACAGGTGATCTACGGACATCGTGGAGGCACCCGTATGGATAAATACTCTGGTTTTTACAGTCTATAAGGGTTTACGAAGGACCCCCCTACTTTAGTGTCACCTTTTGGTGACGAGATCTAGGATATAGAAGTGCCCTTCGACTTCGCCAGAGTACGACCTGACTACATCAGAGGACTTGTTTACGTCCCTGTGTAACGATCGTATAAACGAATAAAGTCCAATTCTTGAAGTTAGTATCTCTTCTTTTAAATTTTTGTGACTATTTAATTCCTTATTCTGTATCTCGACCTTTTTCACTCTAATGTAACAGTTTTTACTCCAGTCCGTTGTCGTCTTTGACTTAATCAAAAAGGAGGTAGACGCCATATATAGGGTCTTAATTACCATAAAATATAATGTTTAACAGTTATACATCAAGTATAAGTTGACAAACAAATGTCCACCTCAACCTCCAGATACTGAAGAAGAAACTCTTCTCGCGTGGATAATGTCAGGTGTAACGGTAGTCTTGTCGTCTATGTTTACGGGGCGCTCACAGGACCTTGTGTCCACTTCACGTTATATCCTCAGTTTGTCTTGTCCCTTCCCTTCTGTTCTCTCATGTGACCAGTCACTTTTTTCCATCGAAATAAGGGTAATACCTCTTCCGTACCGTGGGGTCAGGTCATGAGAAAGGACCTTTTAGGGTATCCGCCTCCTCGGACCACCCGACGTCAGGTACCCCAGAGATTCTCAGCCTGTGCTGACTCGCCGAAGTGAAAGTGAAAAGTGAAAGTACGTAACCTCTTCCTTTACCGTTGGGTGAGGTCACAAGAACGGACCTCTTAGGGTCCCTGGCCCCTCGGACCACCCGACGGCAGATACCCCAGCGTGTCTCAGTCTGTGCTGGTTTCGCTGAATCGTCGTCGTCGTCGTAAGGATAAAATGTGTGTTTCGTTGACTTTGGTATGTCCGATACCCATAGATCAACAAGCAAACCAAAACAAAAAGGATAACAGTCCCACTCTTTAAATTTCACTCCTAAGACCACAGGACTTTAATTCAAGAAAGGAGATGTCCTCTATTCGGTTTTTCCAGGGAAAAACTAACTCCGTTTTTTCACTGACAAACACTATGGCTCGCATCAACCTGACTCTCTCTTTTCCAGAGATTGAGTTTTAACAAGTTTCCTTAGTATCTTTCTGTGTCTGATATTAGGTAATAGAATAAAAATTCAACCCAACGTACCTGTACTTTTATGTATTAATTCTCAAATTTGACGAAACAGAAGAATAAAAATTATATACTGACTGAAAGTCAGAATGTAATCAATATCCATATGTTATATGACTAAGTTATAAAAATATATAATATGAAGTAAATTTCAATATTTTATAACCGATATAAGGGTCATAACATGTTATATAGGAACACCGAATAAATAAAATATGAATCATCAAACATGGAGAATTAATTAAGAGGGATATAACGTGGAGGGGAGAAGGAAAAAGGGTGACCATTAGTGATCAAGAGACATAGACACTCGGACAAAGGCAAAAGAGTATAAGTAAGTAAAATAAAAAGTCTAAGGTGTGAATTCACTATTTTATCCCACAAACAGAGAGACTAAAAAAAGTGATTCGTGTTATACGAGATACACGTAGGTCTAACAACGTTTACCGTTTGAGAGTAAGAAATAATACCGATTCATTATCAGGTAACATACATATTTGGTATAGAAGAAATAGGAAAGTAGACAATTGCTTGTGAAGCCAACAAAAGTATACCACCGATACCATTTATTATGACGATACTTGCGACCTCACGTTCATAGAAAAGGTTAATCACAAAAACAAAATAAGGTCATATGAGTCGTCACATTAACGACCCAGTATACCGTCAAATTAAAGGTCAAAAAACTCTTTGGAGAGATGAGAAAAGGTGTCACCGATGTGGTCAAAACGAAAACAAGTCAACGAGTCAACACAGACAGGGAAACACTGGGGTACCTGACGTCGTACGGTCAGGAGAGACAGAAAGTGACAGAGGACCTCAAACGAGTTTGAGTACAGGTAACTAAACTACGACGGTAGGTTGGTAGAGTAGGAGACAGCGGGAGAAGAGGACAAGAATTAGAAAGGGTCGTAATCCCAGTCACATACTCCAAGGGAAAAGAGATATAGGAACGGTTGCAAACAATGAACACAAGAAAACTACTGTCAGTAAGACTCTCCACACTTCATTATAGAGTGACACGAGAACTAAACGTAAAAAGACTACTGATCGCTACAACTGGTAGAAAAGTACACGGACAAACGGTAGATAAAAACTACTGTCAGTAAGACTCTCCACACTTCATTATAGAGTGACACGAGAACTAAACGTAAAAAGACTACTGATCGCTACAACTGGTAGAAAAGTACACGGACAAACGGTAGATACATAGAAGAAACCCTTTTACAGATAAGTTTAGAAGACTGGTAAAAATTTAACCTAATAATAATAAACGACAACTCAACACACTTAACAAATATACGAACATATAAGTGATTCAACAGAAAAGTAAAACAAATACCACAGAAAATGACACGTTCAAAGGAAATGATATATAAACAGAAATGATCACCTTAAAAGAAAAGAATACTTAAGAATGAAGAACAACATTGGGTAAGCAAAGAAAAGTTGAACCTTTTCTCGGAAATTGTAGAGAAATTCTTGACCAAATTACAACTACATGAGAAAGTCAAAAACGAATATTCAAAAAATAGAGAGGAAATTAAGACTTCCTATTAGAAAGACCTATTTTATAGGAACCAACATCCAAAAAGGACCAAATCGTGAAATCTATGTAGTGTGGTAAGGGAAAACTGGACGTTTCAAAGACGTCTTTTTAGGTAATTATTTATCGGAACCCCCTCCTCTCAAGGGAACATACACTAAGAAACAGAAAAAGGACGACGGAAATCTTAAGAGAGAAATTGAAAACGGTAAAATTAATACTTTACAAAACCACACTAAGAGAAACCAAAGTAGAACAAAGTCTGCGAGATACGAAGGACATGGACCTTTAGACAAAGGAAGAAGTCCAAGTCCTTCAAAAGTCGGTATTAAAGTAGTTTATAGGAAACTGGAGAAAACAAGAGAGAAGAGGACGATCTTGGAGACATTACATTTACAATAATACGAACTATAACAAGGTCTCCAGGGAATTTGACAAAAGTCAAAAATTTTAAACAAAAAAAAACAACAACAAGACTGACCTATAAAAGGTAATAAGATAGAAGGTCTTGTGGTATACAGGAGACACAGTGAATCAGACAATTAATAAAGATCACATAAAAAGTAACGTCAATAACATATGAAGTCAAAACTGAAAAAGTCTAAGAGATCGAGTAGAGAAGAAAGGGGAGTCAATCGTAAGAATAATGATTAGAAATTTAAGAAATAGACCATTAAGTAAGTAGAGTCAAATTGACCTACCAAAATATCCAAAGAAAAAAATCAAGAAAGTAAACTTTATTTTAAGAGGTACGAGGACGAAAGCAATTGAAAAAGACAGGATATTTTGCTTCATTTTCAATGGGTGGCACCAGAATTTACGTACAGGAACACACCCTTGTCAGACATGTACAGATATGTCAGACGCGTACAAGGGACACCTAAAGTACCCTCACGACCTAGACTATGCTTTCGTATCACCAGAGATAGTCGAACCATCCACAACGTCGGCCTCTGCCTCCTCGACCTCGGTCTCGGTCCATACTCGGTCCCGAAGAGACGAGTCAACGGTTGTGGTGGTGGGATAACCCCATCCCGGTCCAGGGTTCCATGATCTCGTTATCGGCACTCCCAACCCGGGTTCGGTCGAGGTAGGGGGTGTTGACCCGCGAGAGGAGTCGACATCGTCGGAGTAAGATCACCCCTCGACACGGAGACTCGTTCACCCCGACCCTTCCCGTGAGTCGTACCCGGTCCCGTACGTAACTCCGTCAACACTCTCTTCGGTCGGTCACAGGACTCATTAAAGTTAGACGAAAGAGGCAGAATATGACCCTCATTTGTTCTTACACGCCCAAGAAGTACTCATCTGAGATCGAGAGAATTTCGGGACAACAGGATGACCAAAAGTTTGGTCGGTTACTAGAAGGGTGGCAAACTGGGGTCCCGACCACGTGGGTCACATACCAAGTTCGGTGAGTAAGGGGTCCTTATAGAAGTAGGAACATTACGGGGAGGACAGGACACCGGGGAGGATCCCCACATCTGGGGAGACACTAATGAAGATAAGGGAAGGACTTGTTGAAAGAAAATCGGAACCAACGTATTCCCAGAAAGACAGTCAGAAGTCAGGCAAAGGTCACTCTTAACGAGGTACATATCTACATAAAAACTACACAAGCATTCCACCCTCCCTCTTCCCTCCATTTAAGACGTAGGAGGATGAGACGGTACAGCTAAAGGAGAGTGAAATGAAGAAAATTTTCTTCCGGAACATGACAAAGAGTAAAGACTCTTCTGAATGTTACGTCACATATATAAATCTAGTCTACATTTACACTTTACATTCACTTCTAAAAAGGGAAAGGGCGACAATGGTAGTTACCGTAAGTTCGTCACGACCATCCAAGTAAATTGTGTCTTTTATAGAGACAGACTAAATTTAGGAGTCCACCGTCGAATATATCTAATAGAAAACACGTGCACACACATACACACACGAACGTGTACCCATTGTGTGGTACACACACAAATATATATACACTCAAAGTCATCCCTACTTGTTATAGTCAACCCGTAGGAAGTAAATGTTAGACCAAAAGACAGGACAAGATGGAGATGAACTCCCTATTACTCTCTTTTCTTCCTTAACCACTAGATTTCAAACTACGAAAGCTTAACACCACAACCTCTTCTGAGAACTCTCAGGGAACCTGACGTTCCTCTAGTATGGTCAGTTGGGATTTCCTTTAGTTGGGACTGATAAGTAACCTTCCTGACTATGACTTTGAGGTTATGAAACCGGTGGACTGTGTTTCTCGGTTGAGTGACCTTTTCTGGGATTACTCCCCTTTCTAACTCCCGTCCTCCTCTTCCCCCGCTGTCTCCTACTCCACCAACCTACCGCAGTGACTGAGTTATGAGTTATTTATACTTAAACTCGTGTGAGGTCCTCTATTACTTCCTTTGAACCACACGATATCAAGTACCCCAACGTTTCTCGACCTGGACTGAATCGTTGACTTGTTGTCGTTTCAAATCATATGTCGTATCTCTGAATTACCAGACGTGCAAATGCACACTAGACTCTTTGGATCCGAACAATTCTCGAGACCTAGACCAAAAGTGATGAAACCTGTAGTCTAAAGAAAAATTTTATTTTAAAATAATAATACTTGAATTATATTCTAGTAACTTTTGAACCTTTCGTGTTATTCATCTCAATTATTATTACTTATTCACTTACTTTATTATCATCAACCTATTTTAATGAGTAATGAGGTGGTGTTTTGTATTAGTGGTAGTTATAGAACGATGTATTTAAAGATCACAAGAACGAACGAGGAGACGACGTAGGGTACTACGGAACAAGACACGACATGACACGTGAGAGCTGAAGTTTTAGGAACAATGGTCGGTAACAGGAGGGAAGTAGGGAGGAAGGGACGGAAGAAAGGAAGACGAGAGAAGAAGAGGGAGTGAAGAGAGCGAAAGGAAGGAGAGAGAAAGGAAGGAGAGAGAGAGAGAAAATCAAAGAAAGTCATAAGGACATACAGAATTGAGTCCAAGGGATCGTTTCTCGGGGACTCCGTCTAATATACGTGATTGGACATGACTTTAGACCCTATTCCCCTTCCCTTCAACCCTTAAACCTCCCATCGTTTATCTTTCTACCAAACTGACTCGACCAGCATCAAAATGTTCTTTTGTTTCGAAATAGCGAGTCATCACGACTACAGAGGTCCTCCTCTACCTTTGTCAGACACACCCTTCTCAGTCCCCACCCCAACCCTTCCCCACTTGTTGGTGCACAGTCGTAGAAGGTAGAGAAGAGAGTGGAGTCAGTCAACGGAGTGACCCCAATTGAAGGGTGTACAGGCCCTAACACAGTGAACCGAGAAGAGTCGTCAGTGACATGTTTAAGGAACTCAGGATACCACACTCTGGACCGGTGCCAGTGTCCCTTCCAGTACGGTTTTGAACCAGACCACCCGTCAACTTCCGTCGCTGTAGTCTTCTACTTCGTTACTACCGCCGGTCCCGAAACGACACACCCCTAACACCCTTTAAACAACCTCGACGGTCCGATCTTTCACCCGTCAAACAGTTGTAGCCCCCGTCCCCTTCGGTCCGTCTAAACTCCCCTTCGTAATTACGTAATTGACACAGATGGTCATGTGTCAGAAATTTAAAGTAGGTGAACAAAGAAAAAAGAAAAAAAATTAACCTCCTTTTAATGAAAAGTTCCAACACTACAAAAGACGACATGTTGTTACACTTAGTCGGAATTCATATATATATATATATGTGTGGGACGGAGAATTAGGGAGGGTAGGGTGGGGGGTGTAGGTGGGGGGATTAAATACTGTCTCGGGGTCCGATCGAGGGACACAATGTGTCGTTGAAGGGTGATCGATAGACAAAATGTGTGTCATTACATATACGAAGACACGTGAGCTGAGTAGGGTGGGAGAGGAAGGGGATGACACAGGTGTTCAAGTAAGAGACAGATACAGAGATACGGACGGGACGTTTAACCAAGTAGTGATGGTAAAAAATTATCTAAGTATATACACACAATCATATACTATAAACAAAAGGAGAAAGAATCAAGTGAGACATATTGTCCGACATCCAGGTGGATGGATTCAAGTTGACTGAGTTTAAGTAAGGAAAAATACCGACTCATTATAAGGTAACTTATATACATGGTGTTGAAGAAATAGGTAAATGACCAACTACTCGTAAAACCAACGAAGGTTCAGGATCGATAACATTCATCACGACGTCATTTGTAATTCCTTTTATCTATATTGGTGATCCCTCTTATCATACCTCTAAGGAAATTTTTGATCCTTGTTTTGATGGTATACTGGGTTGTTAGGGTGATGACCCGAATATGGTACTCTTTAGGTATTAAGCATTTCTGTGATCAAAGAAACTTTCCGAAACGGTGGAAAGTTCCAAGAGAAGTCAGACAACCCATTACCCTTGCCCACTACCATGATGTCGAGGGACAGAGATTGGCGCCACAAGTCAGACCTAAGACAGAAGAACCGAGACTCGTCGTGAAGGGAAAGAGGGGTGTAAGGGAAGTCATACGACCCAGGTTCCTCTTCGAAAATAACAATTTAAGGAAATCAATGTTTTTAGGGAAGGAATAATCGCAGATGTGATTTTGTGTCGGGAGTAATGTTTCAAAGTCTGAGAAGGACAGATTGTGGTAATTTGTGAGGGGATCGTGTCATCGAGACATAAACACGTCAATTACTGATAAATTGGTGAAATTATGAGATAGGACACCCGATGAATACGAGAATCTTAAATACACACTTTCGTGAAGACTGAGAACGGGCAAAATTTTATCCACTTTCGTCGGAAACTTTTTAAGGAACACATGTAAAAACTTGATCTCTGGGAACACTTGTATTGCAGACAATAAAGAAAGATCATAAGTAAAAACCTTGGTAATACGAAGATTTCCTATCAAGTATTCCTTAGTCCAATCTCAATTATAATGATTATCATTTTTACAATTTCGATTTAACATCAAAGAACTCTTCGAAAACTTCTATGTTAAAAATGGATCAAAACACCCACTTTTAAACAATGAGAACAGAATTTCATCAGTAGAACCGTACGACATCTTGAAACGTCCTGTAAAAACAAACAAACAAACAAAAGAGAACATCCAGACTTAGAGGACCTCCCTGTCAGATCCCGGTAGTGTACCCTCGTCAAAGTCTAACACCTGTTACTACTGTAAGTACGACAGGTCCATCAGTGACACCTACCGGACGTCGTGCCTGCCGAATGACACTCTCCACTTTCTTGTTTGAAACATTGAATCTTAATTTGGGTTGTTAATAAAAGAAGCTTTCGTTTAGTATAAACTGTCCTATATATACGATAAAGAACCCAAGGTAAAGAGTTACTTAATAGTATAAGGGATCCAGGTCTCTAGAACTTTGGTAACTGAAAACATCATCTACGAGTTTAGTTACCCACTGGTAAATACTTACTATAAAATATAAACTCGGTAATAAATTTAGAGTCTAAACGAAATACTTGGGAGATTTATATGAGGAATTGACTACTAAAATCGGGTCAAATTTCTGTTTTATACAGGAAAAGTAAAGAGACCAAGTCTCTTTACGTTACTTTTTGTCTTTTTGTACAACAATTATGAAATCATTATTAATACGAGAATACAATAATCATCGTCGATGGTATCAAATTTTCTTCACCAAAATATTAATATTCCCATCATCAATACATTTCACCACCATCAATACATATTAATATTCCCATCATCAATTTCATTACCGGGATTATTTTTATAGGTATCAATTATTATTATATCAGATAAGGAACATTCCTCGTGTCTCCTTAATTAAGACAATAGCAGAATCAAATGGATAAACATTTCGTCTTTCTCTTGAGAACAAATAGTGATATAAACTAATCCTTAAGACTTTTTTTATTTTATCTTTATTTTTACTATCTAAGAAAACGAATTAGGATCCTGTTACCCTCGAATCGAGTTCGACCTACATATTTAATCCTACCCATAAGTCAACGTACATTCTTTTGAGGTTGATGTCGTTCAATTTCGAGTTCTCAATGAAAGAAGAACACTGTTCAATGTATCTCTACCTATAAGACATAAATACTACGGTCGTCGAGAAAAGACGGGACAGTCACCAGTGTCTTACCATGGATATGTAGATCCAAAGATTACTCGTAATCCCCTTCCCTGTTTCTTTTTCTTCTTAATTTTTTTCGATACGGTAGGTTCAAACGAAACACATTGAAAAGGATCCTCGGACTTCTTTACTTCAGATTAATGTAGAGAATGGATCAACGTATGATAGGGGATCCACGTTGTCTCAGACCCTTGGACTCATAAAAATTTACCAATACAGTAGTAAGGTTTATTCTGATCCTAAGACCATGACTCTTCCTCCTCTTTCACCGACTACCCGTTCATTGGTTATCACAAGTGATATGAGTACAAACTAGATATTTTGGTAGACCTCACCCTTTTCGACACCCGGTAGACGTCTTTCTTAACTTTATAATCATCAAACACGTCTCACTTCGTTACAAATAGTTGTGATATCTTTACTTCGTCTCTCAGTATGAGGTATTACTATAGACCGAGTCTCCTCCGTCTTTTATCATGTTTGTAAATAATTCGTAAATGAAACACAGGTTAACACGTTTCGTAAGATGTATGAAATAGCGTGTAGGTGAAATACTTCGTTCCATGATAATAAGAATGAAACGTTCACTCTTGGACTCTGATTCTCTTTAACTGAACAGATTCCAGATCTTTCACCGACTCGACCATACACTTGAGTTCGGTAAACGGTGGTGTCGAGTTCGAGAACCAGTAATTCGGTCACTAAGCGTTTGCAATCGTTCGTAATCTGAGGACCTCCCGAACTATTTTGTACCTAACGACTCAAGGTCATCGTCTTAAAGACTAAGTTATCCAGACCCCATCCCGGACTCTTGAACGTAAAAATTACTGAAGGGTTTAGCACGACTACAACGATCAAGCGTCGGTGATGAGATTCTTCACGACAGCCGACTATTGTTACTTAACTTCTTGTTGATTATGAATAACATCTATGTGATACAAACTCGAGAGAGTAAGAATTCTCCCTTACAATCCATCCATAATAGAGACAAAATATATACCTAGAGTTTATTTAATTTATGGAACGGATTCAGGTGGGACGATTATTCACAATGTTGATCGATCATAAGTTTTGACCCAGAAACTTCGGGGTCTCGGGTGATTTGGTAGATACCGAAAAGGTCCACTCCTTTCATAACCGACGGGATGAAAGGTAAAGTGTGGGCGAGGACATCACGACGAAAATGATTGGACGACGGAGGTATAGAAAGAGCAAAACGGAGTAGAGACAAAAAAGGTAGTCCCCCCTTTCCCAAAGAGAAGTGACACCGACTGGAAGTCCGACCTCAGCAAGCTATAGTGGTACTACTGTCACTGAGGTGGTTTCTGAAACACCAGAAGTCCTATAAACTGTCGGTTGTGTCGTAGGTTGTATTCAAAGGGTAGTTGTAGAACGGGTTTCTACTGTCAGGTGGTAAGGAGTATTGTTTACAACACTAACTTGACCTTCTCCCCGTCTGGTATGATTAGGTCCCAAGGTACGACTCTCGAAGTCTGCACCTGAGGTCACTACTGATGTAGAAGAAATTATAGTGCTTTGGGGGTGTTCGACCTCTCTAGTACTTCTTTGGTCGCGGTCCTGACTATCCACTCACGACCCGTCAATTCTAGTGAACACAGTCTTAAACACGATTTTCTCTGTAGTTCAGATACTCCATTCTACGATAATAATAATAAGGGTAAAGTGTCTACCCTTCTGACTCTGAATCCAATTCAACTAGACAGGTGGACCTTGACCCGGAGTTCCATTGGTAATGTGATACTTTTTAATTCAGATGCTATATTCCACTATCCTGTTCATACCAACTTCTCTATAAAACTGGATAAGATCTAATAACTATTTTTCAAAGTACTTATTGAAAATAAATGTGAAACAATCTTATTAAAGTGTTGATGAAAAACTTCATCTATCCATTCCTCGAACTGTTTTATCCGTAGTTCGTCAAAATGGATTCTGATAAACACAAAATTTGTATAAACTAAAATAAAAATTATCTAATAAATTTTTTAGCTCTATATCAACTACGTGATATATAATGTACAAAATCCACACGTCGTATCACTAGGTGTTACAAACTTACAATATGAGGTAAATAACAATAATATTTTATGCCAATATAAGGGCCACAACATATTACATAGAACTTCGACGAGATAAAATACGTATCATCAACTGTGTCGTCAACCACAAAGAATTAGGGTATGGGGATATAACGGGGAGAGGGAAGTGAGAGGGGTGGCCATCAGTGAGTAAACAAGAGACATAGACACTCAGACAAAGAAGAAAAACAATGTAAGTGGTGAACAAGATGTAAAATCTAAGGTGTACATTCACTATAGTATATCTTAAACGGAAAGAGACCAACTGTAAAGTAAATAGTATTATCGAAAGTTCAAGTAGACACAACAACATTCACCGTATTAAAGTAACAAAAATTATCGACTCATCATAAGGTAATACACACACACACACACACACACACACACACACACACTTACCGTGTAGAAGAAACTGGTAAGCAAATAATTACAGGTGAACCCAATGAAGGTATAACTCCGTTAACATTTATCACGACGTTATATGTAACCCCACGTATATAGAAAAGTTTAATCATAAAAGTAAAAAAAAGTTCACATATAGATCCTCACCTCAACGACCTTATATACCATTTAAGATACAGATCAAAAAAATTCTTTAAAAGTATGACGAAAGGTGTCATCGATATAGTTAAATGTAGGGTGGTTCTCACATGTTCCAAAGGAAAAGAAGTGTAAGAACGGTCGTAAACAATAAACACAATCGGTAAAGAATGAACACTACCGGTAAGACTGTCCACACTTTACTATAGAGTAAACGTAAAGAAACTACTAATCACCATAACTCGTAGAAAAGTAGACGAACAACCGTTAGAGATTCAGAATACACCTTTTTACAGATAAGATCTGAAGACGGTAAAAAATTAACCCAAAAAACAATGAAACGATAACTCAATATACTCGGTAAACACATAAAACCTAAAATTAGGGAATAAACAGTATAATAAACGTTTATAAAAGAGGGTAAGTCATCTGACAGAAAAACAACACCACTATCAAAGAAAGTAACGTGAAAATTCAACTTGATCCAGGTTAAACAAATAAAAACAAAATCCTCTGTCTCGGTTTTTTTTGGGAGTCATATCAAATACAGTTTCTCACAAGACGGACTCAAAAGAAGGTCCCCAAAATACCAAAGTCCAGAATGTAAATCCAGATATTAGGTAAAACTCGAATAAAAACAGATACCATAATCAAGTGTCGAGTCAACACAAGTTGAGAAACATTGGGGTACTTGACATCGGGTGGTCCAAGGAGACAGGTACCATAAAAGGTCCGTTCTTAAGAGATCCCCTAGAAGGGCTGGGTCCCTAACTTGGACCAAGAGGACGTGACGTCCTTCTGAGAAATGGCAGACTTGGTGGTCCTTTCGGTATACCACAATCTCTTACCAGATTAAATTAACAAAGTGTGTATGACAGGTCAAAAGGGTCGTGGTGAATAACTTCTCTCACAGTAAAGAGGTAACATATCACAACGGAGGAAACAACATCTAATTAACTCATATTCACGTACCCAAATAGAGACCCAAGAGATAAAAAAAGGTAACTAGACACACGGACGACACACGGTCATAGTATGACAAAACTAATGACATCGAAACATCATGTCAGACTTCAGTAACACACAAAGGAGGTCGAGACAAGAAGAAAGAGTCCTAACGAAACTGTTAGACCTCAAACCACAAAGGTATGTTTTAAATTTGAATAAACAAGATCAATACACTTTTTACGGGAACCATATAACTATCCCTAATGTAACTTAGACATCTAGCGGAACCCATTATACCAGTGAAATTGTTAAAATTAAGAAGGTCATGCACTTGTACTATATAGAAAAGGAGACAAACACAACAGAAGTCAAAGAAAGTAGTCACAGAATTAAAGTCTATGTAAAATTATTGGGACATGAGACGAGAGGAGTGACGAAAACTACAGTACCACCACCAAATCAACGATTCAACACAGGTTGGGAACGTTGGGGTACCTGAGGAGACAGGTACCCTAAAGGTTCCGTTCTTATTACTCCACCCAAAGGTAAAGGAAGAGGTCTCCTAAAAGATTGGGTCCCTAACCTGGACACAGAGGACACAACCGTCCGTCTAAGAAATGACGATTCGGTGGTCTCTTCGGGAAAACTACAGTATATAACGTAGGTTAACAAAATACTTAGGGAATTGACGAATAACACCTACATCTACTAAAATGGTGAAAACAAAAAATTAGAAGGAGCATAGAAACACACACTTACTGAATGATTGAAACACGACATACAAACGGAAATGATTACTCGTAAAAGGCAAACGTTAAAGGTACAAAGATCAACACCATAAAATAAAAAGAGAATTTTAAGGAAGTTGTGAAAAACAATTCGACCAAACCACCGCAACTTGCGAATAGAAGACAAACGGACATTTGAAAAACTAGAGAGGTAGTTTAGACTTGTTCTCAGAACGACCCATCTTATAAGAACCAACATCCAAAAAGAAAAAGTAGTGAAATTTATATAACACGGTGAGAGAAAACCGGACGTCTTAAAAACAACTTTAAGTGGACTATCGAAATACATCCCAAGGAAATATTTAATAAACAACGAAAAGGGAACGGTGAAAATTATAAGACAGAAATATAAATTAAAACGGTAATATTTATATTACACAGAACCACGCAAGGAGAAACTCATTTAGGATATATCCTGAGGGACATGAGGGATTTGAATCTAGCGACAAAAGAAATGGTCCAATCCCTTCAAAAACTGTACAGAAGTTTATACAACTATCCAAGAGACAGCGAAGAGGAAGACGTAGAGGATATTACACTTATAATCCCCCCAACTACAACAGGGTCTCCAGAGAGTTTGACAGGAGTAAAGAAAAGTAGAAAAAAGAAGACAGATGAATCGTAGTCACCAAAGATGATGAGACAGAAGGTCGTACGACTAGTCAAGGAGATACAGTAAATCAGATGAGAACTAAGGAAGATCCTATAAAAAGTGAAGTCAATAACATAAGAAGTAGAGACAGGCGAACAGGAAGTATAAAAAATTGAAAGGTAATTTTTTTTAAAGAGTACGACACGTAGGTAAAAAGAGAACCCAATAAACTAATAGAAATATTAGTGATGGAACTTGAGAAAGAGTCCAGCTAACGGATAGAGATAAAACCAAACAATAAGAATACCCCAAAATAGAATAAACAAACTTTGTGTAAGGAAATAACGGAGGAAAATGGATCTAACGACAAAAATAAAAATCCATAGACCATCCAATCAATACGAAAGACTGGAACCTCTTCGTCGGGAAACATCCTCTATAGTATACACAGGATCGTTGTGTATCGGGAGAGTAGTGGGCTCGCTATACGAGATCCCCTACACACACAGAAGGATAACACGACCCGACTGATACATCCGTCAGATTATACGAACCAAATCAGGGACAGGTCAACCAACGGTCCGGGACGTAACGCACCTCCAACGACCGACAACCAACCACCCTGGTCCAGTGTTCCACCATGATCACGACCGAATAACAACCCAACCCAGTTCTACGTCCTCTGAGACCCCGACAATGGTGGGTCACCACCCATCTTGGTCCAGGATCCCGATCACACCGGGTGACCGTCCGTCTCAGTCTATGATCTCAGACGAATGTCCTGGATCCCCTGGATCTCGACCAAAACGTAGTGACCACACACCCTGATGAAGGACTGCGACAACTCACGTCCCAGACCCCTCAGGACTTCGAACACAACCGAACGATCACCTGTCCTGGCACCAGGTCAACCAGTCCGACACAAACGTCCGACTTATAGACCCCAAAATACGTCAACAATGGACGGGTGACCACCTATGTTGATCAAGTCTTCGATGTCGTCCGAGGGACCTCTTACCCAGACCCCAGGTCCGATAAGATCTCAACTACAGATGGGTCTCTACCGATCTCAACCCAGTACAGGAGAGACCACCCGTCCCGACACAGGTCTCCGTTGACAACCGAGTCCTCCAGAATTCTGTCGGACTTACTCCAACACAGGGATGGGTCAATCAACGAACCGGATTCTGTAGGGTCGTGACCTCGGGGGTCCGGACATCGGACCTAGTCCCGAACCAGAACCGGGATTATTCGATCTTCCTCCCAAGGTGTCACCACGAACGATCTCGGTCACAGACACACCATCTTGTCCAAGGGTTTTTACTGACGACGGTCATAGACACAGGGGTCTCACTTGTGACCAACGGAGGACAGAGAGGTCCTCCAAGAGGATCTGTTCGTTCACCAAGACTGGGTCAAGTCAGGTGAGGTCAAGTCAGGTCAGGTCAAGTCAAGTTAGATCGTATCAGTTCAAGTCGGGTCAAGTCAAGTCAAGTTAGAGAGTCATCACAGGTTGAGACACACTGGGGTACCTGACATCGTGCGGTCCGAAGGGATAGATAGTGGTCGAGGGTCTCGAACGAGTATGAGCAAGTAGTTCAGTCACTACGGTAGGTGGGTAGAGTAGGAGACAGTAGGAGAAGAGGAAGACGGAGGTCAGAAAGGGTCCTAGTCCCAGAAAAGGTTACTCAACCGAGAAACGTAGTGCACCGGTTTCATAACCGCGAAGTCGGAGTCAGGAAGGTTACTTATAAGTCCTGACTAAAGGAAATCCTAAATGACCAAAGTAGAGGAACGTCAGGTTCCCTGAGAGTTCTCAGAAGAGGTTGTGGTGTCAAGTTTTCGTGGTAAAGAAACCACGAGTCGAAAGAAGTATCAGGTTGAGAGTGTAGGTATGTACTGGTGACCTTTTTGGTATCGAAACTGCTCTACTTGGAAACAGTCGTTTCAGTACAGAGACGAAAAATTATACGACAGATTTAAACAATATCGAAAAGAAGGTTCCTCGTTCGTAGAAAATTAAAGACTGGATCTGAAGACGGTTTAATGACGAAGAAGGGACCCAGGACTCCGTACACTCTAAGAACCACACGGAAAATTCTCACTACAGACATAAAGGGGGTACAGGGTCCACCGCGTTACCATTTCTTAGACGGACGGTTACGTCCTCTACATCCTCTGGGTACCAGTCCTTCTAGGGGACCTTCTCCTTTGCCGTTGGGTGAGGTCATCAAAAGGGACCTCTTAGGGTACCTGTCTCCTCGGACCGCCCGATGTCAGGTCCCCCAACGTTTCTCAGTCAGTGCTGACTCACCCGTACGTGTGTGATATAAAGGGGGTCGACAGACCCTGATAGTTTTTATTGGGATATCCAGGAGTTTCAGTTTACGGGACCTCCGAGTAGAAGGGTTCACGTCCTAGGGACCCGAATCTGAACCTCAGGAAACTCTCTTTGAGACGTGAACATTAATAAGAGGACATGCACATAACGGGTGGGACCCCATACTATGAGCTGATATAACACTGACTTCAGGAGGATGGTTGGAATAGCACCAAAGAAGAACTATTGGAACTAACATCTAGAGGAGACCATACAAGACCTGAAAAAGTGACTACCCACAAGACTTCTATCAATATTAAAACCATACGGGTACTCTCCTTCACTCGAGTCCCAGAAAGAGAGGAGACGGTAGAACCGACTGAAATTCTGACAAAGAACTTTTATAAACAGACTACGATTAAAAAGATATATGATTCCGTCTCCATCATTAAAATTAAAAATACGAAATAATAAATATTCGAAACTAAAAACAACAAGTCAGTGATTCAACACAGACTGAGAAACTCTGACTGGGGTACTTGACGTCGTACAGTCCGAAGGGAAGGAAACGACAGAGGGTCCCAAACGAGTGTGATTACAGGTAACTCAGTCACTACGGTAGAATAGTAGATTCGACAGTGGAGGAAGAAGAAGACGAAACTATTCTCGTAAATTATTACTAAGGAGTTGGTTTGATGATATGTGTTTTAACTATTCGTTATTCCTAAATGACATATCGTGTCCCTTGATATAAGTCATAGAAGATTATTAGATATTATCTTTTCTTAGACCTTTTTTTATACTTAATGAAACTATATATAGACTTCGATTGTGTTATAACATTTAGTCGATGTGAATTTTTTTATGAGGAACCCATGTACGTTGTATAATCCCTCTTTTTTGAACATCTATTTAGGTTTTAATAAAATGGGGTTGTGGATGTCTGTCAATGTTTCCATACACCATAAAACACCTGAGGTATCCGATAGGTCAGGGACCGAAGTAAGTCTCCCTAGACAAGTTACCGTAGTAAATGATAGCAGTGAAACCACCTCTTTAGAAACTTCTAAGTAAACTTAAACAGGACGCCCTGTCGGTGCTTGGAGGTTTAGAGAGTCACGGTGTCCATTCTCAGGTAGAGACTTGTGAATGGGTTTTAGAACAGGTGTCTATAGTCAAGACCTTCTATAATAATCTTTGAGACACTTTTGTCTAAGGTTTCAAACTCCTCGTTACCTTCTTCGTTTTAATTCAGGTAAAGGAACGTTATATTGACGAAAAATTATAAATGAAAGGGGGTTTGAATGCACTTATCGAATACAAGTGTAACAAGTTTGGATACTCTTTCACCTTCAGTGAGTCAGTACGGGATGAGAAACGCTGGGGTACCTGATATGTCAGGTACCTTAAGAAGTCCGGTCTTATGACCTCACCGTACGACAAGGGAAGAGGTCCCTAGAAGGGTTGTGTCCCTAGTTTGGGTACAGAGGGAGTAATGTCCACCTAAGAAATGGTCGACTCGGTGTCCCCTTCGGGTTCTTATGACTTCACCTAATGCATTTACAGGTGCATACGTCACAAAAGTTTCAACCAATTGATACCTTGGGAAAATACTTCTCTCTAAACGAACGAAGTATTGTGATTTTTTTTTTTTGAAGTGACTAAATAAAAGACACATCACCAATTTTATGTCCAAGACATCAACCTGACAGAAAAAAAGGACAGGAACCGTAATTGACTGGACACGGAGTCAAAGGAATAGACATTTTGTCTATTTTGTTGAATGAATGTTGCATTATGTATACTCATACCATTTGGAAGACCGTGGATCATTCATGAGTCACTTATATAAACGAAAATAAATAACAACGAAAAGTTCTTGATTCTCAAAATAATTGTGAGTTTATAAAATAAATTTATATGTCTTATGTTTTTATCCGAATTCCTCGGTAGTAGGACGTCTTTAATGTCTTTTTTTTCCCAGACCTGTCGATATTTCCCCATCTAAAGAACACTCCTCTCCCGTCAACCACCATCTCTACCTGTTTATAGAAGACTTTTATTTACTGTGTGTGATACATATCAAGAAAAACGGTCCGTAAAATATGGAGAATAAAATCTTCAATCGTATACGTCCCCAGATTTGTTTAAAACTTGGACTAGGGATAACCAATATATTATAGTAGAGTGTCACAATGACAGTAACTGTAATCGGTTATACATCTGCTAACCCAATAAGTAGACAAACGGTCCTATTTCCATTGTTTTCCCCTACTAGTCCTCCTTACTATACCTGTCGAGTCTTTGACTTCCTCCATCTACGAGGAACGATTTTCTTTATTACCTTTTTACTTACTTCTTTAAGAGTTAAGTAGACGAATAACTGATTTTTTTTTAAGGAAATGCATCTTGTCGAAGGAGAAAAGTAGTTACATATATTAACACGGTGAATAACTAAGGAAAAGATAACTTTAGAATCAACTAGACTATCAGGCTTTACTTTTGATAACCATCCTAAATAAAGATGTAGAAGACGACATAGGTAAGTCGACACGATACAAAGACTGATCTTATGGTATGGTGAAAATCGTTTGATATCCGGAAAAACTTTTATCCTTTAAGTCCTGATGAAAAATGAAAAGTCGATAACGTATAAAATATCTAGTGTAAAAAGTATGAGTGGACATATCTACAGTCAAAAGAGATCATTTCTGGCGTCATTGCTTTTGAAATGACTTTATTTTAATAAACATTTAGAATTGTTTATTCAGTCTAATTTAAGATATCTAGGTCAATACAAATAAGGGGTAATACCAACACGAAGATTCCTTTAGTATAGTATAAAAAGAGACGAAAATAAATAGAAGAATTAGATACAACTTACCCCTTCCTCTTTTCTTTCTTCCCTTCCCAACCTTTTTTTCTCTCTCTCTCCTGTACTCCTCTCTTTCTTCCCTTCCCAACCTTTTTTTCTCTCTCTCTCTCCTGTACTCCTCTCTACCTCCCTATTTCTCTCTCTCTTTATCCCTCTTTTTCTTAAAACGAGACAAAAGTACATGGTGGATGAAAGACTGAGGATTTATAGGAGGTCGAGTCTGAACACATGGATGTGGGTATGGACTGTAGAGATCTAAATAAAATTTGAGTTGTACAAGTGTTCTGTAAATCGGACAAAACGATTTTGACACGTTTCGGTGCCATTGACCTTAAAGACATCAGTAGGGATGGGAGAAAGACAACTCAATAGACACATTGGTCAGTCGATCATAATGATTTGGATGAACTCTTTAAAGAGAGTAGATAGAGATGAATGGGGTGGGGTGACAGTAACGAAAACAAAGTTGAAAGTAGAAAAAACTTGATCTAATAAGAGGCTTAGAGAGTGTACCAAAGAATTCTTATCTTCGTTAATTGGTGTGGGAAACTCCTGTTATTAAACTCCTGTTTATTTTAAGTAACTACCTGAAGGGACCATCGGCCATCATTTCTTAGACGGACGGTCACGTCTTCTGTACCCAAACTAGGGACCCAGCCCTTCTAGGGGACCTCTTCCTTTACATTGGGTGGGGTCATAAGAACAAACCCTTTAGGGTACCTGTCTCCTCAGATCACCCGACGTCAGGTACCCCAGTGTTTCTCACCTTGTGTCGATTTACTGATTTGTTGTTTTTGTTTAAGTAACTATGTCTTCGTTATACAACTCATCTTAAGTAGACCAACAAAAAAAAAAAAAAAGGGGATTGAGAGGGAGAAACCCAGAAATCGTCGAAATCGAAGAGATCTATACCTGGTCAAGAGTCGATATTGTAGTAGACGAGATCCTTAGGAAGAGACTAGGAGAATAAGGGTAAAGGAGTCCAAACCGATAGACCAGGAAAATGTACAAGACTATGGTTCAATGATATTACACTCCGGTAATAAATAAAATAACCTAGTTACCACTCGAGTAATTACTGTCCCTAGGACTATATTAGAGACACAGAAGTCTAGAACCATGGACGGAGTCTCATCTTGGGGTTCTTAACATACAACCAAGATTTTGGTCGACCAAGAAAGTTGAACATTACTTTGATCCTCCTTTATTTTTCTGGGTTGGTAAACCGTCCCTGACCCCTTTTTCACTCTATCCCTCCATTATTCACATTTCGAAATCAAAAGTCTCAAAAGTCCTTAATCACACCACATATTTTTGTTTTGTTAATAAAACATATATACACACGGCCATTCTCAAAGATACAATATTAATATAGTAGTGACTTTGAGGCTAAGAATTCCTTACGTTTACTAATGGACCAAATAAACTACTAACGTAGAAGTTAAACATGTTTATAGATCAGTACAGGTTGTCTATTTTTACATAAATTTTATAAGTTGTTTTACATTAAAAGTCGACAAGTTGATATTCTGGTCTACTTTACCAATGAACTAACCTCGAAAACACTTGTCTTCCAAGGACCCAGTGGCTTCTAATTTGAGTTCGGGACCTAAAAAAGTCGGTATGACAATCTTATGAAGGAAAGTATCCCCGTCCCTGGTTTCTAAAAGAGTGTATTCAAAGACCAGTTTCGTCCCTCCTTCAACGTATTCACCTCTACGGGGAATGGAGGAGAATAGGAAGGGTAGACCTATCAGGATGACTCGTTAGATGGATGGGTAGTTCTTTCACAATCGGTCCTCGGGGAGAGCGAAAGGTAGAACCGATAGTACTGACAACGGTTTATTTCGGAGTGAATGAGTTAAACCAAAACTTTGTATAAAAGAATCTAATACTTCACATTTCAACGAACATAGTCGTGGGTTTTATGAGTAGTCGTCTTCTGACCAAATTTTTGGACACCATATAGATATGTTACTTTATGATAGTTTGGTTGGTTGGTTGGTTTTTTTTTCTCGTTTAGGTACCCTCTATAATACATAGAATTAACACCACCATAGAAGTGTCCATATATACTAACAGTTTTGAGTAGTTTAATATCTGAATTCAACTTACGTCAAGTAACATACATCTCATCAGGAGTCATTTCGACTGGTATTTTTCTTTTATAAAAGAAGAAATAAGAAGAGTCATCTCTCGAAATCTTTCGAATGTGAACTCCAGAATCAGATCCTCTCGTATTACAATCGTCATTTTATCTCTCGGTTTGTATTCTTATCTTCTTTCTCTTGATTCTTTGACTTTCTTTCCTTCGTCTACGGTGTTTCCGGACACACACTTCACCCTCCTTCCTTTACATTACACTGGTCACCTCTCTTGTCCGTCGACCCTACCCGTAAGTAGTCTTCAGTCCGACCTCTCACCTCACGTGTTTTGATCGTAACCCATATTAAGGTCACGGTCTTAAATAAACCATATTAACAAGACTTCAACACCCGGTTGACGAGCCACCGAGATACCACCTCAATTACCACCGGAGGAAGTTCTCCCGAATACGGTGTGCGAGACTGGGTCCAGACGACCTTAGTTCTAACGACCCTCCTTATAGTTATTGGAGTCTATGCGTCTACTGTGGCGGGAATACCGTCTTTTGCTTCTTGATTTCTCGGAGAACTACTTTCACTTTCTCCTCCCACTTTTTCAACCGAATTTTGAGTTGTAAGTTTTTTGATTCTAACACGGTAGACCAGGGTAGTGAGGTACCGTTTGTCTGCCCCTTTGGTACTTTTATCCCTGTCTGAAATAAAATACCCCGAGGTTTTAGTAACGTCTACCACTAACGTCGGTACTGTAATCTTCTATGAAAGAAGAACCTTCTTTTCGATACTGGTTGGATCTGTCGTATAGTTTTTCGTCTCTGTACTGAAACGACTGTTTCCAGGTAGATCAGTTTCGACACCAAAAAGGTCATCAATACATACCTACACTCTCAACGTGGTATTTCTTTCGACTCACGACTTCTTGTCTACGAAAACTTGACACCATAACCTCTCCTGAGAACTCTCAGGGAACCTGTCGTTCCTCTAGATTGGTCAGATGGGATTTCCTTTAGTAAGGACTCATAAGTAGCCTTCCTGAATACAACTTCGACTTTGAGGTTATGGTACCGGAAGACTACGTTTCTTTATTGAGTAAACCTTTCTGGGACTACGACCCTTTCTAACTCCCGTCCTCTTCTTACCCTGTTATCTCTTACTCTACCAACCTATCGTAGTGACTGCGCTACCTATACTCAAACTCGTTCGAGACCCCCAACTACTACATATCACTTCGGACCGCAAGATACCAGGTACCGCAGTGTTTCTCAGTCTGTGTTGACTCACTGACTTGACTTAACTTGACTTCACTATTAAGGACAACCACTTTTTATCGTAACTTTTAGAGTTTCCTAACCGAAGGGACCACCACGATTACAATTTCTTGAGAGGACGGTTACGTCCTCTGCACTCTACGTCTAACCTAGGGACCCAGTCCTTGTAGGGGACCTCCCCTCCCGTACCGTAGGATGAGGTCATAAGAACGGATCTCTTAGGGTACGTGTCTCCTCGGACCTCCCGATATCAGGTAACCAAACGTTCCTCAGCCTGTGCTGACTTCATTGAATCGTACGTGTGTGTGTTAGAGTTTCCTTCTACTTCTTCTTCCTTAGTCTATCCTCAGTTTGGAGTCTCGTCTCTTCCCTAGTTTTTAGGTCCAGGCGTTCTTTCCATCTATGATCGACTACCTCACAGTATAACACTGCACATAAGACTCCCAGATCCAATGAGTAACAGTAAAATATATGACTAAATAAAGAAATAAAAGACTAAAGGGTGGTTAGACAGTCACCCACGAACACCGGAATTCATCTGACCTCCGTGTATCTCCTTCCGTCGTCCGTTCTCGGGTCACTGGCCATACCTGTGATCAAAAGGTGACACACCCTTACCCATAAATTAATCCAGAAAAAATGTTGGTTTAAAGTCATTCTTACCCTTGTCAAATAAAGAGATACCTCAAACAATTTTAACCTAAAAAAAGAGTGGGTGTCTTATGTGTATGTGATTAATAAACCTGTACGTATTTATACATTTCTATGTAGTTGAATCCGTTAGTATTTCGTACAACTTTTTACCCGGGTGGTTCTTAATGATGACCCCACATTTTTTCGTAACGAACATGTAAGAAAACCATGTTTCTCGTGTGATCTCTTATTTAAACGTATCTTTTACCAGAGAAACTTACGTGTTATTCATAACAAAGGAATAATTTAGGTCAAAAAGTTAATTCAACTCGGAGTGACTAGGTGTGGTACTGACCCTCCAGGGTGTCTCTTAAAGACTTGAAACATCTAATCGTTTTTTGACATTAACCTTTTTTTTTAGTACTGTATCTAAGGTCCTTTGATCTCTTTACGGACAGTAACACAAGGTAATAAAACTATTGACCCAAATCAAAAATTAATAACTTTATGAAGTATTACCTCATCATTTATACGATACTTCACTTCACTTCATCGAGTCAACACAGGCTGAGAAACACTGGGGTACCTGACATCGGATGGTCCGAGGAGGCAGGGACCCTAAGAGGTCCGTTCTTATGACCTCACCCAACGGTAAAGGAAGAGGTCTTCAGTCTCTTCAGTCGAAGGGACCACCGAGTCTACCATTTCGTAGACGGACGTTACGCCCTCTGGGCCCAAGTTAGGGGCCCAACCTTCTAGAGGACCTCTTCCTTTACCGTTGGGTGAGGTCATAAGAACGGAAGGGGGGGTGGTTTTTTTCCCCGAGTTTCTTTATACGATATACGAAAAGATTTTCACTACTTCTTACCTCTATCCTTTAACTAAATAACTCGTGGATGGTTGTCCATGAGAGACACTACAGTCTATAGAACAAACTAGGATTGTTGTGAAGTGACATCATCGGTAAGAATAATAAGGGTTGCACGTCTTTCTTTTTGACTCGGGGTTTCCCCAATTTACTAAACGGGGTCCGTCATTTTCGAACATCCACCGACTCGACTACAAGGTCAGAAAAAATATAATATCGTATTCGAATTGATATAAAATTAAAAACGAAACATATAATTAAAATTTTTCCTTAAGAGAAGTAAAAGTTTAACCAAGAACACTTGTGGTGAAAGAATCTTTTTTGACCGTAACGACTAGACACAAAGTCACTGTTACAATTTATGTAGTTTTGGTCCTCTTCTTATAATTATGAAATTACGTAGTCCGAAAGTACTACGGTTCGTCTACAAGACAAAGTTCTCTCTCATTAACGAAAGAAGGTTGGTCCGTACCTAATAAGAATTTTTTTCTTTTTTTTCACTACTATTTTTGACAAACCGTTTTAGAGGAACTGGAGGAACGTTCTAGATTTCGACACTTACAAACTCTTTTAAGGATTGTAGTGTTTGTCCTGTACATCTGAGTAAGTCACTCTTTTGTACTATTTCACGGAGGATGGATGTTTTATGGCACAATCTACACCACCTCGACTATAATACGGATTAAATGTCTATTCTTTTACCTGTGAGCTTTTTCAACTCACTGAACAAGTTCTATCCATTAATGGTTCACCCTATGAGTCCTGACAGGTAAGTGACCGTGTAAGGTACACCCTGATATGACACTAGGAGGAGAACACCTTGAATGTCAGATCCTCTCTGCTGTACATTTGATGTTTGATTATTACGTTCTGTTACTTTAATATCACAAACAGTTCTCTATTACTTTTAAGCTCTTTTTACTTTAGGTTGACTCTTTGACCTTTTGTAAAGTTCTTCTCGGGAGTTCTCCTACTTTCTTAGCTCAACCATCTCTTTTGTCCTATTCTCGTAAGGTCTGATTTCTTTTGTACCAGGTCTCGTCTCTCCGCACAAACCCTTGGTCCTGACCCAGACGAAAGACGTTCGTCCCACGATCTAATTACAATTTTCCATCGTTTTCGTTTCAATTTCTCATACGGTTTGACACTTCCCAGAACTTATGGTACGATCCCTCAAACTCATTAAGATAGGGAGGACCCACCAACAAATTCTAAAGGAAAAATGAAAGAACAAAATTTTTCAAAATGACTTCATATCAATTTCACAACACAATTAAAGTCCATATGTCGTTCACTAAGTCAATGTGTATAAATACATATATATAAGAAAAAGTCCCCGAAGGGTCCACCGAGTCCCCATTTCTTAGGTGGACGGTTACGTATTCTATGTCCTCTGCACCCAAGTCAGGGACCCAGCCCTTCTGGGGAACCACCTCCTTTACCGTTTGGTGAGGTCATAGGAACGGTCCTCTTTGGGTACCTGTCTCCTCAGACCGTCCGATATCAGGTACCCAGTGTGTGTCAGCCTGCACTGACCCGTCTGTGCACATAAGAAAGAGTCTAAGAAAAGGACCTATCTAATTTTTGATAACTCTATCAAGGGACACGATATGTCATCCAGGAACCACCAGTAGATAAATGTATATCATCACATATACACAAGTAGGATCGGAGGATTAAATAGGGAGGGAACGGAAAGGGGAAACCATTGGTATTTAAACAAAAGATACAGACACCCAGATAAAGACAAAACATCTATTGAAGTGAACATAGAAAAAAATCTAGAAATTCCTGCACTTATTGGACTAAAATGAACACAACAAAATTTTCTATTCTGATCTCCATACTTTTCAGTTCTAATCAATAACTTTAATCCCGACTACCTTTCGACAATGCTGCTATGTTCCTTCGTTACTACGTTCGCCCTCGTTCTAGTCCTGATCACCCCGACTGTCGACCCCTCCTCCCACACCAGTGACAAAGCTTTTTAAATATTTATGTTCGAGATCCTGAATCACTACACAAGATACACCCATCTTTTTCTCCTTGGTTTTGAATACAGTTCCAAAGGTCCTTAATACTGTCTCACCTTCCTCCTTCTCTTTCTGGTCCGACAACCATTTCTCTCTACATTTTCATTTTGGACTACGAAAGTTTGACACCACGACCTCCTCTGAGAACTCTCAGGGAACCAGACGTTCCTCTAGTTTGGTCACTTGGATTTCCTGGGGTTGGGACCTATAAATGACCTTCCAGACAATGATTTCAGCTTCCGGGTGACGAAACCGGTGGACTACTCTTGACTGAGTAACCTTTTCTGGGACTAAGACCCTTTCTGACTTCCGTTTTCCTTTTCTCCCACCGTATCCTACTCTACCAATCTACCGTAGTGTCTGAGTTACCTGTACTTAGACTCGTTTAAGGACCTCTATCACCTCCTATCTCCTCGGACCGTACGATGTCAGTGACCCCAGTGTTTCTCAATCTTTTCTGAATCACCGACTTGTTGTTGTTGTTTTGTATTTTGGTCCTTATATAAAACACGTAACATACGGGTAAACTATCGTGAGCCCTGACGTGATTTACATTAACACTATTAACATAAGAGTTCTATGTCACTTTTTACCTACCTCTTACTAGGTAGAAATCGAGTACGAGAATTATCGAGGACTTGAAAAAGCGACCTGCACATAATATTTTAAAAACTTTTAGTATCAACTAACCTACTATCACCTCACGGAAAAAAGACCACAGGAAAACCATAAAGTTTACTTACTATGTCTATTAAAGAGAGGTCCACCACTGTTAGGTATAGTGAGGTCATCTACTGGTCGAAGGTTTTCTCCGAGGGCCTCAAAGAGCCGTAAATCAACAGTTCCTTTGTCTTCACCGGATGTAGTGATTCTTTGTGGATGTAAAATATCTATGTCTTAGTGTTCTGTCCCTCGACGAGATGTGTTATTGGCGAGGAGGTAAAAAGAGGAGGTCGGCGTCCATAGAGATACTTTTCAGTAGTGAACCCGATAATCAACTTCCAACACAAGTTCCTAACTCAACGTTCACAGTGACACATCAGGAATCAAGCGAACGAAACAATCAGTCTGTACTTGAATATAAGTCAAATCGTAATTAAGATTAGAGTTTGAACAGAGTACGGAAGGAAGTTTCCGATACAATTATCCATTTACCGGACGTTGAACATCACAGAAATCGAATTCATCCGACTTTTGTCAGAAATTAGGGAAAAAGACTTCTCTTACGAAAAAAGAAAATCCATGTTAAATAACTCAGAAGTATCGAAATAAAAATCTATAGAGTCCGATGTTTTCACCAGTATAAGATACTAAGGTTAGGTCTTTCACGGCACTTATATGGAATCCGAAATTAATACATGATTTACTATCACTCATTTACAAAAATCCTACTCATAGATTGTCGTAGAGTAACATCAATCTAAGGGAAAGTAGTACAGTCTCGTCTTTAAAACATGTATGAAAAATAGCAATACTACTCTTACCGTAAGTACTATGATCTGAATTCCGATCATTCAGAATTCAGGGACGGGGACTATCTTTCTCTCTTATATTTCTACCTTGTAAACTAAAGAAGACTGTTACTCGTGAAAATCGAAATCTTTTACACCAACGTCCGATTGCACACTGAATTAAAAATGGACTTTTTAATCGACTACACAAGAGAACATAAAAAGAAATCTGTGAATCTACGACCCTTTAATAAGTACCACCTGTCGTATGGTTCCGATTGGTTCTGAGGACGTCGAGGTCCCAATTTTATAAAGTGAGTCCATACTACGATACGAGTTTACGACTGTTTGTACACTTTCACAGGAGACTCTTCGAGACCACGAGGATCGAAAAATGAACTCTTAAAACCGGAAACTGTAGGCGGTGTTCGTTGTTTATGGACTACAGATATAAGAAAGACAAACATGTCAAGGTAATTCGTTCACTGTGCATAAACTTTTACGAACTAGGTCGGCTTATACAAATATATTATTTTAGAGTAATATTAAGTTATGTCGGAAAATGTAGTTGAATCCAAGGACCAAATCCCGAGACTAAATCCCTGGACTACGTATACAAAAATAAGGTAGTTAAAGTCAAGTAGATTATTGGATGTACAATCAAAGGATCCCGACGATACCGTTTCTGGTGTTTGATCCACCGAAATTTCCTGACTCTACATATCAGAATATCGAGACCTCCGCTCTTCAGACTTCAGTCCCACAGTCGTCCCTATGGTAGGGGGTTTTGGAACAAGTACCCACCCCACCCCCACAGAAGGGAAAAGAGAAGGGTCACTGAGTACAAACGACCCTTAGAATGCAAAGAACCGAACATCTACTAATGAGGTGAAAGACGAAGACAGTGGGGTACCGACCCAAGAGGGATGCAGAGAAATACTCCTGTGTTCAATACATCCTAATTCCCGGTGAAATAAGGTCATGTCGGAATGGAATTGATTAACACTCAAAACGGTGTGGGCAAAAATTTGTTCCAATATCCACTCCACGACCCCAAATCTAGTAGTCGTATAGAAAAAAACACACATACCCCCTGTCTTAAGTTGGGTATTATAGGTGACGAAAGGTTTTAGGAAGGAATTGGAAGAGGGATGAGGATACCAAGATATAAGACTTCTAGACTCACCCCAGTGTCATTAGTACTCACGAATCCGTCGTCGATGCGGAGTCCAAATTCCAAGTCATACAACTTAGAGTGACATCAAACAACAAGTCAGAGATTCAGTACAGATTCAGAAACACTGGGGTACCATCAATCTTCACCATTTACTTATACCGTTGGGAGTCCTACTCAAGATAATAAAACAATGGAATAAATAAAATATCTATTCCTTTGTCCCCGGAGTAGTGCAAATAAATAAATTAATGAATGAACCGACACGACCTGAACCACCGACGTGTCCGAAAAGAGATAAACACCACTCGTCCCCGACGAGAGAGCGACCCCACGCGTCCGAAGAGTAACGACACTGAAGAGAACAACACCTCGAGCCCGAGGTCCCGCGCACCCGGAGTGTTCAAATTCATCGAACTGGTTATAGTGTGTCGAGGAAGTACCACCTCCTCCCGACTTTAAGTTCCAAGGACAGAAAATATCTCAACCGACTGAAATTCGTGCACCGTACCAAAGAATAAAAGAAACAAGAAAAAGGAGGGTAAAAATCTTTTACACTAAACATTCTATCTCGAAATATCTTAGAAGTTTAACCACCACCCTCACAAACGTTACAAGGCATAATTCGATTGGACTACCCAGAGAATCGGGGTCCAGAAATTTACAGAGACTAGGACCGTCAGCCATGGGTGCACAGGTAGAACTAAACGAAACGTCGTGCGACACTTGGTATACTTTCACCGGATGTACGGTGGGTACGTTCTACATCCAGGCGTAGGTTCTGTGCAGGTCAAACCGAAAAGGCAGTCATTGGTCGTGCCACCCTACGATATACCCTAGACGAAATTATAGTGCTAAGAAGGCCACCTGTTAGTCCGGGGTTTCCATCCATAGTACGAACTATGCTTCCTACTTCTCCTCCCTCCTGGATTCCTCTTTTGCCAAAAATTCCTGAATGAGCTTTACGAGTGAAGAGAAATCCGACAAAGGTTCCTGAAAAGGTAAAAGGTTGATGTCACATCCCTTGTGTTCGTACCCCTCCCCTTAACAAGTGGAGGACACCCTGTAAGACAGATTTTCCACTCTAAAAGGTCAACGAAATAAACCGTACTTTTAGTAAACCGTACTAAAAGTTTCGAAACAGTTTTAGAGAAAGTAAAGGAAACGAAAAATGACTCAAAGTGCACAACTAGTCCCCTTCCTCTAATTTAATCCTCAGAGAATCGTTGGTCTCTCCGAATAAACGAGAGGGGTGTCTGATCGATACGACGAGACAGTAGATTTATTCACGAAATTAAAAGGTTTTACTTAATTCTACCTGGAAACGTAGGATAGGCCAAGGTGAGGGAGCACAAACACATTCGAAATTTCGTGAACCGAGAGAGTAATTTTGGTCTGGTGTTTCCGATACGATGGAACGGGTAGAATAGAAGTCCCGATCCTAAGTAGTACTCTCAAACAAGGGGCGGACAGGAGCGGGGTAGTCTCACGATCCCAATTACTCACACCGACAAGGATCCGAACAAAAAGAAGGGAGTATTCACCTTTCTGTTTCACACTAATGGGTAAGTAATCCTTGGTGGCCCCTGATCTTGGGTGGGTACACTGTAGGGATTCCTCTCTCCCTACTGGAAGGGTCCGGGGGTGGACTTTACTTTGGTCCCTTCGGACCTACGAGGGAAAGGACACGAGGGGAGTAGTAGAGACGTGGACGGGTTTCAACACACCGTCTTCAGAGGGCGACTCCTGACTCCGTGAATAGGTAGGACATGTTGACAAGACTACTCAGATTTACTATGAACTTTCATTACTTAACGGGTTTAAAAACAACCGACGACTTACCTATCTACTTTACACCGTTAGGTATGTAACCTTATAGTTAGGAGTTGCCTTTCCTTATTTCATGATTATACACGATGGTTAACCAACTTGAACCTTTTGTACTAAAGTTTCTGTTCATGGGTCAGTGTCTTCTGGTGTACAACATGTTTAGGTAAATATACTTTCTAGGTCCTATCCGTTCAGATATCCTCTTCTTTCATCTAATCACCAACGAATCCTGACGGTCCCCCGAAAGTCCCATCGAGTCGACCATTTCTTAGGCGGACATTACGTCCTCTGGGACCAAGTTGAGGAACCAGCCATTCAGGGGGACCTCTTCCTTATCCGATGGGTGAGGTCGATGGAATTGGGATTGGGAACCCAAAGGGACCACCGAGTGTGTCACTTTTTAGACGGACATCAAACCCTCTGGACACAAACTAGGGACCCAACCTTTCTAAGGGACCTCCTCCCGTACCGTTGGGTGAGATGGTAAGAACGGACCTCTTAGGGTACCCGTCTCTGTGTCGCGTCGTATCCTGACGTTCCCCCCTTTACCCTCCCACCCTCTCTCTTCCTAATACCCCTTTGTCCCTCATTAACGATTATTTCTGTCCCAATAAAACACACACACACTTTTACAAGGTCTGAACTACTATTACCAATGTATTGAAACTTATACACTTTTATGATTTTCTGTAACAGAAGATTTGGAAGGTCCCCATTTAACACATCACACACTTAATAGAGGTACTTTAGCAAGACACAAACAAAGACCTAAAGGCCGAAGACGTCGAATGGGGTAGGGGATGAGACGTCGTCGACCTGTCCCGCACAAGGGGCCAGTGGTTTCATGGGCATGTCGAGTCCTGTGAGTCGATGGAGCGACCGGACTGGGGAGTCCGGAGACTCGAACGTTCAAAACCATCTTCTATCCGGGGGGTTCTCCAGTGTGTTTTATTAGATTCGACCCAAGAAACAGAGGAAGGGACGGCCCCTGGTCTAGTATAAGGTACGACTTTTATGTCAACACTTACAGACACTTAAACTAATCTATAATAAGTCTAGTAGGAAAAGACACATACTCTACGTACGTGACTGTATCGTGTCGTAGGTTTCTTCGATGGCACAAAAGGTCTTGTTAGTGTCTCTTCAGCAAAAAAATGCATTTTATAGGTTTGGAGAACGATCTCTTTTTACTAGACAACCCTCCTCCTCCCTTTGGTTGCCTTTCTCACTTCACTTATCAATGGAGACAGTAGACTTCCATTTACCTTAACAATGCTCCTGAACCCCGAGTTCTCCGTATCCCCGAAGACCTCAAAAAGATGTCACATACTCTGTTTACTTTATCATGGTATCTCTTGACTCTTAATATGTTATCTTCAGTTAATTTACTCAGAGGAGGTACTTTTGCCAGCACCCTCGACAAGGGACTACAATTTTTAGGTGTCTGGCGATCCAATTCACTTTGGTACTCTCTGAGAACTACGGTATGACTGGACTTCAAGGTCTTTGGATTTGTGACCCAATTCCCTCCGTGACCTTCCACTTACTACTTTTTCACCCTCATTCAATCGAAATACGAAAATCAGAAACTTTCAACAAGATTTTGATATATATAAATTTTCAGTAGCTTACTCCGTTTCATGCAAGGAACTTTGAATCGTAGAACCCTAGAATTAACTACATTGAGTCCTGTTTTACTCCGACCGTATGTACCTGGTACAAAGTCACTATTATTGGAAGAAATTTACACTCGAGGGAAATAAAGGAAGAGGATGTTAGTCACTTTTACATCCACACCGTTTACTCTCATTCCGAGAACCCTTTCCATCCTCGCTCACCAACATCCCTCTTTTCCGAGAATGAAACACAAGACGAAACGACTTTCTTCAGCAGATAATTTCCTATGTTCCGTCGGCAGGGTCCCTCGAACCACAGTAGCAAAGATACTGGCATCCCAACAGGAACCCCGTCGACACCCACCGACCCTCCTGCCTCGTCCCAACGTGCACCTGCGACACTAAAGAACGAGTGAAGGGAAAGGAGACGGGTAAAGAACGGGGGAGTGAGGGTAGGGGGAAAAGTTCTAGAGAGGAACCTCTTTGGAGAGGAAAGATCCTCACCGTCGACGAGACTTCTCTGACGACGAAGGAACCTCTTGTAACACAGGAGTGTAATCGTCTCGTCAGTAGGGTCTGATAAGCACTCCTCGGAAGTTTCGGGTACTGAACATCGGGTCGACATAGTTGAACAAAAACTAAGACACACCATTATGTTTAAACTCTTTTGTCATCCAATTTATTTCAATTGTCTAAAAGGATGAGATCCTAGAGTCTCGTACTTATACTAATACCCAGAGTATTTGGAGGTTCCACTTCTATAATATAATTATACACTGAGAAAGGTCCAACACAAACTGGTACCTTGTGAAGAACGGTTGACGGTTTCATTACTATTTATAGGGGTCAACAAATTTGAACGAAGAATGAAAGTTCGCTTAAAAATAACTCGTCACCCAAAAAAGATAATATCTTTTAATAGAAATACCGAAATTATAAATTCAGATTACAAACTTACTTAGATAAAGGACACCTAAGAAGTCAAAGGTCAGAAGTCAAAGGGACAAGATGAAGGTAGAGATTTTACGAGTGATGGGATTACGAATTTACGAGGTCAGTCAATGAGTTCAGAAATTCTTAAAAATCCCATATTCTTTTGTACCTAAGAAAGGAAGTCCTTTAAATTATATCCAAAACAAGTAAAACATTTAATTCCATGTATACACGGTTCGTTACTATCTATGTCTGTACTATTCCTTACAATAAAAGAATGAAATCTATGTATCAAATTTATAGTATATGACTACTATTTAGACTAACGACGACTATCTAGACTAACGAGTCTAGATAAGTCCTAGACTCTAGTTACTTTACATCTACGAAAGTCCAAAGATCTGGACGGAACAAAGAAACACAGGTAGTCACAAATCTTGACTTTCGTAAATCGGTTCTACAAGTTGATACTTAAACAGGGGAAATCTTGTAAGAACTTTAAACTAACTGGACATTTCTACTACGACCTTCAAAAGACAACGAAAGTACTCAAGACAAAAGTCCCCGTGGAGTACTTGTTCCGAAATTTACAAAGAAGGAAGAAAGATCCACAAATGGTTTGGAGACTCTCACCAACTCCCTCCAGTCACACAGTAGTCGTGTCTCGTACAGGACCAAAGACTGCTCCTGTGGCTTGGCCTGTTGCAGGTGGAGAGGAACGTCTCAGGCGGAGTCGTACCTTGCCACCTCGATCTACCTTAGGGAGATTTGTGTCCTCGGTGCAAAAGAACCCCTCTGGAGGTCCGGAATTTTGAATCCAATCTTGTAAAGGACCTAAAAAACAAAATGTACGAAACCGAGGGTAAACTTAGTTAACACTCCGTCACATTCTTCAAATAAGTTAAGAACGTCCTCATCGTTGTACGGTGGATTATGTAAGTTCCCCGTCAACTTGTAACCTTTATTGTTGGGAAATCAAAAGGGAGGTCTGTAAAAGAAGGGGAGACCGAACGACATGACTACCCTTACTATAATACTTATAAACTTGTTGTTGTTAACTTAACGGTACTTATAATTTAAACGACGTTGTCGTATATAGTGTTTCCCATCGTCAGTATGATCTACTTAACTCAGACTGGATTAGATATTCCGATTAGATGTATTGACTCAAACCGAAAGTCTTTTCGGTTGAAGTATTGGGACCTTTAAGACCCTATCTTAAGACAACTAACTACAGAAATCACATTGAAAAATTAGGTAAGATGACCCCTCCACTAAACGTCCGTTTATTCGTCCCATCTAATCCATCCGTCCTGTGTCTGATCACCAACCCGGAGAATGACAGTCCCTGCCTCATTAGGGACGAAGTATCAAGACACCACCCGGATATCATAATTATCAAGGGAAGTGGAACTCCTACAAGGAAAGGAGACGGATCACAGTAAAACATTCTGTGAATTTTTTCTTTTTTTAGATCATTTTGAGAAAGAGACACTTTATTACGTTCTATGAGTTTTCGTCAACAGTCCACCTGTCTGTATGACCAATTAGAGAGTGAACGTGTTTAAGTTCAACCCGTTTGATCTTAAAACCAGAAAAACTATTTCATATCCGGAGTTTACGAATCAAAACGTAAACCTTTAACTGTTTCTTCCCCCTAAACACAAGTCCTTCTCGTAAAAGTAGGTCTTCAAATCAATGTGACAAAATAAATGTCGAAGACTATAGATTCCGAGAAAAGTGATGAGAATAAAAGTAATTTTAAAAAAGAGGGAGGGTGGGGTTCTAGAGTCGAGAAAGGATGGGCAATCTTTCTCTCGAGACAAATCCATTAAGAAAGATCCCTTACTTACTACCTATCTTTTTTCCATGGTTATAACGGTCGTGTATCAAGTTCGTAAGAAGATCTCTGAACTTTAATACGAAACAAGTAATTTGAAGTGTCGTTGTTTTGGACTATTCCATCTACCAAGACAAGAGTATACTATCAACTCAATTGATTCCGTGTTTCTCCAATTGATTCCAATGGATCGTTCAAACACCTCCTCAGACCGAAATTTTCTTCAAGACAAACTAAGGTAACGGTATGAAACCTTACACATGAGGATCTGGATAAACCGGGAAATTCCTATTATCGTACCAATTTAAAAAACTTAATCGTGTAATAGTGTACAGTCAGATGAAAACTAGTCCCTCGCACTGTTTTATTTCGTATCCTCCGTCACAACCCTCCCTTTGACCTCCAACCTCCACCCGAAAGAGGTGGTGACCTTAACTTAGGGATTGACCACGTACTTACTCAGTCATAGTCTGTATACCGAGTCAAGTTGTTAATAAATTTTGAATGTCACATAGTGATGTCATCTGACCTCTCACTTACCTTTCGGATCTTAATCTGTTAATGAAATCCTTTGAACTGACCTCTTACTTTTCTTTTATCACAGTTCTTATCTAGTTCTTTTTTTATAAAAACTCAGACTTCTCTAAGTTCTTAGAAGAATCCAACTCTCCCTTTCTGGATCAGTAACCGGTCTCCCTTTACCGTCCTCTCTCCATCACTCATTAGGTATCTACTCCAAAGTCTCGTCTCGATTTGTCTAAGTCTCGTGTCTTCCTAATCGGGATTTTCACCCCCTCCTCCCTCTTAGTGGCTTTGGGTGAGTAACAGGGTGAAGACGGACAGTGACGAGTCGGAGTCCCAGGGGAACCGGGGTCCGTCACAAAAGACATACATCCGTCTCGACATAGGTGACGAAGGGTAAAAATGTCACTGTTGAATTTCCCGACGAAAAACTAAACCCCTGTTCAATACTTACGTGTCTTGTGTAGAGTCAACCTCGTTAAAATAGTAGTTCCTACGAACTTATAAATACATTCACTGAAGTTCTAATATGACCCTCAAACCAATATATAAGTAAACTAACTTGTATCCCGGGTTTGGTACCTTTTCGAGGACACTGTTAGAGTCACGTGAGTGTGACACCGGAACTCACTAATCACTGTTGATAGTAGGGGTGTCTATAGTCGTACTACCTAGACTCCTTAAAGTCCTACTGTATGATGACGTCCAGTGTCTACCGTGTTTACGTCGACTCATACAAGATGTGCAACTCCATACATCATTCAAAGGAGGAACCAAGTATATCTTTGTTTCAAAACCCAAACCTTAGAAGAATCCCAGAGACTATCTTTACTTCTATGTACCTGTGGTTTCGTTCTTCCACGGACAAATACAGAACCTTACACAGTCCTGTCCGTTATCTCTCGTTTTTATATAACCACTTTACCCGTATGACCAAAGAGTGAGGTCAGGTAAATTTCTATCTTTACGAGACGGGAGTTTGAGTCTCTGAATTAACTTCTTCGTTAACCAAGGAATATATTTAATAAAGGTTATAAAAACTGGACATTGTAAGTTTTTATAAATAAATCGTCAACCTACCCAATCCGATCGTAGTACCCCCAAAAAGGACAACACACGATCCTTGGTATAGACATACATGTTACACTCAAAAACACTTAAGGACATGACATGTAAGGGGACCGGACAAACTCTACTAATTAAAGGGGGAAAACTGTTTACTTCCTTTTAGACGTGTATTTCCAACTCAAGTGCGAGTTTCCGGACTACCCTTGGGTACTCAAAGAAACAGCTCACCGATAGGTGCAGGTGTTTGTATTGAGTGTCCAATACGTCTATAAATATCAATCACTGTTTCCTTTCAGAAGTCTTCTGAATGGTACGAAGAATTTCTGGGAGATTAATAAGAATGACATGGTTTAAGATAAAGACAATATCAACCAGTCTAGAAACACCATACTTTAATAACAATTTCCTGTATTATTACACAAACGTTCTATGAAATGTCAATTATTAATTAAATCTTGTTACTACGGGTAGATCACAAAAATTTTCATGTGTCCTTTCCTAAATAGAAATAAAATATCGTTTCCAGACTTTTTCACGTTACTGAACAGCTTTCGGTAATTGAACTGGTACATCTGGACCCGACTGGAGACGTGACCAGTAGTCCGGTCGTAAGAAAGAAGAAGTTCTGACGGTGTCTCGAGTCAAGTAACGACGATTACCTCCACTACCTTAAGGTCAACTCGACAAAGTTTAGGACTTTCTACTACGACACTTTCACGTCGTGAGTTATACGGTCGTTTAAACCTTTTGAGTCGTCACCGGTGTCCTGACCTTTTCCAGTCAAAAGTAAGGTTAGGGTTTCTTTCCGTTACGGTTTCTTACGAGTTTGATGGTGTGTTAACGTGAGTAGAGTGTACGATCATTTCATTACGAGTTTTAAGAGGTCCGGTCCGAAGTCGTTACACACTTGGTACTTGAAGGTCTACAAGTTCGACCAAAATCTTTTCCGTCTCCTTGGTCTCTAGTTTAACGGTTGTAGACGACCTAGTAGTTTTTTCGTTCTCTCAAGGTCTTTTTGTAGATAAAGACGAAATAACTGATACGGTTTCGGAAACTGATACACCTAGTGTTAGTTGACACCTTTTAAGACTTTCTCTACCCTTATGGTCTGGTGGACTGGACGGAGAACTCTATAGACTTACGTCTAGTCCTTCGTTATCAATCTTGACCTGTACCTTGTTGTCTGACCAAGGTTTATCCTTTTCCTCATGCAGTTCCGACATATAACAGTGGGACGAATAAATTGAAGATACGTCTCATGTAGTACTCTTTGTGACCTGACCTTCTTTGTGTTCGACCTTAGTTCTAACGACCCTCTTTATAGTTATTGGAGTCTATACGTCTACTGTGGTGGGAATACCGTCTTTCACTTCTCCTCGATTTTTCGGAGAACTACTTTCACTTTCTCCTCTCACTTTTTCAACCGAATTTCGAGTTGTAAGTCTTTTACTTCTAGTACCGCACACCAGGGTAGTGAAGTATCCTTTATCTACACCTTTGTCACAGTCTGAAATAAAACCCCCCGAGGTTTTAGTGACGTCTACCACTAACGTCGGTACTTTAATTTTCTGCGAATGAGGAACCTTCTTTTCAATACTGGTTGGAACTATCATATAAGTTTTCGTCTCTGTAATGAAACGGCTGATTCCAGACAGATCAGTTCCGATACCAAAAAGGACACCAGTACATACCTACACTCTCAACCTGACACTTCTTCCGACTCGCGGCTTCTTAACTACGAAAACTTGACACCACAACCTCTTCTGAGAACTCTCAGGGAACCTGACGTTCCTCTAGGTTGGTCAGGTAAGACTTCCTCTAGTCGGGACTCTAAAGAAACCTTCCTTACTACGATTTCAACTTCGAGGTCATGAAACCGGTGGAGTACGCTTCGCAACTGAGTAACCTTTTCTGAGACTACGACCCTCCCTAACCCCCGTCCTCCTCCACTGCTGGCTACTACTCTACCGACCTATCGTAGTGTCTGAGTTACCTGCACTCAGACTCACTTGAGGCCCTCAACCACTACCTGTCCCTCCGGACCGCACGACGCTAAGTACCCCAGCGTTTCTCAGTCTGTGCTGACTCGCTGACTTGACTTGACCTGACTTCAGTGAAGTCAGTACAGGCTGAGACACGCTGAGGTGTCTGCCGTCGGGTAGGGACCNCTACTACTCTACCGACCTATCGTAGTGTCTGAGTTACCTGCACTCAGACTCACTTGAGGCCCTCAACCACTACCTGTCCCTCCGGACCGCACGACGCTAAGTACCCCAGCGTTTCTCAGTCTGTGCTGACTCGCTGACTTGACTTGACGTGACTTCAGTGAAGTCAGCACAGACTGAGACACGCTGAGGTGTCTGCCGTCGGGTAGGGACCCTAAGAGGTCCGTTCTTGTGACCTCACCCAACGGTAAAGGAAGAGATTACGTACTTTCGTTTTTAACTTTCACTTCAGCGAGTCAGCACAGACTGAAAGCACTGGGGCACCTGACGTCGGATGGTCCGAGGAGGCAGGTACCCTAAAAGGTCCGTTTTCATGACCCCACCCCACGGTAACGGAAGAGGCTCGAGTCAAGTGTCCACTGATATTAAGTCCCCGTGAATGCGTACGGTCGAAGTTACGTATCAGGGAAGGAAAGTAAAAGGGTGAATCAAGAGTACTACCAGAATTTGGATCTACTTCTCTTCACACAGTAAAGTCGAATTATTTCCACTCAAAAGAAATGACCACCTGAAGATGTATAGTTCTTTGAAAAGGCTCAATGTAAAGAAACGACTTTTCTTTTAAAGACCACTATTAGGGTTGAGACAGAAAACAGACACTGATAAAAAATAGTTACTGTTATTCGACACGGAAACTCCTTTTCTTAGACACAATGAAGAATCTCTTTTCTCGTACACGAAACTTTCGGTAAGTCTTCAAACCCGTTAAACCCCTGTCAATACATACCAACAAATAAAAAAAGTAGGTCCTCTTCACAAAAATTAAGATAGTGGAAACCTGAAAATACGTAAACTTTCGACTCGATAGGACCCTTGACGACATTCCACTAACAGTACTTACACAATCACTCTAATTAGTCTACCCCAGTTCTTGTTATTATTTCTCCCAGAAGTGAGTTAGAGGAAACTCCTGAACTTGTCTCTAACAGGGAATTATTCGGTTATCTTTTACCCTATCTTATAACGTACGAAAAAGATGGAAATTAATTTAATTATTCGGACCCGAATAGTGGGATAAGAGATGGACAACTTCCTTTCACAGTTGTATTATAGTACATATAGACAACATCTCAACAATCGGACAAATTTATCGTCTCACTGGTCCCGTATGTATGTATCAATGTAAGTATGCAAGTAAATAGGGTAATTAGGGATTATTCACGGTAGATATACGGTCCAGGATACGACTTACGAACCCGATACTACTACTTGTTCTGTTTATATGAAGGAGAAGGACACCTCGAATACCCGTTCCCTCCTTCCGCCTGAAATTTGGCTAATAGTCACTTTATTAGTAAATTTTATACCTACACAAGATGTTCAGTTGTCCCATGACGATGACGACGATGATGATTCAGCGAAGTCAACACAGGCAGAGACACACTGGGGTCTCTACCGTCGGGTGGTCCGAGGAGACAGGGACCCTAAGAGGTCCGTTCTTGTGACCTCACTCAACGGTAAAGGAAGAGGTTACGTACTCTCACTTTTCACTTTGACTTTAGTGAGTCAGTACAAGTCCGAGGAGGTAGGTACCCTAAAAGGTCCGTTCTCATGACCACACCCCACGGTAACGGTAGAGGTTTGTCCCATGATTTTCACCCATTTACTTCTTTCAAAGATTCACTCAGAGTCAACAGTTCTTCAAAAGGACCTCCTTAAGTATACCTTGGATTTGTATCTCCTTCGGTTCATTTTACAATCCCCTCTTGTATGGTCCGTTCCCTGTCCCACTCCTACGTTTCTACCTTGTTTCTGGACTACACACACCTTGTGTCACAGAACCCCTATTGTCACCGCACCTTACCTCACTGTTTCCGTGGGGTAACATACTCTACTCCAGTCTATTGGGTCATTTCAGGGATCCTTCGGTCACTTCAAAGTCACTATTTCTAAGACGGACCCCTGTAGAGACCACCAGGTCACCAATTCAACAACGGAAGGTTACGTCCCTCGTACTCAAGTTAGGGACCAGTCCCACAATTCTAGGGTATACGGAGGACCGGTTTTTTTGTTTTGTATTTTGTATTCGTTATGACATTGTTTAAATTATTTCTGAAATTTTTTCTCTCTTTCTGAGATGGACGTTACGTCCTCTGAGCCCAAGGTAGGGACCTAGTCCTTCTATGGGACCTCATCCTTTACAGTTGGGTGACATCATAAAAACGGACCTTTTAAGGTACCTGTCTCCTCGGACCACTCACTGTCAGGTGCCCCAGTGTTTCTCAGTCTGCACTGATTGGTACGTGTACGTGGGTACGTGTCTTACCACTGAACTACTTTCGGTGTAAAATTTTTTCAGTGTAACCCCTGAAGGGACCGTCAGGTCACCAATTCTTAGACGGAACGTTACGTCCCCTGTACCAATCCCTCGATTCTAGGGCATAGTCAAGTCAAGGCGAGTCAACGAGTCAGGACAGGTTGAGAAACACTGGGGCACCTGACGTCGTGTGGTCCGAAGGGACAGGTAGTGGTTGAGGGTCTCGAATGAGTTTGAGTACAGGTAGCTCAACCACTAAGATAGGTTGGTAGAGTAGGAGACAACAGGGGAAGAGGAGGTCGGAAGTTAGAAAGGGTCGTAGTCTCAGAAAAGTTTAATCAGTCAAGAAACGTAGTCCACCGGTATCATAAAACCTCAAAGGCGAAGTAATAGTCAGGAAGGTTACTTATAAGTCCTGACTAAAGAAACCCCTAACTGACCAACCTAGAGGAACGTCAGGTTCCCTGAGAGTTCTCAGAAGAGGTTGTGGTGTCAAGTTTTCGTAGACAAGAAGTCGTGAGTCGAAAGAAATACCACGTTGAGAGTGTAGGTATGTATTGATGACCTTTTTGGTGTCGAAACAGATCTACCTGGAAACAGTCGTTTCATTACAGAGACAAAAAACTATACGACAGATCCAACCAGTATCGAAAAGAAGGTTCCTCGTTCACAGAAATAAAAGTACCGACGTTCAGTGGTAGAAGTCACTGAAACTTCGGGTATTTTTATTTCAGAGAGTGATAAATGTAACAAACGGGTAGATAAAGGGTACTTCCCTACCCTGGTCCACGGTACTAGAATCAAAAGACTTACACTCAAATTTCGGTTGAAAAAGTGAGAGGAGAAAGTGAAAGTAGTTCTGCGAGAAATCAAGAAGAAGTGAAAAACGGTATTCCCATCACAGTTTCATCTCTCTTATAGTATTATTTCAGGGTACATAGTTAGTGGAGTAGAATTATTGGCAATAGTAAAATGGTATAAAGAAAGTAAATAAAAGAGAAACGACTTAACAAAATTACATTCGGGGTCCATAGTACAGAAATCGAAGATTTACAAGGTCATATGGAGACTTTAATTTCTACAAAAGTGAGATCGAAACAGAACAGTAAGTGGGTAGTTGAGTCTAAAAGAGTGAAACTTGAACCTGATACGAGGAAAAGGACAGAATGAAGGAATGACACACAGTCGTCTTCTTTGAGTAACTTATTCGATATATAACATCCGTGCACGAGTCGGATCCTCATATCTCTACTTATTGTATTATAGAGATGAGGTTTTTTCAACCCTGGATTACCGCGAGTCTCTTCAGGAGGTACCAGACGGTCGAAGAGTACTACGGATATACGGTAGAAACCTATCGGTAAATGAACCAGACAAGTAAAACCGAAATAACTGATACGGTTTCAGAAACACACCTAGTGTTGTTTGACACCTTTTACGAATTTCTCTACCCTTATTATCTGGTGGAAAGGACGGAGGACTCTTTAGACATACGCCCAGTCCTTCGTTATCAATCTTGGCCTGTACCTTTTTTGCCTGACCAAGGTTTGACCCTTTTCTCATGTAGTTCCGACATATAACAGTGGAACGAATAAATTGAAATTACGTCTTATGTACACTTTACGACCCGACCTACTTCGTGTTCGACCTTACTTCTAACGACCTTCTTTATAGTTATTGGAGTCTATACGTTTATTGAGGTGGGAATACTGTCTTTCACCTCTTCTTGATTTCTCAGAGAACTACTTTCACTTTCTCCTCTCACTTTTCTGGGGTATACGTCACCCCGTTGATTCGAGTGTGTGACGTCGATGACTTCGGGTACACGCCGTTGTTTCTGGGTCGTATCGGTTTTATTTTTTATTATTAAAAAATTTTTCTAGTATAACCAACTTCACACTCCCTCCCTTTATGTCCCAACTCCCATAAGTGTCCGGTCTGAACTATTTATTTACACGTCGTATGTCAACACTTGAGTCTCCTCCTGACAGGAAATAAGGATAAATCTTTCGTGTGAAAAAGTTTAAATATGTTTTAGAAAATCTTAAAACCTGTCAGTGACGTTAGAGAGTGCAACGAAAAGAAAGGAAAGATGAATTCCCCAAATAAAATTACTGTCACTCTCTTTTTACATGATGGTGTAACCTTTGACCATGACTAAATTGTCAATACCTCAAAGTCTTAATTGAGTTTTACAAACTTTACGTCGACGATGAATAATATATAGGTCTCTTTGAAGGACCCACCGTCCTTCAACTTTCCTTTCCTCTCAAAACATTAGTGGTTCATTAAACTTTATATTTATTGAAACTACACCATTTACATTCACGAGTCTGGTGTTCCTGATCCAAAGGAGGTCTTATACGTACCTAACCTGTTTCCTCCTATCCCCGACCCCACTGTCTGCGAAATATAATGTAAATAAAAAACAGAGAGATCTTTGTTTGCTCTCGAAACCCAGGGTTTGGTATTGGTATGAGGGGGTAAGGATGGAATTTACAGAGAGTATACCCAGTAAAGAAGGTTCTACCAAGTATACCCCTTTTAATTTTCTATGTTTGTCGAACCGGTTTAAGGTATCGATAACAAAACGCACAGACCTTCTGACTTTTTCAGACAATAGGGTTAATACTCGTTACTCAATGGTCAACCTGTTAAACAGTAACGAAAGAAAAAGAGTTTTTGTACGTAAAAAGTGCGGGGGGACGAATCCACAAGGGACATTTACTACTCGGTGGTCACGATTTCCACCTGGAGTAAGGGTACTACGTAACGAGGCTCCCACTTCTCCACCAGTAGTGAAGACTTATGTAAAAACGATGACTACACCTGTCACTACTAGACTTCGACTACAAGCACTAACAACCTCTTGGAGTCGTACCCTGACACTCCTCTCGACCCCAATCCCATGTAGTTAAGAGAGTCCTTCTACAACAGCGTCCCCGACACTGCATGTTCGTGTGTCCATTCACTGTCGTGATACCACTCAGACCCGAGTCCCCACGTTGTCGTAATGTCTCAAAATCGAGTGAAGAACGACACCCGAGACTATTAGAGTCAAAATTACGAACAAAGGTAATTTTGGTCTCTTCGACGTCGCCCTCGGGTACAGGATAAAAAGTTTATACTAGTGTTATAAGTCGTCATAAAGATCTAGAGAGTCATTATGTCACTTAAAGTGTCTTTCTCGTTCACAATAACGACGATACAAGGACGACGAAAGTGTATCTGAAAGTTGAGTGAGACCGAACAGGGGTAGGGATAACGCCAGTTAAACTTCTTCCGATAACCCGTAGGGTGAGACCAAGGTATATAGTATGGTTTTTACGGACTTCATCCAAGGGATTCCATTAATATAATAATTGAACTCTTTAAAAGACTAATAGTCGATCAAGGATTCTTCATTGACCAGACGGGAAACTCAAGAACTTCTCGTTTCACTACAAAATACGAAACGCATTGAACGGGAGTCGTGGACTGTCAGCACTTATGTCTAACCTTTATGTCATTTACGAACAAACAATCGTAACATCAATATAAAGACCGTAACGTAATCTAACGATAGATCCACCGTAAACAAGGAATACATTTTATAAGTAAATTTTTTACAACAGTTGTAGACTTTAGATGTCTAGTGCCACCATACGTATCATCCGAGTTTCCTTATATTAGGTCTGGGATTCTACTTGGGGTGAGGGTACCTTTCTACTATCATTGTGGAGACAGGAAGTACTGTAGTGATGGGGACGGTTTAGACTAAAGACCCAACCCCCGTGAAGGAGTCCCTATTACGGCACCTGAAGGAGATTGATTGAAAATAGTGTGAGGTAATGATAAAGTACAAATGAGTAGGTATACGGAGTGATTGGATCTAAGGTCCCCCTTCATACTGACTCACACGGTCCGGTCCACCCACCATGTCCTTTATTCTCCACAGTCTTAAGTTTAGAAAAATAAACTTTTTTGTCTCTTTCTCTTATGTTCGTCACTACACCCTCCCTTAAGTTCCTCCCCTTAACTCTACCGAGTTCAAATTAAACCTGTACCCCCTTTTGTAAAACTTTATTATAAAAATTTACATGAAACCTTTTTTTTGGGTCGAATAATCCTATGGTCAACGGAATCCCGGTCAATTATACTGTATGAAATTAGTGAGGTGATCTGTAGCGAAACGAACTTTATTATAGAGAAATAGGAGTGAGACAATTCAGAAACAACAACAAGTCAACCATTCAGCACAGACTGAGAAACGTTGGGGCACTTGACGTCGTACGGTCCGAAGACACAGAAAGTGAAGGAGGGCCTTAAACGCGGTTAAGGACAGGTAACTCAACCACTACGGTAGGTTGGTAGAGTAGGAGACAGTGGGAGAAGAAGAGGACGAAAGTTAGAAAGGGTCGTAGTCCCAGAAAAGGTTATTCACCCGAGAAACGTAGTCCACCGGTTCCATAACCTCGAAGTCGTAGTCAGGAAGGTTACTTATAAGTCCCAACTAAAGGAAATCCTAACTGATCAACTAGAGGAACGGCAGGTTCCCTGAGAGTTCTCAGAAGAGGTCGTGGTATCTCCCTTTCGTAGTTAAGAAGGTACGAGTCGGAAAAAACACCAGGTTGAGAGTGTAGATATGTACTGAATCTTTTCCAAAACAATCGAGAAAGGAACAGGACTCTTCATGTCAGGTGAATGAGTTACAGTCTCAACCGTTTATCCACGAAGAAAAACTAAAAGGGTGTGTCTGATAGTCTTTTCACTAGATCTCTGGCTATAATACCAATGTATTAAAATTGTAGAAACTTTCCGAGTAAACCGTATCTATGTAATACCCACTCTACTTTGATAGAAGGGAAGTTCGGACACGGAACAAGGTCCATGATTTGTTGTTCATCTATATGCATATTGAGAGCAAATCACACTACCAGTATATTCCCTCACAATTGTGTAAAAAAAAAAGAAGTTTCTGGATCATCCTGTGACCACGCTTAAGAAACTCTATCTGTAAAAACAATACAATTATTTAATTGTCTTTATGACATAAGTTTTTTATAAAATAAACTTACTATGAAAACGAACATTACAAGTGAGTCAATGAGTCATCACTAATCGTGACAACATCTTACTCATTACCGTGGGATGAGGTCATGAGAACGAACCTTTTAGGGTACCTATCTCCTCGGACCACCCGACGTCAGGTACCCCAACGATCCTCATCCTGTACTGACTCACTGAAGTGTAAGTGAAAAGTGAAAGTACGTAACCTCTTCCTTTACCGTTGGGTGAGGTCACAAGAACGGACCTCTTAGGGTCCCTGCCCACTCGGACCACCCGACGGCAGATACGACGTGTCTCAGCCTGTGCTGACTTCGCTGAATCGTCGTCATCGTCGTCTTACTCATTCCTCTTTGAGTCTTATCCTCGATTTTAAAGTCACCGGGACACGAATGGAGGCATGTAACCAATAGTTCTAATGTTTTTTTGTTAACAACAATAACATCAAAATCAACGAATCAACACAGGTTGACAAAACGTTGGGGTACCTGACATCGGACGGTACGAAGAGAACAGGTACCCTAACAGATCCGTTCTTGTGACCTCACCCAACGAAAACGGAAGAGATCCCCTAGAAGGACCGATCCCTAACTTTGACGTAGAGGACGTGACGTCCACTTAAGAGATGACGACTCAGTAGTCTCTTTGGACTATTGTTGACATAGTGGTAATAAAACAAACAAATAAATAAATAAAAACACTAATACTTTTGCTATATATGAGTAATGTCTTTCGAATCTTTTAATACTATTTTAAAACTTTTTAGTGGAATAAACGGAGTCTTTCTATTAGTGACAATTGTAAAGTCATAATGTTACAAAAGAAAAGGAAAAAGATTAACATTAAAAATTGTATCAGCTAGTACAACATACACGTTAAGGAAAAAAGTAAATCTAAGAGTAGATTTTCACAAATAATTTTATAATAATTTACAATGTTTTAATAACATTGGTACAAAATTAGTAACTTATTATAAAATACTATATTTTAATAATGATTAAACGATAAGAGGTTTGTAATTTATACTCCGGTAAGTTTTTAATAAATTATTTATCGTTAGGTCAATTGACAAAAGTCATATTTAACATAGAAATCTCACATAGAGTAAAGTTCCATTTCTTAAGAAACTGGGTAAAACATCGGCAAAAAAAAAAAACACCGAATTGTGAGTCGGTTGAAAAGGTCGAGAAAGATACTTACAGAGTGTACGAAAAGAATATAACTTTAATGTCAATGACTTACATGATACAACCCAAAAAACCAATTCGACAAAAGTAAAGGATCTTAATAAAAAGGTAAGGAGAAGGGGTGAGGGAGAAGGATGTGTCGAAGAGCGGGTAGAGGGTCAAGAGACGGAATAAACGGAATATTTGGTAAGTAATAAATTACGAGTCATGTTTCACTCGTCCCGGTAGACCTTTCTAAGGAGACTGAAAGGGACCGTACACGAAAGACGGGGGGTACGGTAGTAGTCGGATACGAGAGTAGGAAGAAGTGGGAGTCGTGGATTACACATTATTAGTCCGACTCTATCTACTTACAAGGTAAATTATGTAATTTTTACCGATTCTCATGGTTAAAGTATACCAAGGTGAATTATATATGTGTGTAGACACTATTAGATTGGACTGAAGTAAAGAAAGGGAGGGTAATCTGACACAGGGGAGGACTGTATATCATCCAGAAACTTGTAAACTACAAAAAACTTGACAGAACTGTAAAAGTGGTACAGACAGAAAGGGAGGTGACCTCGTGTGTCTTGTGATTAAAAGTGTTTTGTTCGTAATTTCTTCATAAACAGTTCACTCATAACGTATTTTTCGAAATACGGTTAATTGAAAAAATATTTATACCTATCTACTTACCAAAGAAAGGGGGTGAAAAGGATTTCATCTTCCGACTAACAAATTAAAATCACAGAGTTGAAATAGCAAAAATTTTTTCATTCGGGTCAGAAGAACAAGAAATTAGGAAAACAATGAGTTATTATAAAACTTATAAAGGAACAGACGGTAAAAAAATAACCTTATATTAACGAAATATTACCAACAATTAGAGAAGACATGTCACTTCACTTAGTCGATATATATATGAATATAGGGGAGGAGAACTCGAAGGGAGGGTGGGGTCGGGGGGTAGGGTGGAGAGATCGAGTAACGTCTCGTGGTTCGACCCGAGAGATACGATATGTCTTCGAAGGATGATCGATAGACAAAATGTGTACATCATATACATACAGTTGCGATGAAAGAGTTAGTCGGGATGGGAGAGAAAGGGGAAGACACAGGTGTTCAGACAAGACATGTAGACGTAAAGATAAGGACGGGACGTTTATCCAAGTATTCATGGTAAAAAGATCTAAGGGATATATACGTAACCACCACAACAAGTTAACGGGTCAACACAGACTGAGAAACGTTGAGATACCTGACGTCGTGCGGTCCGGAGGGACGGGGAGTGGTAGAGGACTTCAAACAGGTTCAAGTACAGGTAATGTAACCACTACAGTAGTCGGTAGAATAGGAGACTGAGGGAGAAGAATACGGGAGTCAGAAAGGGTCGTAGTCCCTGAAAAGGTTACTCAGTCGACAAGTACAGTCCACTGGTTTTATAACTACGAAGTCGAAATCGTTTTCAGGAAAGTTACTCATAAGTCCCTACTAAAGGGAATTCTAACTGACCAAACTAGAGGAACGGTAGGTTCCCTGTCAATTCTCAGAAGAAGTCGTGGTGTCAAGTTTCCGTCATTAAGAAACTCCTAGACGGAAGAAATGTCAGGACGAGAGTGTTGACGCACTGGTGACCCCTCTAGTGTCAGAACTGATATGCCTAGAAACAGCCGTCCCGTTACAGACGAAAAGTTGTGTGACAGATCCAAACGGTATCGAAAGGACGGTTCTTCGTTAACAGAAGAATAAAGTACCGACGTCAGTGGTAGGGGTCACTAAAATCTCGGGTTCTTCTACTTTGGACCGTGATGAAGACGGAAGTGGAGGAAGAGAAACGGTACTTCATTACCCCGGTCTCCGGTACTAGAACTAAAAAAATTATAAATCAAAATTCGTCCAAGTAGTGAGAGGAAGAAATGGGAGTAGTTTTCCGAGAAATGAAGAAGAAACGAAAGACGGTAATCTCACCATAGTAAACATATAGACTCCGACAACTACAAAGAGGACGGATAGAACTAAGGTCGTATACACGACCTTAAAGAATACTACACGAGTCGTATATCCAATTTGTTGGTCTCCCTGTCGTCTGTCGGGACAACATGACGAAAGAGTTAGGGCTTGGTGAGTCAACAAGTATGTCCCAAGATTGACAACGAAGAACTTCGCGTATATCCAAAGAGTCCTCTGTCCATTCTACCAGACCATAAGGGTAGAGACATTCTCGAAAGGTGTCAAACAATACTAGGTGTGTCAGTTTCCGAAACCACATCAGTTACTTTGTCTTCATCTATAAAAAGACCTCAAGGGAACAAAAGAGAAACTGGGTCACTTACAACTGTTAAACTAGAGACCAAGGAGAAGGAAAAGATTTGGGTCGAACCTACAGACCTTCAAGAACCAAGTACATTACGACTTCGGACCGTACGTTCTAAAATTCGTCCTGGAATGATTGTACCCTCTATATACGTAATTATAAACAAAAAAAAAAGAAAGACTAAATGATATGAGACATACTGTCTAAGATCCAAGTAGATGTAGAGATGTCTACTGGATAAAAACAAGGAAAAATACAAGACACAGTAAAAAAATTTGTCCACATTATTAAGGTTCATGTTTACGAGATATCTAAACTGGTTATACAGAACACTTTTCTCTTCAACGAGGACTAGAAAACACGAGATCAGAGTAACTTTAAAGTTTGTATTAACGAAGGAAGAACTATGAAAATCTTATTACATACTCTTAATAGTTTTCGTGCAGATGTATTGAAAAGACGGGGGAACCTATCATTCGTAAGGATGAAGACACGACAAGTATCATTAGGTTCTTATCTAACAGGATAAATGACTATTTCATAGATCAGGACTATAAAAGAAGGAAGAAGGAGAGTACTGAATTCAACCCTGGTAAAACTTAGGGTATCTACCCTCGAGAGTTCTCATTTTTCTTCTACTTTTAATCCCAGAGAGGAATAGGTCCACGACAACGATAAAACGATTGTAGAACTGATATACATTACCCTTTTATGACTTCGTTCACTGTTTCTACACCCAATAGAAACATAAAGTGGATAAGTCGAAGAAGACGTAACTCACCAACAAGTTAATTCCACCAATTACGTTTACACTTCTGTTAATGGTCTCCCTGTCCCACGGAAGACAAAAGGGACACCAACCAGGATTGTGATTATTAATACCCTCTTCTCGCTTCGGTAGGGCTCAGGTCGAAATACAGAGGGAACAAGTAAACACTTGACAGTCTGGGAACAATCGGGACAAAACGGGGAGGTATACCACTATCTACCGACCGTCCCAAACGTGGTCTCCGTTGTCTACCCGTTCGTAAAGACGTAATAAAAGTACTGAGATAAATTAAAGTATCATTATTTTAACTCAAAGTACAAAATTGGTGTATTCAAGGAAAGGAACGGTAAGATACGAACATCTCCTTTAGATTCCGCTAAACTAGAGCCATAAGACGTAAAAAATATTCAGTAGAAAGTCGATATCAACACAGAAGGTCCACCACTCTAACCGGACTACGGAACAAAGCTGTGGTAATGTAACCACCAAAGCCTGTCTCTTCGACCAGGAAAACACTTACCGACGACAATGTTTCCCGGAGTAGGTAGACAAGGAGAAGTACTCAGGAAAGGTTACATACTAGAGTTGTAGTGTCACATAGGTCACCTGTTGGTTGGCGGAAGTCAACGGTATCCACCGGTATAAAAAAAAAGAATTCAAAGATAATAGAGTGGATCAGCATGGGTACCAGGTCACTTTATTACGGGAAATAATATCAGTTTTATCTTTTGGTGGTATGTTTCAACGGAGATCATTAACAGAGTTTTGTCTGAACATCTTTGGAGTCTAGACGCTTTCTAATGTCCCTTTTTCTTTATTGAACAAATGTTTAAATCTATTTGGGTATACCTCTCTCTTACGTTCACACACACACACACACACACACACACACACATATACAAAATTTTACTTCTGTTGTAACATTAGGAGTCTATGAGACCAAAATAAAGTGTACCCTTTCATAGTAAATGGACCATCTCTGTCATTAAATAAAATAGGTATTGTTAAAGATAATCTTATCTTACTCATATGGTCACCCTGACAAATATATATAAATTGGAATAAACGAAAAATCCTTCAGTAGAGAAACATCCGTGATAGATATACAAGACTGAGAGTCTTTTCTTTACGTTCGTATACATACTTACAATAACATTAAACGTTTGACAGAGGGTTCGTCACAAGACCTTTCCTTCGTAATAGGGGTGTCTTATTAATTCGTGATACCGTATTTTTTTTACGAACAATACTCGTTAAGTATTACCAAGAGTCCGTTAATTGCGAGACTGTTTGTCTCCATTGTTGACTAGAACTTCTCATATATTTGGTGTGAATCACCGAATAGTAATTTTGTAAAACCATTAAGAATAAAAGTAAACAGTGAAGATATCTCTGTGTCCCCTTTAGTCACAAGGAACTCTTACTGATTTCCCGACATGACCTCGTAAATCATAAAGAAGATAGAAAGACATTATCAGACCGAAAGAATCTGTGCTTTTTTATATTAAGGTGTTCAGTTTAATTTAAGGTGGGTAATGGGGACTTATAAAAGTGGTATTCCTCTTAATGCGATTTCCTTTACTTGCAGGGGGTACCTTCATGTAAACACATATCCTCTGTAGAGACTTAACCTTAAAGTTAGTGAGGGAAAACAGGAGTGATAAGACTAATCTCCTAAAGTGTCATTCAGTATTAACACAATAATGAACATACGTCCATGGTACAAGCAACACCTACTCCCAAAGAGTCGTCGGGAATGACAATTGGTAAACAGACGGCGACTAGGACTGTGACGTCGTCTACTGAACCTTAAACAAAACCAAAGAGGAGGGGTCAAACCGATGGAACTTTTGTGTGAGGGAAGACGTCCAAAACTTTTCTCGTTATACCCGTAGTCGTATCCATTCAGAACCAAAATACAGGTCGTTATTAGTCGGAAACAAACTCTGATCCAATACTAATCCAATACAAATTATTGACCCAATCCTGAAATTTTTACAAGTTTCATGACGACGACGACGACGATTCAGCGAAGTCAGCACAGGCTGAGGCACGCTGGGGTATCTGCCGTCGGGTAGTCCGAGGGGGCAGGGACTCTAAGAGGTCCGTTCTTGTGACCTCACCCAACGGTAAAGGAAGAGGTTACGTACTTTCACTTTTCACTTTCACTTCAGTGAGTGAGCACAGACTGAGGATCGGTTGGGGTACCTGACATCGGATGGTCCGAGGAGGTAGGTACCCTAAAAGGTCCGTCCTCATGACCTCACCCCACGGTAACGGAAGAGGTAAGTTTCATGATGTGAACTCCTTAATAATAATAGTGACTATGAAAGTTTATGATAACAAAAAGCAAGATTAAAAAGTAAATTTTAAAGCGTACATACCCTCAAATGAAGTTTTATTTACCTTTAATGTGAATACCTTTTACATTCCTATTTATAACTTTTTTATTACAAAATTTTCCGGGGGTATCACTTTTATTATCGTTTGCTTCGTTGTCTGTTTCTTAATTAGAGTTTTTATATGTTCGTTGAGGACATCGAGTTAAGGTCTTTTTATTTGCTGGGTTAGTTTTTCACCCGGTTTCTTGATTTGTCTGTAAAGAGGTTTCTTCTGTATGTCTACCGATTGTTTGTGTACTTTTCTACCAGTTGTAGTGAGTAATAGTCTCTTTACGTTTAGTTTTGGTGTTACTCCATGGTAAAGTGTGGTCAGTCTTACCGACGATAGGTTTTCAGATGTTCGTTATTTACGACCTCTCCCACATTTCTTTTTCCTTAGGAGAATGTGACAACCACCCTTACTTTTGATCATGTCGGTGATACCTCTTGTTACCCCTCTAAGGAATTTTTTGACCTTTATCTTGACGGAACACTGGGTCTTTAGGGTGACGACCCGTATGTGTGGCTCCTTTGGTCTTAACTTTCTCTGTGCACATGGGGTCACAAGTAGTGTCGTGACAAATATTATCGGTCCTGTACCTTCGTTGGAGTTACAGGTAGTCGTCTACTTACCTATTCTTTCGACACCATGTATATGTGTTACCTCATAATGAGTCGGTAATTTTTCTTATGTAAATTAAGTGAAGATTATTCCACCTACTTTGACCACGGACAACATGTCTCACTTCATTCGGTCTTTCTTTTTGTGGTCATGTCATATGATTGTGTATATATACCTTAAATCTTTCTACCATTACTACTGGGACATACGTTCTGTCGTTTTCTCTGTGTCTACATATCTTGTCAGAAAATCTGAGACACCCTCTCCCGCTCCCGTCCTACTATACTCTCTTACCGTAACTTTGTACATTTAATAGTATACACTTTACTTAACGGTCAGGTCCAAGTTACACACTATGTCCCACGAGCCCCGACCACGTGACCCTACTGGGTCTCCCTACCCTACCCCTCCCTCCACCCTCCCCCCAAGTACTACCCCTTGTGTACATGTGGGTGCCGCCTAAGTTCAGTTACATACCGTTTTGGTTATGTTATAACATTTCAATTTTTTTTCCGGGGTTATCGTTGTGCCTTATGACACTGTCTTATTTAGACCACCTTGAGTGTCAGAATAAGAGTGTCAAAGAAAATTGTGAAAATTTTCTATGTCCGTCTTTTCTCATCCTTTATATAGTACTTTTATAACTTCTATTACTGTAATTGAAATTTTGGTTTCACACAGAGTCTTTGAACTTATCGAGACGACAAAGTGAACTTTTGTTGGTTTCGTTTTTGTTTACGGTTGTGATTTTAGTAAGTTTCCGTTGTGAAGTCTTCATTTAATAAGACATTCGTGGAAACCCCCGTATAGGTAAAATTTATGCTCTCTTCGACCCAAATGTTAATCAACACAATCATCTTACTTATCCTTTTTGTTCTGTGGTGAGTTGCGACGGATGTTCTTTGATTGAAGTCGAAGTTCCTGTCTGTGTCCGAATTTTACTTCCCTACCATTTTCTATAACGAACGTTTACCTTTGGCTTTCTCTCGTTCCCATCTATATATATTTGATCTGTTTTATCAGAGAATTCAGTTTTCATATTGTTCTGTGTTTCTTCCAGTAATATATGACTATTTCACAATTAAGTTACTCTACTATATTATCACCATTTACATATACATATGTTATAACTTTGTGAATTTATATAATTCGTTTATGATTATCTTGATTTGTCCCGAAGGAACCATCGAGTCTCCAATTTCACAGACGGAGGTTACGCCCTCTGGACCCAAGCTAGGGACCCAGTCCTTCTAGGGGACCTCTTCCTTTACCATTGGGTGAGGTCATAAGAACGGACCTCATAGGGTACCTGCCTCCTCGGACCATCCGATGTCAGGTGTCCTAACGTTTCTCAGCCTGTGCTGACTCACTGAAGTGATATGATACGACGACGACGACGACGACGACGACGACGATTCAGTGAAGTCAGTACAAGCTGAGACACACTGGGGTGTCTACCGTCCGTCGGGTGGTCCGAGGCGATAGGGACCCTAAGAGGTCCGTTCTTGTGACCTCACCCAACGGTAAAGGAAGAGGTTACGTACTTTCACTTTTCACTTTCACTTCAGCGAGTCATTCACAGGCTGAGAAGCACTGGGGTACCTGATATCGGATGGTCCGAGGAGGTAGGTACCCTAAAAGGTCCGTTCTCATGACCTCACCCAACGGTAACGGAACAGGTCGAGTGGTATGATATTATCTTGACTTTTCCCATTATGAGTTGTTATGTTATTATCATCCCTGAAGTCACAGGGCAAAAGTTGTTACCTACTTAGTAAACCTACCTTTTAGTCATTCTTTTGTAATTTAAACTTGATATATAATTTGGTCTACTTAGGTTGTCCGTATGTATATAAGGTGAGTTGTTTTCATCTTACGTGTAAGAAGAGTTTACGTGTCCTTTGTCAGAGACCCTATCTAGTATACTACTCAGTGATTCCTTCAGAATTGTTAAATTTTTCTAGTTTTAACATGGTTCATAGAACCATGTCTATGAAAAAAAATTTGGGTGTTACGGCACTTCAATTTCAGTTATTGATCTCTATTGATTTTTCAAGGGTTTATACACTTTTAATTGTATAAGGACTTATTGGTTACCTAGCTTCTGATTTATATTCTTTCTTTGAAATTTTATAGTTTATTTTTATCTTTGTGTTGTACCGTTTTATATACCTTCCGTCGTTTTTGTCACGATTCTCCTTTCAAAATATTGTTATTTACGACGTAAATTTTTCATTTATTGGATATTGATCTTTTCGTTCTTGTTTAATCCGGGTATAAATCGTCTTCCTTCCTATATTATTTCTGGTCTCGTCTTTGTTTATTTCTTGTCTATTTGTTATCCCTTTCAATTACTTTGACTCAACTAAAAAAATTTTCTATTTCCTTTCACCGTTTGAAAATCGATCTGAATTGTCTCTTTCAAACTTTTTAAAGGGANAGTTGTTTTCATCTTACGTGTAAGAAGAGTTTACGTGTCCTTTGTCAGAGACCCTATCTAGTATACTACTCAGTGATTCCTTCAGAATTGTTAAATTTTTCTAGTTTTAACATGGTTCATAGAACCATGTCTATGAAAAAAAATTTTGGTGTTACGGTACTTCAATTTCAGTTATTGATCTCTATTGATTTTTCAAGGGTTTATACACTTTTAATTGTGTAAGAACTTATTGGTTACCTAGCTTCTGATTTATATTCTTTCTTTGAAATTTTATAGTTTATTTTTATCTTTGTGTTGTACCGTTTTATATACCTTACGTCGTTTTTGTCACGATTCTCCTTTCAAAATATTGTTATTTACGACGTAATTTTTTCATTTATTGGATATTGATCTTTTCGTTCTTGTTTAATCCGGGTATAAATCGTCTTCCTTCCTATATTATTTCTGGTCTCGTCTTTGTTTATTTCTTGTCTATTTGTTATCCCTTTCAATTACTTTGACTCAACTAAAAAAATTTTCTATTTCCTTTCACCGTTTGAAAATCGATCTGAATTGTCTCTTTCAAACTTTTTAAAGGGAGATTCTTGTTCTTGTTCTGTCTTAAAGGGTGGACGTAGTGAGGATAAGTCATATCATGACTTTTTAGTATCGGTCTCTTCCTCTACTTCTTCCTTTAGTCTTTCCTTCTTCATTTTACAAAGATAAATGACTACTACACTATAATATATATATATTTATCTTTAAGGATTGCTGAAGTGGTTTTTGGTAATCTTGATTACTTGTCTAAGGTATCAAAGTCCCATTTTTTAGTTGTATATTTTGAGTCAACATAAAGATATGTATCTGTTATTTGAAAGACTGCTTCTTCTCTTTCGTTAGAGTAAATATTATCATATTTTTTGTCATTTTATATATCCTCATTAAAATTGGTCCCATCCCTTTTTAAATATATGGTTGATATTCTGTATCTTAACCACAGAACCACTTTCTTTAACTTCTCCTGTGTTTGTTTACCTTTCTGTAGGGCACAAGTACCCAACTTTCACAATTATATCGATTTTACAGGAATGACGGGTTTCGATAGACATCTAAGTCACGTTAGGGATAGTTTTAAGGTTACTGAAAAAAAAAAAAAAATGTCTTTATCTTGTCTATTAGGATTGTAAACATACCTTGGTGTTTTCTGGAGTCTATCGGTTTCTTTAGAACTCTTTTTTTCTCGTTTCAACCTTCGTAGTATGGACGATTAAAGTTTACTAATAACGTTTCGGTAGTATTAGTTTCGTCTTTTTTTATTGTTCGTGTATCTAGTTATATTGTCTTATCACTCGGGTCTTTCTTTCGGTATATATATACCAGTCAATTAAAAATTACTTCCTTGGTTCTTTTATGTTACCCGTTTCGTAAGAAATTCTTCACTACAACCCTTTTTACCTGTCTGTGTAAGTTTTATTACTTTGACCTGGTAATAGAATGTTGTGTTTTAAATTATCGAGTTTTACCTAATTTCAGAACATATACTCTGTACTTTGCTATTTCGACGATCTTCTTTTGTATCCGTCATTCAAGGGATTGCACCCAGACCACTGCTAAAAAAATTAAACTGTGGTTTCGTTTCCATCTTTTCGTTTTATAGTTTTTCACCCTGATACAATTTTATGAAGACGTCTCCTTCTCTTTGTTAGTTATTTTACTTTTCTCATAGAGATCTTACCCTCTTTCATAGATGTTTGGTGTGTCGACAATCCTCTATTTTAGATTTTAGATATTTAATGAGTATGTTGAGTTATGTTTTACGATTTGTTAGACTAATTTTTTACTCGTCTCCTGAACTTATCTGGAAAAAAGTCTCTTCTGTATGTACGAACATAGTTTAGTTGTACAGAATGTGGAATTTGAGTGTGTCACTATGCACTTAATACAGAGTTACCTCAACCTTCTTTCTAATTACGTAATTTCTACTTAACGTAATTAATGTCAAAGAGGACACTGAATCCCACCCCCGGAATCAATCGAGTCAACCATTTCTTAGGCGGACGTTACGTCCTCTGGCCCTAAGTCAGGGACCCAGTCCTTCTAGGGGGCCTCCTGAGGTGAGGTCATAAGAACGGACCTTTTAGGGTATCTGTCTCCTCGGGCCGTCTGATGTCGGGTACCCCAACGTTCTCAGTCTGTGCTGAATCGCTGATTTGGTGGCGGACACTGAATTATGCGTTGTGTCTCGTAAAAATAGAAAAGTAAATTCAGTTATAGTCTTATGGTATTATCGTCCAGTCAATTAAAGTGAGTAAGAACGGTCAACGAACGATACGTCAGTTCATCCGACTGTTATCTGATGGTAGGACCACCGAGTCTACCATTTCTTAGACGGACGGTACGTCCTCTGACCCCAAGTTAGAGATCTACCCCTTCTAGGGGACCTCTTTTTACCGTTGGGTGAGGTCATAAGAACGGATTTTTTAAGGTGCCTGTCTCCTCGGACCACCCGATGTCGGGTACCCCAACGTTTCTCGACCTCTGTTGAATCGCTGATTGTCCGTCTGCTAACTACTTGAGAACTAAACGGAAATATACTTTCTCTACCAAGGAAAGAACAAGTTTATACTGTTCTTGACGAGTGAGACCTCGGGACCACAATTAGTTCCCTGCCAGAGAGACTGTAAGTAAGGTTCATACACTTACTACCAGTGTCTCAGGGATGTATGATCAATCGTCAATGTCGGGAAGACAAGAGGTACGTGTAAAATTAAGAAGGAACATTAAATCCCCATACAAAAATACAACTACCCATATCAGTAACATCTTCAGGGACTACTGACTAGGAATCCAGTTGACGACACTAGAGAATAAATGAGACGACTCTTTATCCGATAACCCAATTCCTAATTCCTGGTCATCGAACCCTTTTATACAAAAAGAATAAATGGACGAGGTAAAACCACACGAGATCGAAGCAAAGTCACCTTTCTGTACTTCCGAAATGTATAATTGATACACGTTAGGTCCGTAGACCCCTACCTTGGTTGCCGACTGTTCAAACACAACATACAGTGACTACCCTTCGCTGCGAGGTACCTCTATGGTAAAATGTAATATTAGTTGCGATGCTTACTACTTCGAGGACTAAAATATCACGTCTTATAATGACATTCTTTCTATAAACTTAAAAATCAGAGAGAAACAGTAAAAGATTAAAAATAAAAGTGAATTAGATAAATGTAACCAGAGACACGTGAATTGTGTAGTTCAATTACTCATTTCTCCCGTCATTGGATACAATACATTACGTTAGTGAACTATTTATAAAAAGATTATCATTACTACTACCAGTACTATTATCATTAACGATTGTCTATCGTTAACGTATCAAATTTAATATCAACAGACATATATCTTACGTCATGAACGATCATCCAGGACAAGGTTTGGGAAATGTACACAAGTATAACTTAGGAGTATTATCCGAAAATTTCACTACCGTAATAATAACGGTACATTATTGACGTTATTTACTCTGATTTTTCCAATTCAATCACAGAGGTCTAGTGTCTCGAACCGTCATTCATTTTTCATCCCCTAAACGTGGGACCACGAGACTAAGGTATCGTACGATGAATTGGTCACGATGTTATCGTTCCTAAGAATTAAGAGTTTGATGTCCGTAGAAAAAATACGTCGACAAATATTTCTATATACTGTCCTTTTTTACATTAAAACTGGTAATAAAAACACGTCAAATTTTTACAATAATATATTATTATAAACAATCAAAATAAATTTTTAAATCAATTTTACCGGGTCGTATAGTGATGACTCTGTTGACAACAGAATTTTTTTATTATTTATATACACCAATTTGTTCAATCTTACAACACTTTGAATGTGTCACTTGATACTTTAAAAGGGAGAAATTGTCATCGATACGTACCAGTGAGGGGTAGTCAACTCAAAAATCATTAATTAAAGGTGTCTCCATTAACACAGGTACGGTTACTATACATACATACATACATATACTGAAAAGACATACAAAAGTGGATGTTTAGTCTTTAGTAATTATATGGGATGAAAGATGAATTTTTTGGAAACCAATGAGATAAAATTATAAAAGTATATTCGTATATTAAGAAAAATTTGTTAGGATTAAAAATATGTCAATAAATTAGGTCCAAATGAGTATTGTATAAGACTAATTTACTTATTCATGACCGAAACCTCATACTCCCTGAACCACAACGAAAAATGATCAGCATCCCAAGACCCATTCAATAAAGAGAGACACGAAAACAAAGGAGTAGACGTTTTACAAATAGTCTAGAAGGAAATCCCACTAGATACTGATAGTACTACCAGTCCGTGTAAAACGACAACAAGTCAACGATTCAGTACAGAATGAGAGACGTTGGGGTACCTGACATCGCGGGGTCCGAGGAGACAGGAGGTGGCAGAGGACCTCAAACGAATTTAAGTACAGGTAACTCAACCACTACGATAGATTGGTAGAGGAATCTTTTAATAATAATTTATCCACAGTAAGTATAATCAGAATAATGCAGACAGTAGGAAAAAGTCTGTAACTAGTTTAAACGAAACTTTGGTAATAAAACGGAATAAAAAGTGACTTTTAATACTTTAAGATTTACATTTTTCAGAAATAAACTAAAATTAAAAGACGATTCAGAATTACCATATATTCTGAATTTTCCTTCTCTAAATTTTCAGAGTCTTATTCTGAATTTTCGGTCGAGGACGGTAAGGAGGAGACAACCGTGTACCTAAAGAGGCTTCTCGTGAAGTCATTAATGCTCTCTCTCTTCTTTAATGTTTACTGAGGAAGATATGGATGGAGATAACAGAACATAGACAGATCCCAACCTCAAAGACTTTATTAATCCGGTGACCCTTAAACAGAGAACGAGAAGAGACTTTCATTAGTACGGAAAAAAGAGGGGACACTTAACGAATGTCTCCGACAACTTCTCATTGTTTATACCTCGGGGTACACAATAACCGTCTCGACCGAAATTCGAAGTTCACTAGAACATTTTATCAGTATACATAAAACGAAAGAACACCTTTTCACATAAATAAAATATCGATCGACCCGAAGGTAGTTCAACACGACATTGAACATCGTGTTTTTTTAACTCTAAAATTTCAATAATATTAGATAAAGTTTCGACAGATGATCACTCAAAGACACAAAATACAGATAAATAGATTTGGAAAATAAATATTAGAGTTATTTAATAACTTGCACGTTTCTTCTTAGCGTGTAAAAAAACTATTTTAAAGGGTCAATAGAACACGTACTTAAATGGTAAAACATTTACCCTTTCCGACGGTATGTCACTCGGTCCTCAGGACTCTAAATATTTCTTTCTACTAATCTTGTAGAAAAAATCCAACGAAATAATTTCAAAAACCTCTATTTACGTTTAATGATAGTTTCTACTAAGGGATGAAGATAGTGGTACGTAATTTAATAATACGGTAGAGTCAAAAATTTTACAACCGGTCCATTTTCCCTTGGTCGTATTAAAATCGGATTTACAGTCTATAATACTAAGAACAATACATGTACGTTCATTAACATCCTTCCGAGAAAAGTTTCAGGAATTCTCTCCGACTTCTCTCTCATAAAAGTGTTCAGATTTCGGGTACAGAAGAAGTTTGTATTTTACGGGTGAGTCGGTGTTTCTGTAAGAACCTAAGGAGGTGGGCAAGGACGAAGAACAAATAGACATAAATCATCACGATCTATAAAAAAGGAACAGAATATTAATTACTACTCGTCCGGTAGTGTCAGAGTAAACCTGAAACTAAGAAATCTTATAAGTATAAGAATGTCACTAAGACATGCACGGGTTATTCGTGTATGATTTGAATGTATGAGTATAATAAATCTAGAACGACATAAAGTGTCATCCTTAGTCTTTATGAAAAAACAAGGGAACGATACTCTTTTTCTTCTACTTCTACTGGTTCATGGTACAATTACCATGTTTACAAAGATTTATTGATCTAGGATGTACTTTAATTTTGGTAAGTCAAGAGAACTACGAATTTCCTAATACTTTGAACTTCACCCTACCCCCCAACAAGTCCGTTTAATCACCACACTCCTGTCTCTTCTCTAGCCCCTGGGTCGTAATTTTATATATGAGAACACATAGGTCCTCGTAGGAGAGTTGACACCAACTGACATTAACTCTATATCGTCACAAACGACGTTACTGTTTTTAATTGTTGTGGATTGTAGGGGGTCACACATATCGTCTATAAATACGGTAAACATTTTGTCCTTTTTTCTTGACACTCTCGTCGTTCCATGTCTCCAATTTTACCGTTCAATCCTGTCGGTCCCAGATGTGGCAAAATGTTGACTTGAGACACTGAAGGTCTTCCGTTCGTAGAAAAACTGACGAAATGAGGGACTAGAAACTTAATACTTAGTATATATACTCTAATATATAAAATATATATATATATACAAATAGATATAGGAATCAGGAAGTACCTTTACCTATTTCACGAAACTTTAGAAGTCTTTTTGTGTACTCTTTCCATTCAACTAAAGAATAACAGAAGATTCCAGTACAATTTGATCGTTAAAGAAAAGTCCTGAGTAATGTGTGTTTGGAGTACCTTTGAAACACTCCTAGAGAATTTTAATAAAAAACTCGAAAAACGGTTTTCTTTCCAAAGTAAAGTGTACGTCGACCGAAAAGAACAGAAACAAATCCAGACACTCCCAGTCTACTCTCTCGACCTAAGAAGGTAGTAGTCACGATGACTGGCCCTGTAAGGGTTCTTGGGGAACGACAAGTCATAGTGAGTGTTTGGTGCAGTACCGGAGGAGTAGTTGTTCCGTAAATCGTCTTTGAAAAAAGTTATATTCGTTAGTCGGTTGGGGCCGGTCTTCGTACTTGAACAGATGTTGAAAAGGTACCTTGAAGAGTTCTTACCATACAGTACAAAGTAAAGTTAAACAAACAACAATAACTAAATTATTAAATTGGGTCTTTTCTGTCATTATTTAGTGTCTTTCTCCTTGACTTCTTTACCGGAAGCGGACATAAGTAAATAGGGAGTTCCCAAAAGAGACCCGAGACCTAATTACATCTTGTACTTCAGAGTCGATCTGTGTCACCTATTAAAAGAAAGTGGAATTCTCGTTTTATTATAAACACTTAAAACCATAAAATGAGGTTCCAAAATTAGTGTATTATTTTTTTAAGGAAAAATTTTGTTAGTTCTAATACCTTGATTTAAACTTCTCTAAACAGACAGTTTTGGAGGTGTAAACTCTGTTTATATCTTGTTGGATATCATTGAGTAATAAGAGACTCCACTATTAAACGAGAAATTCCTTTACTGTCTAACTTTATCGTCTGATTTCCTAAAAAAGTAATGAGAAAAACTTTTTAACTAGAATAGGGTAAACGAGTACACGAGTCTACATAGGCCGAGAAACACTGGGATACTTCACATGGAACGGTCCGAGGAGATAGGTACACTAAAAAGTCCGTTCTTATGACCTCACATAACGACAAAGGAAGAGGTCCCCTAGAAGGACTGGGTCCCTAGTTTGGATTTTGAGACAGTTTGACAAAAGGTTTTCATCGACGTCGTAAAAGGAAAAGATGGTCGACGTATACTTTCAAGGTAAAAAAGGTACACTTACAATATGTCCGAAATTTTTATCAAAAAATGAATTTAAAACTAAGTGGATTTTAAATAAAACTAACAACCGAACTCCATCCCTAGATTTATGTTTAAGGACATTGATTACTTGATTAAAAAACAAAGTAAATTTATGGGACAGTGGTAACAAGAGAAAGTCAAATAACTTATTATATAAAAAAGAGTTACTGAAATTCATTCTGGAAATAGTTTATGATTGAATAAATTTATCCTTGAAAATTACTTGATCCCCCCATGGGGATGAAATATTTTATCAAACTAAAATGGAATGACACGACTAATTACTCGAGTACGATTATCGTTACGGAACCTTTAATTTTGTTTAATAAATACTGCCTAAAACTTTACCAAATTAGCATTCTTTCTAAATGAAAAAGAAAAAAGGGAAACAGGTCCTTACTCCGACTACATGCACGTGCTACTAAGTCTCTCAGGCTGACTACTGAAATGTTAGGTCCACAGTCTGCCCTTTGTATTCTATGAATTTTGGTAAAAACATCTCCAGTGGGGTCAATTACTACTCTTTGGTTACGACTCGTTCATTCAATGGACTTTTCTCAGGTAAACCCTAAGATATACTTCAAGATTCCAGACCTTATGATCTGCGTTCACATTACATAAAGGAGGTCTCTCTTCAGAAATTGTTGAGGACGGACAACGTTGAAAGGGTGTCTGAATTCGTGGATCTTGGCAGTCACGTTTACAATCAATTGTATTGAGGAGGAATTTTAAAGAGTTTAATCGGAAAATTAATAAACCAAAAGGAGATTTTCAAGATAAATCAACAGTCATTAAGTCTTACTGGTATGTATGTTATGCCTTACTTGTCGCATGATTTATAAATTCGTGTACGTGCATATGTGCATGTGTGTGTGGTCTCTCATTAATTATTTATTTAAGTTGATTTCACACTAGTATGTTGACTTCTGTCAGGAATGACACCTAAACTAATTAGAAACTCGATTCTCACCGACTCCCCTTATATAACGGCACTATAAAAAGTAAAAGTATAAAGTAACAGGAGAGCAGGAGAAGACACAAGGTATCCCTAGTTATGGGACAACGGTGGACTCCAGTTCTACTAGTGGAAAATTTTTAAGACATGACTATAATAAGTAACGTTTGAAAGAGTCCTCGACTAGTGAAACTAGTATCGATGTCTTAAAAGTAGTCAATATAAAGAAATCAAGGTCGGTAAAGAGTATAGTAACCGTTGACATCTCTTGACAGGTTCCAGTTTTGAAATCCTTTGAGTTGAGAAGATTCCAGGATCTAGCTCCCTCAACACACGAAGAACCATGGAGAAACTGGTACAGTTACCACATCGTACTACCGGTAACTCATCTGTCAGATTCAAAAATAATCCTTCACTTGTTGAAGAATTTTTCCACATTTGAGGGTTTTAGAGGAGGTGAAATGTCTTTTCTTTGTTTAGGGAAGGAATAGAACGACAAAGGAATACCGGTGACTCCAGGAACCTTTGGTAATACCCTTTACGACCTCTATTAAAAACCTCTCAACGTAGAGTCTGTAGTCTAGCCGATTCTCATAAGATATCCTTTAAAAACACACATACAGGAATCCTAAACACATAAATATTTTTAATTTTTGAAAAAGTTTAGCACAACTAAAGACCCAAATATTGAGTAGAAAGAAAACTTTACAAAAAGGAACAAAATAAACAAATTTAAATAAAAATAACCTAATATCAAGGAAATGTGACAACACAAGGGACCACCGAGTCCACCATTTCTTAGACGGATGTCCTGTGGATCCAAACTAAGGACCCAACCCTTCTAGGGAACCTCTTCCCTTACTGATGGGTGAGGTTATAAGAATTGACCTCTTATGGTACCTGTCTCCTCGGACCGTCAGATGTCAGGTACCCTAGTGTTTCTCAGTTCATACTGACTCACTGATTTTGATGAAAGATGACATGTCGTTTTGCTTAGTCGTTATGTGTATATAAAGGAATAAAAGAGTGACCTACAATCTAATCATATTAGAACTAAATATTTTGACTTTTAAACTTTCTATAAAACCATCATTTCTCGGAGGAAAGACTACTGGAGTGAAATAGATTCTTTCTCCCTCTCTCCACTTTTTACTACAAATAATTTACGAAAGATATGTTGTCACACGACCTAAAAAAGTGTATATAAATCAATTTAGGGGTGGTTTTAGCACACTTCATCGATAACAAAATAAGTAATTCTATTGACTCTGGTCTTTTCATTTTACTGAATTCCGTGAGTAAGTCAGAATAGACTGAATGATAAAGAACGATCCAAGAACGGCAATTTGTAGGGCCGTATCGAAGTAGATGTCTTAGTGGTTTCGAGGAAGTCGAGACGAAACTTTAGAGAGGAAAAAAGGGAAGACAAGAAAAGGGAAGGCATACACAGGAACTCGTATAGTGGAGAACGAAAGAGAGTCTTGTACGAGATAATAAAAAAGAGTTTGACGTAGAGGGTAGAGAAGGGAAAAGTAAGGAAGACGATTGTTCTGTGTCCCTATGTCAATTATCACTTCCCTCGTTTAAGACCTCGGTTTGACAGAACTAAGTCCGTGAATACCCATCACACTAGAACTCCCTTTTTCTTACACTTTCAAGATCAGGAAGTCAGTACAAGTTGAGAAACACTGATACCGGACATCGGGCGGTCCTAGGAGACAAGTACCTTAAGAGGTCCGTTCTTATGACCTCACCCATCGGTAAGAGTAGAGGTCCCCTAGAAGGACTGGGTCACTAGTTCGAGTCCAGAGGGTATGATGTCCGTCTAAGAAATGGTAAATTCGGTGGTCCCTTCGGGACTAAACTATAACTTATATAATGAATTGGAGAACGATGGAGAAACAGTTGGAGAAACATTTACTCCCATTATTGCCATAGAAAAAGTACACCAACAACTTCCCCAAGTTACTTAATTTTATACATTTTCATAAACTTTCTGACTAATCATGTATCATTCAAGAGTATTCACAGTCAATAATAGTAATAACGATCGTCCATAGAAGTAAAATCTGACGTTACTACCGAGTCAGGGAGTAAGTGAAGTCACGGTTTGACAAACTTCTTTATCGAACACGAACGAAGAAGGCAAAGACGAGTAACAGAGGTTTAGACTACCGAAAGGGTGGTTTAGATTACCGAAAAGAGTAGACCGACCTGGAACAATCACGTAAACTGTGGTAAAGAAACCATAAGAAAAATCTACGATATCATCCACCAAACCCGAGTACCCCAACTTGGGGGAATCGGATGTAAACTAAGATCACTACCTTATACGGGATGTGGACAGGTATGGATGACTTCATGGACGTCACGAGACGAAAAGACGGAGACCCGTCGTCACCGAGTGACTCGGGGACAGGACCGTGTCCCCTATTGTGAGACTCCCGCAAGAGGTAGATACTCTCCATCATCTATTACATTCCCAGGGTCGGAGGGTAGGAAGTCTCGATTTTAAACACCGTACAAATTGCACCGAGAAGTTGTCTAGGGGTCATCCTGACTCAGGGCATCGTTAGAAATGACGATACAACAACGGGAGAGGAGGAGGGGAGGGAGAGTGAACCAGGACTCGAGTGAAGGGTTTTTTAATGGATGTGATTCGGAAACAGGCAAAGTCCCATTGTGTGACACTGTGTGAAAGAAAAGAGAACTTGGGAGTAAAAGACTGGTAAAGAAAGATGGTCCGAGGAATAGTAGAAGGAACATAACCGAAGGACAAAGTCAAGTAGATAAAGATAATTTTTGTGGTGACCCTTAAGGGACCACCAGGTTACCAATCCTGAGGTACGTGAGTGACGGTCTCCGACCTTAAGTTATGGACCAGTCCCTTGATTCTGGGTGTTCTTCACTCCGGTTTTTATTTTTTAATTTAGTGGTGGTTAGAGGTATTCAGGGTTTGGTCGTAAGATCGGAGGATCTTACTACAACTAGGACCTCTCTGTCGTAACTCACAAGGACTTCTTTCTAGAATCAGGGAACGGGGTCTTAACTTGGACCCATCGGACCTACTTTTACTTCTTAGGAACGGTGATCTGTTGTTCCCAGATCTCCGATCTTCGTTTCACTGAGACCGAGAATAGGAGTAACTTTTTACGTAAAGAATTCCTCCGGTTTTGACATTTTTGTCCATGTTTCAAATAATAGTCTCTGCGTCGTATCGTATACCCTCTCGTGTATCTCTTAGTAAAACACACAAATTCTCACTTCGTTCCGTCTTTATGTGTGGACCTCTCTTTCTCATACACAGGCGGGATTACTCCTCCTCACGTCATTTCTCCACTAAATTTAATGAATGTATTCTGTCACGAAGGTCTAGAAACAAATGGAAACCGGTTAATAGAGCAAAGAAAAGGGTATACACTGGACAAGTTCCTAAGAGGGGTTGTACACACACGTGGAAAAATGATTCAACCTAAGGTGACGTCTGCGAACACCCATGTACAAGTGTATCCACCGCGGGGGCCGGAAAACTGGTGGTTCCTCAGAAGGACGCAAACACGTCTGTCTCTTCAAAAGGAACTGGAGTCCTAACCAGGAGAACAGAGAACTGAAGTCGTCCCGAGTCGAAGACGGTAATCGAAACAGGAACCTCACAGACCCACTCTTGTTTCGACGTTAAAATGAGGTGAACTGTTTGTCGTCGACAAGTCGGGTCCCCGGATAGATAGAGGATGGAGTTACCATAATATCAGAGAACATTTCTCCTCTCGTTTTCAACGGAGGATGATGGTCCCTTCTACAGTCAAGGCTCTTACGTTCTCTTTGGATCATTCCAACTCCACAAACTCGGAACTGTGGATCTTAACTCCACAAACCCGGGACTGAAGAGTCGTCTCCTGACCTTTCGACAACTCTTACCAGTCAAACGATGTTTTTACAGGAACTAGAGTTAGGGTTCCTTTGAAGGGTCAAAAAGAGTCCTTGTTTCACAGTGTCAATCAAGAACACACTACTGGTTTTGGTTCTTGTCTTTTGTTGTCCACCTTTCTTTAGGGAAGAAATGAAACCACTCTGGTCCCTTTTACCGTTATAACCGACACTTCCGTCAGTGGGAAATGTCCTGTGTATTTTGGTGTCGTCGTCAAAGATACCATCTTCATCGTCGACGAGGGACGGGGTCGGAAGAGAAGTTCTACGGTCCTCAACTGGTCCGTCGACACCGTGAACCCTTTCTACTTAACGACACTTTTGTCACGGTCAATGGGTCTTCTAACAGTTCCTCTTTCTCATTACATCTCCCGATGTCTAACGGATTTATAGTGGTTTAAGTATCACCAGATAGTATTTTACATGGTCTTATGGACACTCATTCAGTAAAGTAGAAAAATTCAAAGACAGACATTTTAATCTTCCTCTTATGGATCGGGTGAATGAAATCCCTCGACAACAACATAAGTATGACTTATTTTAANTCTAACAGTTCCTCTTTCTCATTACATCTCCCGATGTCTAACGGATTTATAGTGGTTTAAGTATCACCAGATAGTATTTTACATGGTCTTATGGACACTCATTCAGTAAAGTAGAAAAATTCAAAGACAGACATTTTAATCTTCCTCTTATGGATCGGGTGAATGAAGTCCCTCGACAACAACATAAGTATGACTTATTTTAAAACCTTCTTATAGTCAAATATTTTACAAAATTATATTTTAATATTTCAATTATATTTTAATATATTTGTTTATTTGAATAAAATATTTTTATATATTTTATTTAAATTATATTTTAATATTATATTTAATATTTCAAGATATGTATATTTGTCCTCATCCATTAATGGAGTACGGTATGAGTAGTTAGGACCGATTTATAAAAGTCCTGAAAGTGTCCATTCCACTTTACTCTCGAATTAAGTGTTCTGACTGAGTAGTAAAAATCATGAAACCTCTGACTTTTAGTAGGAGATTAAAAACTTCCAACTCGTGACATTATCAGTAATACTCACAGGGGACAATTTCGTTACAGAAGACAAAGTCATAGTTGGGTCTATAGAAGAAAAAATGTCTTTCCGACTTTAATGTTACTTATACCCACTTTGAGCCTAATAAAGATCACGACAAGAGAGTCGGTATCTACTTCTGAGTGGGTCCCTCTTCTAAATGATAAATAAACTTTCTGAAGGGGTTTTACCCGTTGAAGTTGAATTCCAACCGGTGGAAAAAAATAAAAAGTCTAACTGACATTGGCCAAATTTAAAAATGTTACGTGTCTAAACGTATTGACTTACATAAGACAGTATTAGTACAAAACGGGGTTTCATCTTTAAAATTAAAATGATGAAACCTCCCTTGAGTGTGATAAGATTTAAATGAATGAGTAGAGTCCTATTTAAGTTGGTTTTAGTTCCAAAAAGTGACGAGTAAAGAGGAATCCTAACATGGATTTAACCTTCTATCCTTCAATGACCCCTTTCGTTCAACAGATCAAAGACTACTCTTATTCCGTATGAAACTCTATAGAAATAAAGATAGTCTAAAAATAAAATTTTTTATCCGAAATAAAAAATCTCGTGAACACTTATAGTTGTTTGACTAAGATTTCGAATCGACCTCTCCGTTTTATGGGTCTTATCGATTGTGTTATATCTTCTTACTCTAACTTCCTCACTATGATTGACTGAAGTTCTGACTGAAATATGGATATCATTGGATTGGGTCTGTCACATACAAACCATGTCCTTATTTGTTTATCTAGTTACCTTGTCTTACTTTCATTTTCACTTCAGACAGTCAACACAGACTGACACTGGGATACTTGATGTACATCGGACGGTCCGAGGAGGTAGGTACCTTAAGAGGTCAGTTCTTATGACCCCACCCAACGGTAAAGGAAGAGGTCCCCCAGAAACGCTGGGTCCCTAACTTGAGCCAGAGGGTGTGAGGGTCTGAGAAATGGCAGAATCGGTGGTCCCTTAGTCTTTATCTGGGTGTGTCCATACCGTTTGACTAAAACTGGTTCGTCACCTCTTTTCTATCAGGCAATTGTTTACCACGAGTGGTCTGATCAAGTCTGAAACATACACTACGGGTTCCTAGTTGAGTTATGTTTAATATCTAGACAGTGAACTCTTCCAGTGAGCTCATTGAGTAGTTTTACAGATACACTAACAAACTTACGAATTGAAAATTATTTTACATCCGTGTCGGACTCTTATCGTCGTTCCTAAATAAGACACCCATTGTCGAACTAATAGAATCTAACACCCGTGGTATCTCTTAGCTTCACTTCTCTTTAGTGACTAAATTTGACTCCACGTCGACACCGGAATAAAGTAAAGTCTCTCATTACTTCGTCTTTACGTCACTCTCGAGTGTGTAAACCCACCGTACCCTCGCTCTCACAAAAACCAATACATTTTTAGGTCTACCCAGGTCCAAGGGTTATGCCGTGGTATCTCAAGAGAGGGTCGAGGGATCCCCAAGAGGTTCAGAGAGGTTCTGGTCCCTCGACCGGAGGACCTGAAAGAGCACGTAGAAACAAAAGAACAACTGAAAGAACGTAAAATGGGTGGAACTCAGGTTGAGAATAAAAGAAGGAGAAACCTCCGAACGTCTACCTAAAACAGTTCAGTTTCGAGTGTGAACCGTTACGTTCATCCCTTAACCTCTACTCCCTTTCGTTTTACATAGAAGAAGACCCTTTTCTGATATTTCTTTTTTCAATTGATCTAATATCCGACAGACCAAATTTTGGACTTTCTCACAGACGAAATTTTTAATTTAAAAGTTTACCTGGAATATTACGTTTGTTTGTTACTTGAATTAATAATCTTATATTAATTGAAAGTGGATCACTCTTGACCCCGGCTCGTATGTAGTCGAACCGTATTTGTAATTTCTCCTCCCTTGAAATAGTCTATCTCACTGTTTTCCTTCACCTTCGTACCACTCCCCCTCTCCTCCCGTACACTTTATTACACAGTTTCCTTTATTTTTTGTTTACAACTTTAAAGACAATATCAGAGAATTTTGTATCCTTTTCGTGAACTATTATAGTATGTTATTTAAAAATTCTACTGTAAAAAGAACTTAATACAGTCTACTGAAAATGTTCGGTGAGAATCCCTTTCGATATGTAGAATTCTCTTATTGTTGTCTTAATGATTAGTCTCTGTCTAAATAATAATAAAAGATTATGAGAGTCAACAATCAAGAGGGAGTCGTATTTCTGGAGAAAAGTAACTTTTACGGTGTTAAAGACGTGACTCAAGACATATCTTATATACGAATTGATTACGACCCAATAAAAATCTTGTCATATTAATTATTATATATATACTATAAATATCAATAAAAACACGACTGAGTCCTATATTTACATCCCTTATTATCTTTAAAACTAGTAAAAGAAACCAGAAATCCTTTGGACTTTTTGTATCTCTGTCATTTATGTGGGTAAGATAAACACAAAATAGATGAAGTCTATTGAGGTCACTGTTTGACCAAACTTTATGTCTAAAATAATCAACTTGTTACTATACTAGATTTTTCTTTTTTCCTTTAGGCTTCACTTTGTGTAAATTAAAAATTTCTTAGTTAAGGTTGTCGAGTTAATGGATGGACGAGAGTTAACTTTATAAATTAGTCGATACGATCGAATACTATTTATGGAATCATCATGACGTCAACTTAACGTACTGAAACATTTTTTGAGAAACGAATGTCGATCAACAAAAAGGATTCCAAACTTTAATAAAATTATGTAAATAAAGTTACTTTTTATACTCCATCTTACCGTTTTATTAACTTAGACCCCAAAGGGATTTTATAATAAATAGAACCTGCAAAAGTCTCCTATACCTTCTACAAGTGATTGTGTGGAACCCTCCTCCCCCTTTGGACCCGTCGACTGATTAAGACCGTAGAAAGTCTATCCCTCCCTGACCCAGGGAGACATGGGACCGTACTTTACGTGAGTCCTTCTTCACCTAAACTTGAACGACTCTATATGTGTGTGGTCCCGGTACCTGAGGTTCTTGGTTCTGTCGAAGTGGAAGGCGGAGACCCTACCACTGTTATCCAGCGGCCGTAAACTGACAGTGTAGTGGTAGTTCCTGTACCCTTTTCCATTTCGTAAAGATAGTCCGAAATAGCCCTGCTTGAAAATGTCGTCTTCACGCGACGACATTTGGAGAGGGTAGAAGAGCGGGAGAGAAGAAGGAAGGGAGGAAAGGAAAGAGGAAAGGTACGAAATCTGAACTTTAAGGTAGTCAATACTAAACTAGGAACCCAAGGAGTGAACAAAGCGGACCAAATGTTCTCATCGGTTAAGTACACAATAAAAGTCATAAAGTTTTTCGGGTAATTTTTAGGTCGGAACAGACGTTATACCGACGTGTCCAATGAAATTGACAGTTCCAAAATACGAAATTCCTTTTAAAATGTTTAGTTACGTGGTTGAGATCAAAATAGAGGTCCTTAACTTACTAATGGATTTTTGTCTTAAACTTTCCCTTTTCTAAAGGTCATGTCATTACTGTCTCCCTGACGTTCCTCTAGGTTGGTCAGGAAAGATTTCCTCCAGTCAGGACCCACAAGAAACCTTCCTTACTACGATTTCGACTTTGAGGTCATGAAACCGGTGGAGTACGCTTCTCAACTGAGTAACCTTTTCTGACTACGACCCTCCCTAACCCCCGACCTCCTCTTCCCCTACTGTCTCGCACTCTACCGACGTACCGTAGTGGTTGAGCTACCTACACTCAAACTCACTTGAGGCCCTCAACCACTACCTGTCCCTCCGGACTGAACGACGTTAAGTACCCCAACGTTTCTCAGCCTGTGCTGACTCACTGACTTGACTTGACTTGACTTACTATTTCCTTTATATTTACTTATAAAAAAAATTAAATTTTATTGTGTTTCTTTAAAACAACAACTTTTCCAACTTTCAACAATGAGAAAAGCGAAACCTTTACGATTTTGTATGAGAAATCCCTACTTCCTCTTACGACATTCTATTATTCGAAAAGAGAATTTTTTTTTAAAATAAAACATAAATAAACCGACATGGTCCAGAAACAACGTTGTGCGTCCTAGAAATCAACACCGTCCGTTTGGGAGTCTATGTCGTACATCCTAGATCAAGAAACTGGTTCCTAACTTGGGTCCAGGGGACTTAACCCTCATGTCTCAGAATCGGTGACCCGGTGGTCCCTTCAGGACTATCATTCGAAGACGACTTAATTAATTCGTCTGGTAAACGTACTACCCCGAGTTGTCGTGTATTTACCGTCTTCCTCCTCTCGGTTTTTTCATGACTTTCGAGTCGTTCCCTCTCTCATCCAGAAACTAAGAGTTGACAATGATGACGTATGAAAGTGAATCTCGAACACACTCCTCTCATTTCTTGGATAGAGTAAGTAGACATATCAGGTTCTGGATATATAAGAGTCCTGGTTCGTTTCAGAATCTAGGAATCATGTACGAACTAACTGTCTAATTGTCTTACGTAAAAAAAAAAAACGGAACCGACGGTCTTTCGAGTCTCGATTTAATTTAACCTACGAATCCATGTCATTTTCAAAATGAAGTACATACACCATTTTAATGTCGACAGGACTTAAAAAATTTTGTTTAAAATTCGGTCTAATTGACTAAAACTAAAAAAAAACTTCCCCTTCTGATATATAAAATAAACGAATAAAGGAACTTCTATATATTATTCAAGTACAATGACATGTGTTAATGAAGAGAAACGTTTTCATTCTCATGTAAGAAGTATTTATGAACAGGTCCGTTTTTCATTATGTTCACTTTATAGACCCGTCTGTTGTATACATAATCCCGTCGTCTGACAGGACAGTAAGAATCGTACCACGTAAGGGACCCCTCATGTCTTCACAAGACAAGGTACGTGGGTGAACCCCCAAGAGAGATCGGTCCCCTAAGAAACAGGGACTTCCGGAGCCTCAGTGAAACTCTCGCTCTACACCTACTGCTGCCTGAAGGGTGCGCCACGTCAACATTTCTTAGGAGGACGGTCACGTCCTCTACGTCCTCTGTACCAAACCGGGGACCTAGTCCTTCTAGGGAACCTCCTTCTTTACCGTTGGGTGAGGTCATAAGAACGGACCTCTTAGGACACCTGTCGGACCACCCGATGTCAGGTACCCCAACGTTTCTCAGCCTGTGCCGGCACGCACGTGTGCACCCATACACTTCCTTTTACCCTCTTAAAGTACCCGATACGCACCTCCATCCCATGAACGGGAGATATGTAGGACCACCGACTTAGTGGAATTCCTCCGACCCGTCACCTTTGACCTCGTCATGTAGGTCTTCTTTTTCATGACTCCGACTCCAGGAGGGATCAGAGACGATGTGGACCGTACACTAATAAAAGATTTTCCTTAACACTTTTGAATTAGTTCATCTGTGTCATTGGACAACTTTGAAAGTCATCAAGTCTTCGAAAAGAAAATTAAACCACCATAAAAAATAGAGACATATCTTAGGATAAGAAGGAAGAAAGGAGGAGAAGTGACGAAATCAAAAAAGGGAAGGAAGGAAGAAAACCTCCTTTAAAAGAGTCCAACGCCACATTGAAATATTAGTCTTAACAAGTAGAGATTTACTTTAATATGACTTAACAATCTGATTTAGTCTGGGATTGTAATCGTATAAACTTGTGAAACCTTCGGTAATATCTATCGTAGTACGAAAGGGTAACACGGCACTGAAGACTAAACGTGTCACCGTTTTTACTGAGCCTGTAGAAACTCTCTGCAAATCTTCCTGTAACGGATATCAACTGGGAGTTGGTATGAGACTGATTACACTATTTGTCACGACTTTTTGACCCAAGTCCGTTTTGGATCTATGAAAAGGAGGGGAGTCGAGATAGAAGACGAGAAGTAGGACACCCACTTAAAACAAAGGACCGAAACAAGTAAGGAGAAAGAAGAAACTACATAAGTAGAATTGAGGGAGTCTTAGTAGACGCCGAGTCCAAAACTACATTTTAATCCAACTGACAACTAAGATGTAACTTGAATTCAACGTAAAACTCAATTTTTCGTTATTGTATATTTTTTCTAATTAAACTAGTAGATTTTGTCCCAAAGAGTCAGTACCGTTATAGTTATAAACCCTTATACATTCAGAAACAACACGTGATATCTTAAAAATCGTCGTCTTTTGTGTCTTCTTGATTTCTCGGAGAACTACCTTCACTTTCTCCTCTCACTTTTTCAACCGAATTTGAGTTGAAAGTCTTTTGATGCTAGTACCGTAGACCAGGGTAGCGAAGCACCGTTTATCTACCCCTTTGTTACCTTCGTCACTCTCTGAAAAAACCCCCCCTCCCCGAGGTTTTAGTGACGTCTACCACTACCATCGGTACTTTAATCTTCTGCGAACGAAGAACCTTCTTCTGGATGAGTGGATCTGTCACATAATTTTTCCTCTCTGTAACGAAACGGTTGTTTACAGACAGATTAGTTTCGACACCAAAAAGATCATCAGTACATACATACACTCTCAACCTGACATTTCCTTCGACTCGTGACGTCTTAACTATGGAAACTTGACACCACAATCTCTTCTGAGAACTCTCAGGGAACCTGACGTTCCTCTAGGTTGGTCAGGTAGGATTTCTTTTAGTCAGAACTTATAAGCAACCTTCCTGACTACGACTTCGACTTTGAGGTTATGAAACCGGTTGACTGCACTTCTTGACTGAGTAACTTTTTCTGGGACTAAGACCTTTTCTAACTTCCACCCTTCTCTTCCCCTACTGTCTCCTACTCTACCAAGCTACAGTAGGACTAAGTCACCTGTACTCTAACTCATTTCAGGCCCTCAACCACTACCTGTCCCTTCGGACCGTACGACGTCAAGTACCCCAGCGTTTCTCAAACTGTACTGACTCGCTGACTTGACTCGACTTGACCAGAAATGGATAATCTTCAATCAGTAACGAGTCAACGGTTTAACACAGACTGAGACGTTGGGGTACCTGATGTCGTACGGTCCGAAGGGACAGGTAGTTGTTGAGGGTCTCGAACGAGTTTGAGTACAGGAAACTCAACCACTACGGTGGCTTGGTAGAGTAGGAGACGGCAGAGGAAGAGGACGAAAGTTAGAAAGGGTCGTAGTCCCAGAAACTCCAAACTCACACACGAGAACCCAGTCTACCGAACCCATATTTAAGATCGAGACAGAAAGGATTAACATATTAGTAATGGTTCAACCATTGTAAACATGTGGAATCAAAGGAGTAAATATCGGATCTGTGTACCGTTACCGAATAGTGTCACAACCACATTTTAAAATTCCCAGAAAGAGGGAATGAATCGTGTTTCAACTTTGAGGTCCCATAAAATTAATACTATTAAAAAACTACTTGGAGTCCACTTGTTTTAAACCATATTGAAATCAAATACTCCGAGACATAGGAAACACACACTAGTGGAAGAAACGAGTAAGTCTGTGAGTGAGTATCAGAAAATTTATGCGTATTGTCGGGGACACATCGGTGGTGTGTATGTTCTTGACCTTATAATTGTCATAGTCTCAGATGGATAGATGGGTAAGGTAGGAGGTCTCTTTTGGTGGTAGGACTTAAAACACAGTTCAAAGAATGGAAACACCAAGAGGTCCTGAACGAGTGAGTTGATTATGTACAATTATTCGACGTAGACACACCGACGCACATCGAGATCACGGAAGTAAACCGATGAGACGCTTCAAGTTGACATACTTATCCGGTGTCGAACAAATATGTAAGTGGAAGGCTTTTCCGTAGACCCAGCAGAGGTCACAAAAGTCAATGTTTGTCTCGACGGCACTGGAAAGATCGTGTCTGGAGGACCCATGTTCACGTGTACAAAGAGAGGTCGTGTGGTGACCTCACCGTAGTGACCCAGTTCCGTATACACTCATAGGTTGAGAAATGTTTTATTAAAATCCAACACATGGCCAAATGTGAGAACTGAGCTTGACACACGTTCTCAGGGGTAGGAGAAGTTGTGCACGGTGGAAGTCGGAAGGTGTAGCACCGGACAGTCTCGCTACACTCTACCGTCAAATAACACTAGAACCAGACATCAATGGACTGATAAGTACTCGTATAGAACGCAGAAATAACCGGAATACACAACGGGGAAGAGACACTATAGACGCATACAGAAACCGGTTTAAGAAACTAATTAGGGTCAGTATCTTTAGAACGATATAGTATAATCCCAACAAAAAAACCCAGTGAAGAATTCATAAAAAAATAACCTCATATTAACGAAATGTTACAACACAATCAAAGACGACATGTTGTCACACTTGGAGAAGACACACATGTACACATGTGTATAGGAGAGGGAGAACCTGGAGGAAGGGTCGTTGTGGGGGAGGTCTCGTGGCTCGATTGAACACGGTATGTTGTCGAAGGGGTGATCGATACAAAATGTGTACTATCACATACCCGAAAGGTCCATCGAGTCACAATTTTTAGGTGGACGGTTTCGTCCTCTGTGTCCTCTACGTCCAAGTAAGGGACCCAACCCTTCTGGAGACCTCCTTCTTTACCGTTGGGTGAGGTCATAAGAACGGACCTCTTAGGGTACCTGTCACCTCGGACCGTCCGATGTCAGGTATCCCAACGTGTTTCAGTCCGTGATGACTCGTGGACGCGTGTGTGCGTATACGCACAAACATACAGTTTGGATTAGAGGGTCGAGTAGGGAGAGAGACAACGGGGAGCTCAGTTGTGTAGGCAAGAGATATAGACACAGAGACAAGAATAGGATCTTAACTCTAAAACTAAAGACGTCAAACCGGAAACTAAAACTGGAAGTGGTATCTCCAAAATAAAAAGTTTAAAACTGGTGGTAGAGAAGACGGTGTGTCCACTATAACAGTAGGACCGTTTTGGTGAACACCACAGATTTCCACCGTCTCCAAAGGACTGCTGGTGGTGAGAGGAACGACACCTACCTTGTCTGTTCGGGCTCCTTGAAGAGATGCAGTAGTGGAGGGGTGGCGTTAAACCGGTCCAACTCATGCAGGCGATAGGACCCCAGGGGTAATGTTCGAAGTCGGTTTACCTATATCGTCCTGTCTGTCAGACGATACACCTATTCTCGTGTTGTCGACAGGTGTCTCTGTGTAAGTCCACTCGGGACTCCTTTGAAAAGTCTTGCGGAAGAAACTTACTTACGAATCTTTCTGTTTCCGTTCCTTTTTATACGGGAAAAGGTCGAGGTCATATTTAGACGAGAAGTAGGTGACGGAGCTACCTACTCTCTCTTCTCACGTGTTAATTTGACTGTCATCATCGGTCCGGTCTTTAATCCCGAACAAAAAATTTTTATTTGTGGATTCGTTTAGAGGTGCGTTCGACAAGCCACTTCTCTGTGCACTTCTGGACTCCTATAGGTCATTGCTCTCTACACCATTTCATTAAATTGGAGAAATAGACTCAGACAAAAAGATAGGTTCCTTTCCTTTAAACGACCATTTGTAAACCGTATTCGTCTGTCACGGAAAACTATGTGACACAAACCCATTGATATAGTATTTAGTACAACAGTATTCACCTAGTATAAAGGGGTATCTTTGTCACAATATTAACCCCCGACACGTGGACAAGTTCCTAAGACATAGTTTATTTAGTGACCCTTCTTATTGTTAGACAACTTTTCCGTTTCTATGTTGTTATTACTTTCAGACGTAAGTAAATTTTATGATTTTAGATAAAGGTCAGTGTATTTCGTTCTTTTTGAGATCTCCCAGATGAGAAATCGTCAATGCTTTTGACTGACTTGAACCCCAAGGACTATCTTTATGTCTAAGGGTCCCGACCCAACTCTTGGGTCTTTAGGACCTGATCGAAAACCCCCTGGAACCATGTGTAGATTGCGACTTAAAAGATTACTTCTTTCTCGAGACTCTCGGAACTAAGTAGAAGGTATGTGTGTCCCGAAGACAGGAGGTGATACTAAAAATAGTACAGTCTTATGTTAGAAGTTTTCTTACGATATTCTATTGTGTTGAGATCGTCTGACGATACAATAAACTGTCCGAGGGTATTTGATAGTTCATGTGCCTATTTGGGTACAGGTTTACGGTGAGAGGAGATAGTATATAGAAAAGATTAAGTCATACAGACGATACTATTTGTTACAAATTTACAGTCATTTCTAATAAAACGAACGGAAAAACCATAAACCTTACTACTAAACTTTTCTACTCAACATATCAATCCATTTTTTTTTAGGTCCCTTCAAATCTGATTATGGAGGAAAAAGAAATCTGTTTACAAGAATTGTTCGTCTATTAGTAAACCACCGAGTGATAGAATTATGGTTAAGTCACGAACTCACAACGATCCACAATTGCTTTTGTAGTCTTCACCCCTAATGAAAAGGGTGACTAAGGAACCGAACCCTATACCATGTCTCAGTACTTTCGTGCTTTGACCCCAGCCCAGACACAGAAGTACTGGGTGTAGAGACCAAAAGGAGTTCAGTAAGGAAGAGGACACGAGGATATTTACGGAGACACTTTTCCTTACTACGAGTGTCACCGATACAGTCTCAACAACTCCCGAAGTTTACTCGAATCCATACATTACAAGAATTATACCTTAGATCTTTTTACTATGACTACTTGGATAGACGTCCCGTCCTTATCTGCTCGCCTGTATCTCTTACCGAAACACCTGTGTCACCCCTCCCCTTCCCCCTGCCTAACCCTCTCACCGTAACTGTATGTATGTGCTGGTATGTCTTTTATCGATCGATCGTCCCACGACGACTTATCGTGTCCTTCGATTCGACCTGTGAGGTGCTGTTGGATCTCCCCAACCTGCCCTCTCGCCCACGCTCCCTCCGGGTTCTCCCTCGTCTATGTACATATATATACCGGTTAAGTACCACAACATGCCGTCTTTGATTGTGTCGTAACATTTCGATAATATAAGGTTATTTTTTGGGTTCTGTACCGTGTATCCTTCTTGTTCTATTCATAACCAAAGATAATAATTATAATCTAAAATTACAAATAAAATTACAATTATTATTACAAAGATAGTAAAAACAATAAGAATATCAATAATAACAAATGGTATAAGAAAGGAACCGGGGGAAAAAAAAGAGAGGTTAGAAATGTTATGGTTCTAATTAGAACTTCCTTCCTTATTCAATATTTCTCGTTATACTAAGGAAAAAAGGACAAATAATTACCTCCCACCTACGAATAATCGAATCGCGTCCATATAGTCTAAGTCCCAAAAAGTAAACTGTGGTTAAAGACTTTGAAGAAAAAGGACAGGTAAGGACAAACGAAGGTAGGTACGGATGCCCTCTCAGACGACTTCTGTAAGTACTGACATAACCTCTTTGATCTCTAAGAAGACCACTTCGGTTTCTTACTTGTGTATTTTTACAACTCTTTATTATTAATCCGGAATTAATCTACCATCACTACTCGACTCTTATTTTTTGCTATAGATACTACACTCTTAATCACTATGGTATTGTCGAAGGATTAAGTGTAGGTATCTCTTAGTATGAACTCCCACAAATATTTTAGTAAGTAGGGTCCTCAAAGATTCAAAGATCTGAGAGTTCTCTCAATGGACTCTCTAAATGCTTTAAATTTAAGAACCCGGAGTGACGTCTCTCTGTTGGAATCACTCAGGTCACAGTCCGGATCCTTAGACATGAAAATTTTCGAGATGTCCACTCAGGCTACGACGACCCTGATCGACACAGGCCAGGTCACGTAAAAGGGTCACACGAGGCTCCGTAGACTTCCACCTGTCCTCGGAGACTACGGGAGAGGGTCTGTCGTGTACTTCCCCGACTCAATTACCACAAGACGTCGAGTGTAGAGCTCAATGACTCTATTGAAACAAAACAAATCAAACAACCACCAAACTAGAAATCAAACAAAACGTGTCTCTCGAAGACCCGTTCCAAAAGTAAATCGTCTTTGAGACACAGAGTTAAAACATTTTACTCACTAATCATGGTGGTTACGATGCTTCTACGATTTACTACAACCGACCATGTCTTTCCTCTGTAATTCATTACCTCTAAGCTCTCGCTCTTTGAGGAAAAATTATGAGAGTCAGGAAGACACAGATCTTCCTTCAGAGTCCGCCGGACACGAGTATACAGGAATCGTCGAGAAGTCATACCTGACAAAAAGGGAAAAATCGTTTCTTGCATGCCCGGTGTCCGAGGTTCGGTAACCGGTTGTCGTAGATCGCGCTTACTTTTTGTCAACCAAAGAACGTAAATAAAAACAACACAAATACCACTGAAGCAAAAATACTCACTTTTGAAACCAGAAGATCAACAATTTTCCAAAGAAAAGTTCATGTAAATAAATTCTTCTTGTTACTCAACTACATTTCGTTTGACCATCCATTATTCTCATGGTCATCATGGTCTTTTACCGTTTTTAACACTTCCACCACAAACTTACTGAGTTCTAATCCTTTGTCCCAGTAGCTCTGTCATTTGTCGTTCCCATCCTTGTGTGACGAAATTAGGTCAGGGAAGTAAATACACATTCTTTCGATCAGAACTATGTGGACATTACCTAGTTCGTTACACACACACGTACGATTCAGTGAAGTCAGCACAGACTGAGACACACTGGGATACTTGACATCGGACGGTCCGAGGAGACAGGTACCCTAAGAGGTCCGTTCTTATGACCTCACCCAACGGTAAGGGAACGGGTCCCCTAGAAGGGCTGAGTCTCTAGCTTGGGAACAGAGAATACAGAGGACGGAACCGTCCACCCAAAATATGGTGATCACGGTGGACTCTTCGGGGAAGTTCGTCACATGATCTGGGAAAATTACGTTCATAGTAACGAGAATTCGGAAATGTGGTGGTGGAACTCTCTCTACAGAACAAGGGTAAAATACCCACTCTTTTCACTCAGAGCTTCTCCGTTTTTCAGTGGATTTAACTGTACCGACTCATAGTCTCGATTTAAACCCGACTCTAGAGTGACACCTCTCCAGAAAGGTAATAGGGACTGACATGACTTTTGGAACGCCTCTTAGAGACGAACACCCTTCCTGGGAAGAGGCACACACAGCAAGACTACAAACTGGTCGTCAAAACGTAGAATATTACCCTCTCGGAGTGTAGACGACTTCTAGGAACAAAATTAGAACAGTAAAGTGATTGGGTTGGTAACACAACAGACGGTCCACCGCAAGTTGGTTTCGGCTTTCCGACAAAATTATTTTCACACTAGTACCACGAAAAATTTTTAATTTATATACGTTGGTTAGATTAGTGGATTTAAATACAACGAACCACAATTTAGACCGTTCCTTAAACCGACCCCTCTTCTCTATTTAAGACACCGTCTCTCGAAGGGAGGAGGGAAGTGAAAAATTACATTCGATACCGTCGTAATTAATTTGTCCCCTCAAATTACCAGTCTAAAATGGAAGACGTTTTTATAAAACACTTAGTATTTAAAAAGGACATAACAAACCACGACGACCGGACCTTCTTCCTAAACCGTCGTGTAAGACCCTGTCGACTGTGGTTCACTAATCGTTCGACTGAAGTCGACGACCGTCGGCCCAAGATTTTCTTGTACGATTACAGGAGGTAAAACTGTTCGGCCAACCTGAAAAAAAAAAAAAAAAAGGACTTCTTGACCGAGATAAATACTAAGGTAAAAATAGAAAATTTACGGTACTGTCTACCGTCTAAGAAGTCGGTTGAGATAACGGTCCTTTACGTCTTTCGAACTTTCGTGGTACCATTACCACTTTAGTCCGGCCCGTCCGTGGGGTGTGTCTAGACGCTCAGTAAGGGGTTTAAAGTACTCTGTCACCAGTAGAACCGACGCAACGAAGAGTCCCCCCCGTATTATTTCCTTTAATTTGTTTTACCTGGGTGTATTCCTCGCCGGTGGAGTTGCGGTGACCGAAGAATTCGAACTAACCTACGGCATTATCGTTACCGTGACAACAAAATTTTGAAGTTATAGATAAACCTTCCAAAGAAGACTCCCCCTACCACACCCGGTAAACATTCTAGTAGACCAGTCACAAATGTCCGTGTTTCGTAACTGGAACAGCGTGACCAAGACGATCCGAAAAAAAGAAAACTGACCCTTCGGTTGGTCCTGGCTGAGTGGGGCGGAGAGTGAGCGAGACTATTACAAGAGACGAACACTGATCAAACGGGACAATGAACACTTGCACCATTCTACACGAACTAGGTCAGTGCAACCCGGTAACGTAGGAAAACCGGTGACCGAACAATCGCAAGACAGTCATGTCTGTCGACGGACTCGTAGGGTCGACCCTTGTGGCCGGAGTCCTTTGTACAAAGAATAGAATTTACCGGGGATTGGGTGAGTGGGAGTAAGGGGAGACTGACTCCCGTCTGACGACTAAAAGTGACACCAGTCTACGGACAGTCTCCGTCTCTCCTCAGACTCTACCTGACGGATCTAGTACTCCTTTGAAGGCACCGGAGTCTGTCCAGTGTACATACACCTATTACGTCGGTGGAACTCTGACTCGAACCCCGTGGGTCACCCCGTTAAAACCTTAAATCAGAGGTCTCCTCTTTCAGTCTTAGTCTATGAGTTTTACCGGTGGAGACTACGTGGGGACCGTCGGGGACCCCGAGGACGAAGTGGAGGAACGAGGACTACCGACAGAGAGGGGAAGAGAAAAAGAAGGAAGAGGTGGTCGTAAACTGTACGGATGTACAAGAGACCGAATTCAGACACGAGTTGATATTTAACGATTAAATTTTGCTGTCGGTAAAATGTAACACTTTCTCCCGTTTCAACTTCCGAGGTACTTTTACCTCCGGGACTCTCCTACGGATCAGAGGTCAAAAATGGAGACGAGTCTATCTGAGGTCCCTCCTTTATCCTGTTTCCGTTGGTCTTCTGTTATCATATTCCCGTATTAAGGTACTTCTCGTAGGGGACTCTTTGTCTGGTACTCAAAACATAGATTTTTACACATAGTGGAGTAGAAACTATAACAGTTTCACTGATTACTTTCCACTTCTCGTATGTGTTTATAAAAAAGAGTCCACACTAAAAAAAAAGAAAAATTTTTTATTGCCTAAAACGTTTGTGAGGTACTAGGTCGTTATTTTAATGGATAAACGAATCTTATATAAATAGGTTTGTATAACAAAACAAAATTCCTTTGATACTAAAACAAGGTAGAGGTTAAGATTTCAACTAAGGTATAAGAACAAACTCGACACCCCCATTTTTTTTGTGTTCAACATAAGAAATGTTCAGTTCCATACACTTTACAGGTTTTTACACAAAATAAACCTCATAAAGTGAATCGTCAAAATTGAAAAACTTGTTCCTAAGGAAAAGGTACGTAGCGTAGGATAAAAGGACCATCCGTCAGAATGATCGAACTATTAATCTTTCGAGTTTTTACAATCGGATCGGAAGTTTCGTTTTAGACGTAGACGGTTTGAGTAGAGGGACATTGAAGACCAGGTCGACGAGAACAGGGACTCAGGAAACGGAGTCCGTCCGACCGTCTGAGTAGTGTGAGTGTGTTGGACCAAAGGACAAGGAAGTACAAGTTGTCGTTTCGTAGCTGGAGATAGGGGCTTTCTATAGAAAACATCTCTTATTTTTTGAACCATCAGTGTAAACAGTTTAATTATTTTATTTACATTTGGGGTATAGAAGAGATTAAAATTTTTTCTTGGAGGTTTTTTTTAAGAAAATAGTAAGTGACAATATGTATGATGTCACAAAATCCTCTAAAAATGTAGGCACCTTGTATTCTCACAAAGATAGGGGGTACTGATAAAGTCTTGACCATGCACCCCTTTTTGTTTACCTGTGTTAAGGTACTAACAAAACTTCATGCAAAGAAACCGGTCACCACTTACACAGTTAAGATAAACTCTAATCACTAGAGGATTGAACAACCTCAAAGTTATCGTCTAAAACAACCGAATTAAAGTAGTATCAAAGTTGACAGGAAACATATCTTTAATGTGTAACTTTACAATATTCCCACATAAACCAATCAAATTAAAACTCTAACAGCCACACCCACCTTACACTAAATCACTAGGTACATTAGTCTTCGTGCGACACCATAGTGTCTCGAAGTTCACATTCTTTGTAGAACGAGTCGAACCTAAACATAGTAAAGTCAAAAGAGAAGATCCAGACGTCACTATGAATCCGTGGTGTCGAGAAAGAATCACCTGACAATTTGGTCGTTAGTGATTTTGACGTTCTTGTCTTCCACACCTCAGTCTCCTGGACCCACAAGTAGGGTCCAGACAGAGGATGGACGGACTCCTAGACGGTACAAAGACTTGGAAAGGTGAGCTCAAAAGAAAAGAAATTTCGGCCCTTTATTAGAAACAGATTGTGTTGAGGGGGTATAGAACAGTACCCGTTTACACTTTTGTTTGTCCTTTTATATGCTTAACTCACTTAATCGGTTTAAGTCGGATGAGTCATGAAATAACCTACCCGAAGGTTACTAGTCGGAATTCTTGACTCGGATAATTTTAGAGTGTTTCTTTTATGTTAACGTTTTCTCAGACCCGATACTTTAAGGATAAACCCCGTTCTTTACTGTGATTCATAACTGTTCGGACTCTATATAGTAACCGTGTCAATTGGACGGGGTAGGGTCCTTAGATGGTAGGTACGACGACTCGTTATGAACCCCCCAATCTTACCAGGCACATGCGTAACAGATCACTGACCAAATTACCTATCTTACCACAGGAGGACTTTCTAGACGAGAACTCGAAAGGAAGTGTAGGGTCGTGTTATACAGGAACTCATTTCCACACATAACAATAGTAAAGTAAGGTTATCTACCACTGTGTTCTTAGGTACAACTTCCGACGGAACGGAGAGAAACGGTCTAAGTAGCAGTCGTTACCTGAAGTCTGGTTCGGACCCCAAAAACTCTAGTGTGACCTCTGACACCTGTGTCGGAATGGGCACCACTGGTCCTTGTTCCCCAACTCTGACCAACTTCCCCGGTGTCCGGACGAGAGGGGACTGGAGGACGTCGACTGGCTGGGACTGTGAGGTCGGCTCTTCGAGTGGAAGGAAGACCGGGTCGAGGGTGCCGTACCGGTCGAGATGGACGTTCCCTACCACGACTAGGGTGCGTTAAAGTGAGTCGACCTGCACCTGTCACCCGTACACCGGATAGCCGTGAACCCTCCCCTAAGAGCCTGACTGGTGAAGTGAAAACACCGGTGTCTATCCTGTTTGGTACCGAAAGAACACCTACCCTCTGACACCGTTCTTGGACATAGTAAGTGGTAGGTCCGTTCATATTGTTTATGTGTCAAGTACCAGTCTCTATTCTTGTGCTGAAGACCCTCTTGACAAAGGACAAAGGAAGGAAGAAAGTATGTTTACATATTACACACAGATATCGTACGGTCCATGATTCGTTCCGTGGTTCGCACAATTATACTTGTGTTTTGTCGACACGACGGACGCATGTTCTATTACTGACTGGAAACCTCAGTCACCATTATGTGTTTCCTGGTTTTATGTAAACCTCTGTCTGTGGATCCAACCTTAAAGACGAAAGTCATAAAAGTTTCGACACACTTGATTTTTCTCAAAAAACTGAGAAGACTAAGATGCAAAACAAGAGTTTTTTGTACGGAATGTCGTAACACCATTCTTAATGTATTCTATTCCATAGGTCCCATGATCGTACAACGGACTTCATACAATCCATAAGTCAGAGAATATTATCCAAAATATTATAGATTGATACGATAATATTACTACGAATAACCGGATACAATAGATGATCGTAACGACAACAAGTCAACGATTCAGAACAGGCTGAAAAACACTGGGGTACCTGACGTCGTGCGGTCCGAAGAGACAGGCGGCGACAGAGGACTTCAAACGAGTTTAAGTACAGGTAACTCAGTTTCTACAATAGATTGGCAGAGTAGGGGACGACAGGGGAAGAGGAGAATGGGAGTCAGAAAACGTCGTAATCCCAGAAAAGGTCACTCAACCGAGAAGTGTAGTCCACCGGTTTCATATCTCGAAGCCGAAGTCGTAGACAGAAAGGTGACTTATCAGTCCCAATTAAAAGGAAATCCTAACTCACCAAACTAGAGGAACGTCAGGTTGTCGTAAAATTACCAATTGACATTAAAATTACCATAAGTTAATTTGTGGGCTTTTACATACTTCGATGTAGTCATAATGGGTACATAACTACTCTTTTTATTAATATCTTCGATGAAATTTCACAATTGACATCCAGTCTGGACGAAATATATTTAGAGTAAATTAAAAGTATTTTTAGGTTACTTGACTCAAAATAACAGAGGTAAAATATCTACAAGTCTTCAAGTTTTTAATTTGTTAAACCAGTTTGTGTGTATTTCTCGCGGTCAGAAGGACTAGGGGTCACGACACAGGAAACACCATGAAACGACGGTGTCAATACAACTGACAATTCTACTAAGAACCTCCTGTATTGCACAAAAAGAAAAAAATCAGTTTTGTGTAGTTCATATAGGACCGAGAGTCTCGGAACTTAGGTAAGAGGAACCTATGCCAAGTGGGACAAGATGTGTGAAGGTGGTTATCGTATTTTCTACATTTAGACAGAATTACGTCTTATGTAAGACTAATACATTTTATTATTATTAAAGGGGAACGAGAAAGAAGAGACAGAATCAGTCCCTAGAGGTCTCTTTGTTTGTTATCCTAATATATTAAATATGTACATATTTACTATTCTCTCTCTCCTTCTCTCTTTCTGACACAAGACAAGTCCTTAACCGAATACGTTAACACCCCAGACTGTGTAAGGTTTTAGATGCTCCGTCCGGTCGTCGGACTTCTAAAGTCCTCAACTACAATGTCAGAACTCAGGTTTCCGTCAAACCTCCGTCTAAAGGAAGGAGAAGTTCTCTGAAGTCAGAAGAAAAAGATTCCGGAAATTTACTAACCTACTCCGGGTAGGTGTAATACCTCCCATTAGACGAAATGAACTTCAGATAACTAACTTTATGAGTAGTTAAATTTTTTTACGGAAGTGTCCTTGTAGATCTAACTGGTTTGTAGGACCGATTTAACCGTACATCTTAATTGGTAGTGTCAGAAATACATTTCACTCTAGACTCCCACTTTTACCCCTCAATACTATTGTGCCTCACCTATGTTCTACGTAGAAACTGATATTCCTTCAGATCTTTCACCTTACTCTAATACTATGTGACCCTCTTCTCTCTTCCACAACTATAATAACCATCTCATACATTCTTTATGGAACACGTATCATTTCAATTAAAGAAAAAAAATAATGTACAAAATTAACAACAATCAAGGGAGGGTGAGAAGTCAAATACAAAAAGAACTGAGGACTGATGGGGGTGGGGGTACGATACATCTCTTTACAGTATCATGATGGGTTGGACCGTATTACAAGACCAGATAGACCTCTTCCTTTATCATTGGGTGAGGTGATGAGAACGGACCTTTTAGGGTACCTACCTCTTCGGACCATTCGATGTCAGGTACCCCAGCGTTTCTCAGTCTGTGCTGACTCGCTGAAGAGAAGTGAAGTGAAGATAAACCAATGTTTATACCTTAATAGTTAAGACTTACGGTCACATTCTCAAGGATAGATGTGAGGTCTTGTCCCTCCCTTTTCCCCAAACTTCTCTCATGGTCTTGAAGTTAGTCCAAAGAGGGTTGTCGTTTTTATAGAATATCTAATAAAAATAGTGTTCTCGGAATAGAGAACTTCAACATCTCAATTGACTATCCCTTAACAACTTATGTACAACTTTTTCAAAAAGTAGCTTTCATGTTCCAAAAGAACGGAAAACACATTTGTTTTGTTTGTCTTTGGAGTCTTCCTTTCGGAGTTTGAAAGAGGGTATTAAGGGCACTTGAAGGACTACAGAGACTCGTCTCTTCAGTTTATTGAGTCCTTGACTGACTGGGTGGACATTACGTCTACTCCACTGGAGGAGTCAGAGAACGAAAATTCTCGAGAAAGACCGTTCTTTTATACTGTAACCGGTGGTGACTCACTACTTAATCCGGTTTACCAGTTATGGATATAGTCTAACCAATATAAGAAACATCGGTTTCTACCTCTTCGGGATATGTCAGTCATTTTTGTTCTGACCCTCGACTGACACCGAGTCTAGTACTTGTGGAATAACGGTTTAAGTCTGAATGTAACTTCTTTCATCCCTTTTGGTGATCTGACAAACTAAATCGATACTAAATTTAGTTTAGGGAATGCTAATATGTCATCTTCACTGTTTATCTAAGTTTCCTGATCTAGACTATCTTACGGACTTCTTGATACCTGCCTCCAAGCACCGTTTCATATCCTCCGTCACTAGTTCTGGTAGGGGTTCTTTTTGGTTACGTTTTTCCGTTCTAACAACAGACTCCTCCGGAATATTTATCTACTCTTTTCTTTTCTGTCTTTTCCGTTTCCTCTTTTCCTTTCTATATGGATAAACTGACGTCTCAAAGTTTCTTATCGTTCCTCTCTATTCTTTCGGAAGGAGTCAGTAGTTACGTTTTTTTATTTCCTTTTGTTATCGTATCCTTTCTGATCTCTAGAGAAGTTCTTTTAATCTCTATGGTTCTCTTGTAAAGTACGTTTCTACCCGAGTTATTTCCTGTCTTTACCATACCTGGATTGTCTTTGTCTTCTATAATTCTTCTCCGCCGTTCTTATGTGTCTTCTTTACATGTTTTTTCTAGAAGTGTTGGTTCTATTAGTGCTACCACACTAGTGAGTGGACCTCGGTCTGTAGGACCTTACACTTCAGTTCACCCGGAATCTTTCGTAGTGATACTTGTTTCGATCACCTCCACTACCTTAAGGTCACCTCGATAAAGTTTAGGACTTTCTACTACGACACTTTCGCGACGTGAGTTATACCGTCGTTTAAACCTTTTGAGTCGTAACCGGTGTCCTGACCTTTTCCGGTCTAAAGTAAGGTTTCGGTTTCCGTCCGTTACGGTTTTTTACGAGTTTGATGGCGTGTTAACGTGAATAGAGTGTGTGATCGTTTTATTACGAGTTTTAAGAGGTTCGGTCCGAAGTTGTCATACACTTGACACTTGAAGGTCTACAAGTTCGGTATAAATTTTTTCCGTCTCCTTGGTCTCTAGTTTAACGGTTGTAGGAGACCTAGTAGTTTTTTCGTTCTCTCAAGGTCTTTTTGTAGTTGAAGACGAAATAACTGATATGGTTTCGGAAACTGACGTATCTAGTGTTGTTTGACACCTTTGAAGACTTTCTCTACCCTTATGGTCTGGTGGACTGGACGGAGGACTCTTTAGGACGGAGGAAATACGTCCAGTCCTTCGTTGTCAATCTTGACCTGTACCTTTTTGTTTGAGCAAGGTTTAACCCTTTCCTCATACAGTTCCGACATATAACAGTGGGACGAATAAATTGACGATACGTCTCATGTAGTACTCTTTGCGACCCGACCTACTTCGTGTTCGATCTTAGTTATAACGGCCCTCTTTATAGTTATTGGAGTCTATACGTCTACTGTGGTGGAAATACCGTCTTTCACTTCTTCTTGACTTTTCGGAGAACTACTTTCACTTTCTCCTCTCACTTTTTCAACCGAATTTCTAGTTGTAAGTCTTTTGCTTCTAGTACCGTAGACCAGGGTAGCGAAGTACCGTTTATCTACCCCTTTGTTACCTTCGTCACTCTCTGACAAAAAACAACCCCCGCCCCCCGCGGTTTTAGTGACTTCTACCACTGATATCGGTACTTTAATCTTCTGCGAACGAGGAACCTTCTTCTCGATAATTGGATCTGTCGTATAATTTTTCCTCTCCGTAATGAAACGGTTGTTTACAGACAAATTAGTTTCGACACCAAAAAGGTCATCGGTACATACCTACACTCTCAACCTGATATTTCTTTCGGCTCACGGCTTCTCAACTACGAAAACTTGACAACCCAACCTCTTCCGAGAACTCTAAGGGAACCTGACGTTCCTCTAGGTTGGTCAGGTAGGATTTCCTTTAATCAGGACTTATAAACAACCTTCCTGACTATGACTTCGACTTTGACACTATACAACCGGTGGACTTCACTTTTTGACTGAGTAACCTTTTCTGGGACTACGACCCTTTCTAACTTCCGTCCTCCTCTTCCCCTACTGTCTCCTACTCTACCAACCTACCGTAGTGACTGAGTTACCTGTACTCAGACTCATTCGAGGTCCTCAACCACTACCCGTCCCTCCGGACCGTACGACGTAAGGTACCGCAGCGTTTCTTAACCTGTCTGATTCGCTGACTTGACTTGACTTAGAGGATTTGTATCCACATGGTGAACATAAGGGTTTGACTCGTTGACTCTCGTTTCGATGTCCTGCATTTGTGTTTTGTGTCAACATAAAATAACTGTGGTTGTCCGTGATTAGACTGTAAGTAAACATCCTTTAGTACAGACGGACAGATTCTGAGACGTAGAAAAAAATTAACTTCTAAATGTTACACAATTAATGACAACGTGTCGTTTTACTAAGTCGATATGTATATAAATGTAAGGAAAAAAGAATTCTATAAGAAAAGGTAATGCTAAATAACATCCTACAACTTATGACAAAAGGTATGATATATCAGCCAGAAACCACAAATAGGTAAGACAATTATATATAATTTCGAATGTAGACGATGAGGGTTGGAGGGTGAGGTAGGGAGGGGGTTGGGGAAAAGGTGGTCAGATAAGAGATACAGGACTAAGACAAAGACAAGGTATCTATCCAAGTAAACACACTAGAAATTTATGGTGTATATTCACTATGATGTACTATAAACAGAAAGAATAAGACTGAATGAAGTGAATCATACTAAAGGTCCAGGTAGGTACAACGACGTTTACCATAATAAAGTAAGTAAAAATACTGACTCTTCATAAGGTAACACATGGGGTAGAAGAGATAGGTAGGTAGATAACTACCTGTAAATCCGGAACCGATAACACTTATCACGACGATACTTGTACCCCGTGTACATAGAAAAACTGAATACCCAAAAGACACAACGACTGGTTTTAAGACGTTAGAGTCACGTTACTAAAGTCATTAGAAAGAATCTTCCTCTACCCCACCCCTACTCCCTGTCTCCTGGTCCCAGTGACGAAGGATACCAAATCCGTTCGCACTGTATTCAAAATCATTTAGGTTGTGTTTACCAACATTCCTATATCGGAAAAAATTTTTTAACAGACATGAGATTATAAAATTTTACGAAGACCATAGGACTCAGTTTTCTGGACGAAAACTTCTTCTTTAATCTTTAAATCCTACTTAAAATTGCGTCTCATCCTGGTTTCTGTGTCGTCCCCCGGGTTTCCCATCTATAATTGTAAAAATTTTCGTTTACTAATGTCGTCCGTAAATAAGGAAAATATTACGAAGATATAAATTCCTTTTATATTAAATTTTTGAGGTGTGTGAGTTACATAAATGGTTGAAACTCCCAATGAGTGCACAGAATTTTATAGAAATAAAAAGCAGAGAACGGTAACTGACATGAAGGAAGATCAGTGGGACCTCGAAGAAGGGGTTTTCCGGTACGATTGACGGAGGGGTGGAGTGTCGAGATTCCCACGGTAGGAGTGAGAAAATCCTTTCCTCTTACTGACATTGGAAACTTTGACACACAACGATGAAGTCGAATGTTTTATTAACAACAATTTTTTAAACATTTGATGTCTTTGCAAGATCTTTTATTAAAAAGTAATAGGGTGACACTAGTCACCGAACGAACGTCAGAAAATAACTTTATTTTTTCTCTACTATAATATACATGATAATTCGTATAATGAACAAAGGTGAGAATTTTTAAAGGTGTACAGTAATTTAGAAGGAACTATGATATTAACTAATTCCGACGTACCGTGAGTTAGAGTCCGTCTCTATCAAACGTTAAGGGGACATCCTGAAGGTTCAAAATACCTTAAAAAATAATAAACGATAATGTTTAATATAAAATTAATTATCAGTATATATATAAGAAACAGATGTGTAGATAAAGACATCCCACATGAGTTTTTCACCTTTAAAACTTAGTGTCATATACGTGTAATAATTATATGTATATGTAGTTCAAATAGAGGTTTTCTAAAAGTGATTAACCGTAAGGAAGGTTGTTTTATATTTTTACAGATAAAGAAGTTTGTAAATGGTTACACTCCACACTAACGAAAAAAATAAAATTTTTCGTCTAACGGTTGAATTGTCTTTTTATGAAGTAACAATTTTTTAAGGTATATCTTTATGAGTTTCCTCTTCAATAAAAAGGGGTAGACTTCTGTTTACTTGTACAAACATATGTACGAGGGTTTTAAAACAGACACACTTGTATATATACATAAACAAAACTTGTTTTTACCATCAACAGAGGATAAGATTTTGAAAGACTAAAAATAAAAAATAACCAATTGTGACTTGACACCCTGAAAAAAACAATTATCAAATAGGATAGAGAGAAAGAATAGTTATCTACTGACCAGCAAATAATATATTTGTGTGTGTTTTTTATATACCAGAATAACACCTGTGAGTAAAAAATGAAACGATCTTAATGTTATCAAAGTAAACCCCGATTTCAATTCTAAACGCACTACTCTTTACTTCCCTTGTTTCTGACACAAGAACATGGAGAAAACACAATAGTCACTACTTAATACGATTAAGAAGGTTTTTACAAGGGAGGCATTGACTATTCTCAGTAAAGATGACTGAGGTATGGTATACGTTCACTCCAGGAAACATCACAGACTTGAATACATGGAGAAAGTGAGTACTCATTAACGGGTAGTGTCGGAAATGTTTGACTCAGATGGACAAACCAATGGACCAAGACAGATAGTTATTTTGTTATGAGTTATGGATATCGATTCGTGGAAGGTGTAAAAAATGACTTTATAAAAATAACGATAAGTTATAAAAACGATAAATTTGGTCCTGTACTGTTTCCACCAAAGTCACATAAACATCTGGAAATATCGTAACAAAGACATTTAATGGTTTGTGACCCTCTTCCCCCTTTACGAAAACATCTTGATTATAATTCAAACGTCATGTCAAGGACCCAGTCAGAATTACACAAGTAGGTTGTTCACAAAGAACTCGAGGACATTACCAACCCGTAGTACGGTCCATGTCCCTGATCAACTCCTCTTTTTTCTGTGCCACAGATGAGAGTCCCTCGAATCCAGATTACCCCCTCGGTCTGTCACCCGTTTATTTATTTCGACTCAGTTTCGAATATTGTCTTTCAATTGGAGAGAAGGGCCGTGATACTATAAACGACTTCTATAACACTTACTCCATCGAAAATTGTCTTCAATTGGTTACTCCTCCTATTCCTTAGACTTTAAGTCCTCGCAAACAGTAACAACGTGGTAAATTCGGGGGCACAACGAACCCTTACTCTTCGGAAACGAATTGTAACACACACAAATAACTAGTAAGTCCACCTGGTCAACCTGTTTCGCCGGGGAGCGTAGTGTGTGAACGTAAGGGGAAGAGTTCATCCCGAGAACTTTTTACCAACAATACCCTAAATGTAGTGAAGGGCACACAACTTCCGTAGTCTGGGACTGTGGCTACTATTAGTCTAGTAGAAATTCTAAAATGCTCCGGGGGTTGTACCCGTAGACCTCTTGAGTCACTGTCCATGACGGAAGGAATTAGGAACGAGTAAAATTTTATGAGTCACCAACCGTTAGATCTTCCATTAAACATTAATTCAAGTCCGGGTAAACCATTTATGAGGGGTTCCGAATGAATGTCTACGTCAAATATTTAGTCATAGGTACGATTTCTCCTAAATTTCGACTTAAAAGGATTTAAGTAGAACTCACCCTCTTGACCTATGACTACGTGTTGACAAATAATACATATTGACAAAAAAGTTATCGATCTAACATTCCATAAGTGTCCTTATGTAACAGTCCTGGTTTAAGTATAAACACTGGGTAAAAGAATATAGTACTTAAAGACTCGTTACATTCAAGTAATTTTTGTTAAAAAACTACATTCAAAAGAGACTTAACATACAATAAAGATGAAATACTTCTATCACTAGTGTCCTACCGTGCCTTAAAATCTAAAATAACGATCTAAAAGGATAAGTGAGAGACAAAAGTATAAATTCCATGTTACAAACTTTGTTTCATTAAAATCAATTAACTGACTCAAAATTCTACCAATGTAAAATGATTGAAGAAATTTTCTAAATGAAATTTATAAAATTTTCTCCTCAAATTTTTATTTTGTCGGTATTTATAACATAGTCGAGAATAGATTATAAAACAAACTAATGGCTACTTTTAGTAAGTGAAGAAAAACATCCACTTAAATAGGTACTCTTTAAATCGGTCTTCCTGAATTTGTCATTCTGGTAAGAAATGTAGTATTTGGGTAGAAACCTTCATTTAAGTCTATGGTACCTTAAAGTTCAGTACCTAGGGTGTCCCTTGAGGCGGTGAGGAGTTTCCATTTAAGAAAACGAATAAATTCTGGACGTATATTGCAAGTCTTACATAGACTACTCCTTTCATTCTACAAGAAAAAAGTTGTCTTAGATTCCCTGTTTAACTATCTACTAAAGGGGTCGAGTATCTTAAATAAAACCTTTTTCTTCGAAGATAGCAACGACAAATCAGTGATTCAGCACAGGCTGAGAAAACGAAGGGCTACCTGACATCGGGAGGTCCACGGAAACAAACACCCTAAAGGTCCGATCTTATGACCTCACCTAAAGGTAAAAGAAGAGGTCCCCTAGAAGGACCTAGTCCCTGGTTCGGACACAGGGGACGTAACCGTCCGTCTCAGTGATGGGACTCGGTGACCCCTTCAAGTCTGAAGACAACGACGAACTATTGGCGTCTTATACCCTCACAATTTTTCAAGTCAACAAACCCCGACCCAGCAAGTAAAATACGTACGTAAATGTTTACGTATAGGAAAGCGTGGGTGTCTCCAAAGACAGAACTGTCAAGTGACCATAGGTCCTGACCCGAACATCCGAGTACATGTTTAGTACGTCGTTCTCCAGTGAGATCCTGACACAATCCTGGGTGTGTCAGATTTAAAGATTTAAAGATTCCATAGATCTCTCACCCCCTCAGTCCTTTCCAATCGTTTTGTAGAGAAGAAGGGGGTTTTGGGTTCGTTAAGGATCGTTGAGGAAAACATTCAATTATTTGGATTGTATCCATTCCTCTTCTGTCACATTTTCTCCTTTTGTCTGAACCCCCTCCATAATTCATTATGAAACTTCAACACAGTTTATATCCTGGGAGTCTTTTTGGCCTCATAGTTTAGGAGTTTTAATTGGTATAATTGTCTGGTATCATTAAAACGAATGGTCCAGTGATCAGATCTAAAAAAAATTCCATGTGAAACTTATTGTCGATAGTTTACCAGGGTCTTTAGTGTTAGGTCAAGAGGTGTAAAAAAGAAAGATTCAACTATGGGAAGGGTGAGTGGAGTCTCTTTTCAACAAGTAAATAAGAACAAAATCATAACTGAGATAGTTTGGTGTGTGGTATTACTCCTGTCGAAGAATACCCCGAAAATACTGTCTCATACCTGTTTCTTTCTGTTCTTTTAACTCTTTAAGTGGAGACTAGAGAAGTAAAAACGTACAAGAAAGACTAGGACTTAACAACAGGGTCATAGACGGTCGTCTCCAGAGACACCAGTAACGATCTTTTTACGTAGAACTGGTTTAGGACAAGAGTCTTAACGTGGAGATAACGGTTATCGTATTTTTTTTTAGACCAGGTCTAAAAATAACTCACCGATGATATCCGGTCCACGTGTCATATTCGTAGACCCTTTATCCACATTCGTTCCTTCTTGACCTGGGACTGTACTTTTAAGTTAATACTATGAAATTTCAATTTTGCCTACGGGTGAAGGGTAATTTTACGAGAACGGAGTCTTTTTACCGAGGAACCCTAATATTAGAAATATCTTTTATTCAATGGATGAAAGTTAAAGTCTGTTTACATCAGTTAAGAGTTCTTAATTTTTTTTTAGGATGAGTTTTTATAATTATTGAACTAAAGTTGACGAAAAATTGTCAAGTTGTGTATTTGTATTTTTATAACTAGTCTGAACCATGACTCGATTACGACTGACAACCAGAAGGTGTACCCTTGTGTCTTTATCTCGATCTAACTATAACGAAGTGGGTGTTTGGAGAGAAAAAGTAACCGGTGCAGAACGTCATACATCTTAGAATCAAGGGGTCGGTCCCCAGTTTGGATACGGGGGACGAAACCCTCGTGTCGTAATTTGGTGACCTAGTGGTCCCTTCAAAGATGTAGGGTGGAGGGGATGGGGGAGGTCAAGGAGTAACATTGGTTCCTGTGACGAAAACTTCTATTAAATACTAAAACTCATTAAAAGTTCAAATAACGTCTTGGAGTCTTAAATATTGAAATGAACTCTGAAAATTTTATCTAAGGATGAAGATGATCTATGGATAAAAGTCCATGCATATGACTTCTACAAAGATTAAGTCGAACATTACTGACCTCAGTCACCTTACATTACGTTTTATACAGGTGACTCTCAATTAGGGGTTTATTGAAACTAAACTAGACTGCATATAATTCAACAAAAAGAGATCTCACACACCTCCCTTTTCGTCCATCTTCAATGATTCGTGAATAGAAATATCCAAAACTTCCTATATCAACAGAGATTGAAGTAAACATTCATCTATGAAAAACCTTGTTCTTGTAAAAAAAAAGGTCATCCTTTGTTACAATACTTATTGCTAGACAGAAGGGTCTCGATCGTCCTTGGATCGATGGACATATCTTATTTAGTGTCCGTAAATGTGATATATCGAAAGACGAGATGAAGTAACGAGAAGTAAATTAGTAGTGTTGTTTGAAATTCAATCCATGGTAGTATTAGGTCTTAAATGTCCACTCCTCTGACTCCGTTCCTCTATCCTTCACTGAAAAGGTTCGAGTATGTCGAGTAGTCTCTTCCTCGGTTCTAAAACCGCGTCTTTAATACTGAGAGTTTAGGAACCAAAAGGAGTGGCGTGATCTCCTGAAGAACGGGTGAGAATGACTCACACGACTTGACCGGATTCCCCTTTCTTCGTTGTCAGAGTCGAGGCATAAAAAGAGGTTAGAAACCGGTAGTTTCGTTGTCTTTCCTTCTTATGAATGAGGAGTTCCTCGAATTTACATTTAATGTCCAGAGTCATACTCACACATGAGGTACCGATTACTTGACCCCTCTTACCCTATATATTATATGTCATTTGGTGACCTGAGCCTCGGTTTCTTGTCGAAACCCAAAACTGAAACGGAAACTGGATCCAGTTCACAAATCAATAGAATCAATAGAGTAGACATTTAACCCCCGTCATAATGTTAAATAAATCTCCTTGTTTACTCCATTTGTACACCCTCGCAGATAAATTTCAGGAACTGTTTGTACTGGACGCCACTACTAACGATAACGACACGTAAGTACTCCCCCTGTTACTAACTGACTCCTTCATAGGGTCTCCGGAGACCACCGGTCGATTTCGGGTACTCAATCTTTACCTGAGACTCTACAAGTGTTTCCCTTGTTAGGTATAAGAACGATTATTAGACTTACGTCACTTGAAACTCAAGACCAAACCAAATCCTAATTATCTAATTATAAGACATATAAAATTCCCCACTTGTGTAAGACGTTACTTCGATTTCCCTGACCACCTACGTTAGTCCTCGTCTTTCCTCCGAGAAATATCTTATTCCTCTTGAGTACAAGTCACTCTTAACAGGGTCTCAGAACTAACGATTATTCAAAAACGATACCGTCGTTAGATATCACGTAGTCAGGACTTCCCAGTTATCTGAAAGGTAATCTTTACCACAATCCTTTAGAACTACACTAGTTCAATAATACTGAGTGATTACGTAGTGTAACGGTTTCAGTGTTTCTACGCACGCACGTAACCCTTAGAAGTTCTCTCCCTATATTATACGTTGTATAGAGCTATACTAAACTAATATTTTGGTTCTGGTGGGACGGGGTCTTATCGAGTACCGTGTTCGAAAAGTACACTATGTAAATCCTCTGTGAACATTTATCTTCAATGATATCTTGCAACTTTAGGTACCCTTAAACGTAGTTTTAAATCTAAACCAATTCACAGATTTAAAGTCCGTGACACGATCTACGAAAGTGTACACAAAAGGTAAAATTAGACGTTTTGTCAAGAGACTCCCACTATTCCTTTAGTCCGAGTTTCGTAAATTCATTAACCGGTCGTCGGTGATTCACTTATTTACCGTCTCGGGTGTCACGTGGTCCTGGAAGACTGGAGTTACACTCACGAGTAGAAGAGTCGCGTACGGAATCGTACGGTAGGAGTACAGGTCACACTTAGAGTTCTACCAGACGTAGGGTGGGTTTGAGACAGTGAATCCTTGGTGTAGTAAGTAGTTTTTGTGGAAACGTCTGGTGTCTTACATCGACTGCGGACTGGTGCCGTCAAAGAATTGTACGTAAGTCACAACTGGAGAAAGAACGTGGGTGACGTCTTTTCCACTCGAAGTTTTGCTTTCAACTGGGGACGACTTCAAGAAGTATTGAGTCACCGACGAAGGGGTCGACGAGGTACTAAGGTTCGAGGAACTAGGAAGAGGAGGGATCGTCCGCTTGAATCATTACGAAATTGTTGAAAATACTTTGTGCAATATCCCCTTCTCCAACTTTGAGAACCAATCCATTTCGAAAGTACAATGGACGTTCGGTCTTCAATTTCATAAACAGAGATCTAATCTAGATTCTTTGGCGTCTCCTTCCTTTCCCTTTATCGGGAATAATTCGTGGGTGACACATGTCCACGAAATATGTATAATTGTTCAAAATTAAACGTAGTAAATTGTACTTACATTAAAGGGAGTAAAATGTCTACTACTTTTAACACCAGGTCTCTCTGACTCATTGACTGGTATTAGTGTGTGATTATTCACCAATACTCTACACAGACTGAGGTTTCGTGAACAAACCCCATGAGTGATACGACGAAGGACTGATTCGTGGCAAAGGGGTAATAGTACTCTCTTTCTGTCTTTCCTTTTGTGTCCACAAGTATCGTAAAAATACGTCGAATTATCGTAGGAGAAACTTAACTATTCAGAACTTATGAATCTTTTATAAAAAATTGTAAAACTAAAAGAATTCAGTATACGATGAACTAATATTCACTTCTAGATCAATATTCTTATTAAATTAGTGGTAAAATCGATGATATTTTGGAAAGTGACTCTTCGAGTCTCATGAATTACTCACAAGTAATTCCAAGTAAGTTGGAGAAACTTCATGTCCGAGTAATAATAACATGAACCCCATCACTCCTTTGACTCCGTCTCTCGTCGGTTCATGGAAAAAATGTAAACGAACAATTGGACCTAATTACAGGGTTTAGGGTTTTATTTCAAATTAAGGTTTACTAAGAAAACCAAGTAACAAGGAAGTATATTTACTTGGTTCATCGGTGTTTTAACAATCTATTGTAGCGGCTGAGCCATCTGTGCTTAGACTCGTTTGAGACCTTCTACCACTTCCTGCCCTCTCGGACCACACGACGTCAGTAACCCTAGCGTTTCTCAGTCTATACTGAATCATATAGTCTTTCGTATATAAAAACTGAGACGAAGTTGCGAGAACTGATAAACCAGCTCTGTTAAGAAACAGCACCCCGAACCCACCTCCCACTCAACCCACAGGACATGTAACTTCCTATAAATCGTTGTAGGGACCTGATGTGGGTGATTCATGGTCATAGTGGAAGGAGGGTAATACTTTTTATTTCGACAAAGATCTATGACAGTGTACAACTCTGTGTACGTACACGGAATCTTTTATTCTGTGGTACGAAATACTATCTTACGAGTAAATGGTTACGGTAGAAAGAGAGTTCGATTATGTTAGGTCATACTGGACCTAAGGGTCTTAGGTCTTATTCAGTCCCGATCTTTTTGTACACTCCCAGTAGAACGGATCTTAAAAAAAAAAAAAGTTTAACACACTTTATACACTTATCCCGACCCTTCTTTTTTTCAAAGTTACCAGTTAAATCGAAAAGTTTGTCATCCAATTTGCTTCAAGTAATAAAGGAACTCGTTTATAAATAACTCATAAATAATACAGGGTCAGTGGGATGTTCCATGAACCACTATGTAGTCACTTGATTTCTGGGGACAAATGAACCTCGACTCATGGATCCATGAATCGATTGATGGAATCATGAATTCACTTAATTTATCATACAATATGTATGAACCCTTTTACTCTCAATTAGTCTAATTTCCCCTAGTGTGTACGACCTGAAACCTCCACCTAACGATTTGACCCATTAATTTGTCAAACAGAACAGAAACTGATTCTCTTCTTGACCTTCAGAGTAGGGTAAATTAAAGAAAAAGTACACTCTGTAATATAGAAAAATAATGTATACGACCCATGACAACGGAAATAAAAAATTAAAAATAAAATTAATCTCCTATTAATGAAATGTTATAACACTACCAAAGTCGGGATGTAGTACTTTCCGTATCCTACCTCCTTATCTTTAACTTATCAGACCTGTCTAGGGTGTCTGATACAGAAAGTAAGTACTGGCAACAACTCTTGGTTTTGAACCGAATATCTAATTTATCTTAAAAGACAACACTACTCAGACACTTTAGTCAAGTCCTTCCAAGGAGTGGACCCCTACTGAAAGGGGTACTCCCTGTAAACCTTTACAGGCCTTTGTCAAAACTGACAACATTGACCTTGCCTTACCGTACCGATGTGGATTCCCTAGATCACTCATCTTCGGTCCCTACAATGATTTGTGACAAAAAAAAAAAAACGGACGTGGGGCGTCGTACACTTCAGAATTAAGGGACTGGTCTCTATCTTGGGCACGGGGGACGTAACCTTCCGTCTCAGAACTGGTGATCTAGTCACTCCTTCAGGGGTGACCCTGTGTAACATGCCACGTGTCCTGTCGGAGGGTGGTGTTTCTTACTGGACCAGGGTTTACAGTCATCAAGGTTCCGGTTCTTTAGGACTGGAGCCCCGAACTCCTCAAGAACACAGGACGACTGAGTGTTACTAACGGTACACCCAAAGTGTCTTTCACACAGTCATTTGAAGTAAAGACTGAAGTCTTACTCGACTTGAAATACTATTATCTTCCTCCCCCCAGTAATTCTACACTTCTACACTTGGTTGGGGACAGACGAACTGTAGAGGGTTAGGTCTCGAAAGGTGTCAAGAGAGTACCCAAAGACGGAGACCGATAGACGTACTGTGGTTTGTAGACAGACACACCGAAGAACGTCCCTCTTAAGGGTCCACTGACTGATGTAGAGAATGAAAAGAAAGTTCACAAACACATCTCAAATTCGTTGACATCTGAGTCACATCTTTCCGGAAGAATTTATGTTATGTTATGACTTCTTTTGTTTTTTGTGAAAGTTTCGTACACAGGAGACCCAATTGAAAGTTTCGTTCACGGAGTACTCAATTTATAAAAAGACTTTTATACATCAGACCGAATTTAAAGTATCGAAAGTCTATCCATAAATAATAAACATCCCTTATCAAAATTCTTTCATTTTATCTTGTAACACATTAATGTTGGAATTGGAGATTCGTAGCACGTCGTAAGGTCACTACATAGTCCCACTACACATGTGTAAGGGTTTGTGGTTTTGGGAATTACGAAACTTTGATTTACAGTGAGACGTACTAGGGGACTAGATCTAGTCGTTAGTTTAGTGTGAAGTGAAATCCGGAGTTCCAGTAGACCTGGACGTCTCACTGTGACTACTTAAAAACGACCAACACCAATCGTAGTCGTTACGTATCTAAGAATCTTCTAACTTGAAACTTTGAGTAAACTTGGAATGCGTCTGAATCAACTTTAGGTAGAGACACATAAAGTGACCAAGGGTGACAACGGAAAAGGAAGGACAAAATATAAAGACAAAAGAGAAAGTTAGTAAGAACAACTAAAACAAAGGGAAAGAATAGACCGACCTAGGAAATCCTTAAGTAACGTTGCACAATAAAGATAACCACAAATATTGTAGGTACAACGAACAATAGAACACTAAGAAATCCGTAACAGTAAAGAAAGAAAGAACTAGACAGACGACAGTCTAAACTTTAGCTAAAGTAGTTCCGGGTACTCCAAGGGTTATAATAAATTATATTCATAGGTTAAAAGTACAGTTTTCAAACACTTCGGGTCGTACGGTTATTGTTATTTACAGTACAGATAACTAACTTATTTGTATATATAATTATGTTTAAGGACTTGGAGACCTTATTAAGGTACGAAGGTGTGATGGTAACAGAGTGACCGACGACCAACCATCTCACCTTGGGTCACGACAACTCAAACAAAACGTTGAATTATATATCCTACACCGACACTATGCACTGACCACGTTCCTATATTTCCCAACTGATCTCCTGTTTGAATAATGAGAGACAATCCTTACTAGAGGTCCTCTCACACCGCACAAGAAACTTTAAACACTTGAGGCGTGGGATCAGCCATCGTGGGTCTTAAAGATTGAGACGTTCCTTTTTGTGACATTCTTCATTTAAATTTTCAGATCTCCTTTCTGGACTTAGATTCACCTTCAAACCCTTATGTCAGTCCGTGTGAGACTCCCAAAATACTTACCTCTCACTTTCCTTTTACTTATTTTGGTTTTGTTACCTTCACTGAATTTACTAGTATCACTTCTGACAAGTACAGAAAATACAACGACGTTCTATGTCCCCCATTTTTTTACATTCTTTTAGAAACTTCTCTTGACAAGTCCACTTGGTAAAGTTCAAAGAGTGGAGTTTTTCCCTTGACAAAGTCCTATTTCTATTTTCACATCAGGTGACGAACTCGAGTCTAGTGCTCAGTACTTCTTGAAATCAACCCTTCTTCTTACCATCTCTTCCTTGTCTCGTAAACCAAAGTCTAAATACGATTCCTAAGACAGAGACGACAGACAATCGAAACAGTATCGTAAAACGGAAGCTCGATCAATAAATTGGAGAGATTCGAGTCACAAGAAAAGACTTCTTTTCCTTTTTCTGGTTTTTTTTTTTGTTGTTGTTGTTGTTGTTTTTTTTGGAGAACCATAATACTCCTAAATCCTTCAGTCAAAGATAGTTTAAAACCTGAGTGATTTGTATCACACCTTTTTTTCTGGTAAGAGAGAAATTGTCCAAATAAATCAACATATCGACTTTAGTTCGATATACAATCACATCAGGAAAGTGTATGTGTCTCCTCCCTACCTGTTTGAACATTTTATGTACCTGTAAGATTAAGGATCTGTGAGGAGTTTCTATAGAACAATAATTTGACTTGGACTCAAATCTCTTCTAGAAACGGAACTTTACTAGAACAACATAGTAACTTCCTCCGGTTTTATATCCTCTCTTCAAGGTATATATACAGGAAAGGTTTTTACTTGTAGAGGAACTTGAATTGGTGGACGAGGAAAGGGAAGGTTTGTGAGAGTCTAAACTCAGGGAAGGAAATAGTAACTATTGGCGTCGGGAACCTATCTGAAAATTAGAATAAAGACGTAAATATTCTATCTTAAGACTATGTACGAGACAGAAGGAGTGTCGTCATAACTCTCATTGTTTACTCTATTACGATCATCTACAAGAAACACTCGATTTTCCATGGTTTGTATACGTTCCTGAAACATCGTGACCACATCCAACTACTTGACGAGTCACCAACAAAATATGGGTCGTCTCCTCGGGGTGTCCGAAGGTGAAACGTAAAGAGTACTAAAAGAAAAAAAAAAAGAAAAGAATGTACGTATCAAACCTTAACTTCACCAGAGTATAACTCACCAGTGTCTGACTTATACTCCAGACACTCTTATACCCGTACGACGGGAACCTTTAATGGTCTTCCCCTATAAGGTACCTGAGTCGGAAACACTCACATGTCCATTGTTGAGGTCTGATAGTAGAAAGTTCGATTTCGGATCCAACGACCAACCACGGAAACTGATAAAGGAATCTCTTTGAGTCTCATTGATTCCTTTGAAGTTTGACGTCCTCACAACGAGACAAGGTCTTTCAGCTTCATGTTTTGGAGAAACAGGGAGGTAGTAAATAGTTCTATACAATCGAGGATGTATACGAGAAAGATTGGGTAGAAATCAAAAATTTAGACCAGAAATTGAGGACTTCAAACTAAAGTATTCTAGATGGGTTGAATCACTTGAACCCGGTTTGAGACGAAACCTTTCCTTTCAACAGACGTTTGAATCAGGAACATACTGAAAGAGAATCGTACGTGGTTCTAGTGAAGGATACCAGAGTCACCTACTCTTTTTAGTCCCTAATGTGGACAGAATTCGTAGTGGGTTCAGTACGTTTTAATTCTCCGATACATCGTTATCTCCGTGGGACTTTATATTCTGTAAAAGTTATTAATTAAAACCAGATCAGTGGACTATAAAGAAAGATGACTGCACCTTGTACCTCGTGTTGGTACCGAAGATCTTACCTTCCCAAAAATTCCTCAGAGATCTTTTTAACGTGTACCACTCTTACTCTCGTACTTTTCGGACATCTATGATTACGACCATTTCTGAAGGAGGAGTTAGATTTCCCTTCCTTTTTGTCGTCACTATAATCCAAGACCCCCTTTTACGGTAGAGTCGCTTCAGAGTTAATGTTCAAGTTTAGTGGAAGTCTTGGAACACGTGTATCTAATATGATATATGGTCTGAGTCGCAAATAGAAAGGTCACCCGTATCCAAGACAAAAGGACTAGACACCCACGAAATACTAACAATGTCCTAGTCTATTGAACCACAGGGGATATTGAAGGGTCATGTAACCAATACCTTTTTCTTTCTGAGACGCACCTACCAAAGGACTATTAGAAGACCCGGAGGTCTCTTTCGTGGTATACGAGATCAGACCTCAAAACCCGGTGTCTTGACAAGTGGAACGGTCCGTCCTTCTTGTCTAGACCACACTGTCCCCTAGAAAACAGACGACTTCGACTCGTACGTATCAGTTCGACGGCCGACACAAACGTCCGGAAAGAGTTTGTCGGACTCAGAAAGTCCCTGGTGAAACGGGTGTCGTGTCGGACGGTGAAATCTGACCTCAACTAACCGACGAATTCTTTCACGAAGATGGGAGACAACAACGGAACCAAACTTAGTGGCTGGACGCGACCTGACCGACGACGTTGGTGGAGTGGAATCGGGTAAAGAAAAGGGTGCATCCTAAGACATTTGAGTCACCACCATTTATGATCCATTAACGTACACGTTCTTGGTGTGCCCCTTCACATTGAGGGTCGTATACCACCCATGTCCACATGTTACCCGACGGAAAGGTGTCCCTTTCCAACAAGCCCTCCTCGGAACCGTAGCATCTCTTTCTCGCTCATCCCCAAATCCTCCGTCACGAGAAGAAAAAAAAATAACCTCATGTTAACAAAATATTACAACGTAATCAAGGACGACATATTGTTTCACTTATTTGAGACACATATGTATATAGGGGAGGGAGAATTTGGAAGGAGGGAGGGTGGACGTCGGGTGAGTAGATCCAGTATCGTCGTCGTTCAACTCGTACGAAATGTCGTCGACAGACAAAGTGTGTACCATCGATAGATAAAGTGTGTACAACCACATAATACAGGTACATAGCGATATAGACGGACCAAATGTGACCATCACATATGTACAGTTTCGATCAGAGGGCTAAGCAGGGTGGGAAAGGAGGGGCGTGACACAGGTGCACAACCAAGAGGTACACACGTAGAAATAAGTGGACCGTCATGAGAAGAACTCGTTTCGTAAAGGTGACGTCTGGTGACCGTCTACAATCCCGGAAACCATCTTTACCTTTAGTACAGACTCTGGTTTCTTTATCCTTAAACACATAAAGCTTAACACGGGAAGCAGGGAACATTCTTTCGCTTCTTTGCTCATTGGGTAAAAGGGGTTTGTAGAGTAAGTTACTGGAGAAAAAGTTTGGTCGACTTCGGAGAAAAAGTTGGTACAAAGTTTGATTTATACACAAGAAGTGTATATAAATCCAAGGAACCCCCTTCAATTCCCGTGTTACAGCTCAGGAATTTAGTAGAGACAGGAAGTCGGGGTCCCTTCCCTTTGTCCCCTCGTCGGTCATCAGAGAAATCTGATCTCGTAAAAAAAAAATTGTTGAATGAACTTCTTTGAAGATTTCGGGACTCGAGACCCGTACTCACCGGAGACACACCGACAAGGGGTCCAGACAGTAGGGGTGTCTCGGGAATAAGGACGGACACTTCCCCTTACCGAAGTAGGTCTGTTCTCTTACCCGGCCTGAACAAAAGTAAGTAGACCAGGCTTCCGACGCGAGACTCGAACGCCCTAGGGAGGTTGACTGGGTGTCTCGTCGAGAGATAAACAGTCCTCTCGGGTGAAAAGGAAGAGAAAGACGGGGAAGGAAAGGAAGTTCCGTAGTAAAATCCTGGCACGACCCCATCTCCCTTCCGGTACCTTATTTTACCATAGACATCGTTTCTCTTTTTATAACAAATTTTAAGTGTAATGAAAGAGGTTGTTGACTTAATAATTATTTCCTCTTCGGTTTTTTATTTTTCAAAATACACATGAAGGTAACTATAATCAGATCCTTTTTTTCATTGAAATTCCTTCAACCTAGCTTTTACTATATAATATTATTTTCAATCAAATACAATCTTTGTCTAAATTCTTGTACTCAACCAGATCATACTCTAATCTGAGTTGTAAAGAGATAGTGTCGTATAAAAACAATTTTCTTACAGAAGAGAAAAAAGGGAGAATTCCAGTTGGTTTACAGTCGATGTCAACCTTTCCTAAAGTGGTACTGAGGTAGATTCGACCAAGTCAAACTGGGTCCATGTAACACACAGATGTCAAACAAAGTACAAAAACATTCTGTCAGATCTCTAACACCTTTTCTGTCTGATAATACGTTGAAGTCGGTTGATCTTGAGGAGTTCCTTGTCATAATGGAGCGAAGGTCTCTCTAGTCAAACCGGAACTCCAAAACACGAAGTATAAACTAAAATAATGATCACCTATAAGTAAAATTTACTCTACTTTCTAGCATTGTTTAGTTTACATATTTTATAATTTCGTTTGTAGGTTTTAAGGTCTTCTTTACGGTAAATTTTTTTACTAAATTTCCAGACTGTGTTTCGACTTTATTACATTAACGGAGTATAAAACTACCTTTTAAAGTCTTACAATATCAGTACACCTAAGGATTTCCCGTAAAGAGTTAATAGACAGAACCTTATCGAACTATACTCGTCGAAAGTCCCTTTTAATAATAAATTAATCTATCGCGGATAAAACGAAGTCCGGAAACCTTTTTAAAAAGATCCACGTTTCACTTATATTTTCGTACCCCGGATGAGAGTATCTACAAGAGACGACACGACACGAAACAACGAGTCAGTACAGACTGACAAACGCTAAGGTACCTCGCATTGGGCAGTTCGAGGAGACAGGTACCTCTAACAGGTCTGTTCTTATGGCCTCACCCATCGGTAAGGGAAGAAGTCCCCTAGAAGGATTGGGTCCCTAATTTCGGTACAGAGGACGTAACGTCCACCTAAGAAATGGTAGACTCGGACGAGTCCTTCGGACTCTTAAGACCTCACCCATCGTCCCCTTGAAGGGATGGGTCTTTAACTTGACCCCAGAGGACGTATCGTCTACTTAAGAAATGGTCGACTCGATGGTCCCTTCGGGGTTTCTACGATATACGAAACCCTTTATGTCTGTACTCTTGTTGAGTAACTATCTCACGTAACCCTGGGGTTCCCACGTGGTGACAAGACCGACTCTTTTTAGGACCCTCTGAGGGATCTCCTCTACCGTCGTCGTCTTCCCCTGAATCGGGTTTTCTGTCTGTGTGAAAACCGTTGACACGGACCGCCCTCGTGGTCCCGTCTTCGGTACGGGGGAAAGGGACCGACGACTTCTACCCCTTCCCATAGAGAGGGAGTGACATGACGTACCAAGAGAGAGAATGGGAGACACACCCTATCTGGAACTAGTGGACGGGTCCCCACTTACCTTTCCGAGACTCTCCGTCGGCCCCGAACATGGAAACACGAAAAGACGTCTCCTACACAAGACATGAGACTCTTAGTCGGTGGACTAGTTTTGAAAACGGTGACAGACGGTGACTGGGTCCTTCAAAACCGTTTCCGTTTTGTTTTAACGGACTTATCGTAGTGGTGAGGTTTTGACTATTCAATGATAATTTGCATCTTTTCTTACGGAAAGACGTCAAGTCCGAAAGGACCACCGAGTCAGTCATTTCTTAGACGGACGTCACGTCTTCTTGACCCAAACTAGGACCCCAACCCTTCAAAGGGACCTCTTCCCATACCGGTGGGAGAGGTCATAAGAACGGACCTCTTAAGGTACCTGCCTCCTCGGACCGCCCGATGTTAGGTACCCCAGTGTTTCTCAGTCTGTACCGACGTTCAACATACTACAAACCACTGACACAAGCGAACGACCTCGACAGGACTGTTTCGTAGTGTTTGGACCATCGAATTTTTGTCCTTAAACAGAGGAATGGTAAGACCTCCGATCCTTAAGTTCTAGCACTACACCCGTCCCAACTAAGGAAGATTCCCGACTCTCCCTCAGACGAGGCAGGAGCAAAGACACTAGCCTACGAGACGACCCTAGGGACCCGAAGGAACCGCAGACGACAGAGTGGGTCAGAGACGGAAACAGGGTCAGCCCGCAAGAACACACACAGACACAAGTCTGAGGGCGAAAAATATTGGTGTGATCAGTATTATCTAATCCTCAGGTGAGGTGAGATCATACTGAAGTACACTTAACGTAGACATTACGGGAATAAAGGTTTATTCAAATCCTGAGGTTACATCGCTAAAGACTCACTGTGTTGGATATTTTTTTCTCTGAGTGTAAAGTATACGTTGTTAGAGACTACGATCTTTCCTAACTCCCGTCCTCTTTTTCCACAGTCTCCTACTCTACCGACCTACTGTAGTGACTATATTACCTGTACTTGAACCCGTTTGAGGCCCTCTTCCACTCCCTGTTCCTCCGGACCGTACGACGTCAGGTACTCCAGTGTTTTCCAGTCTGTGCTGACCCGCTGACTTGTGGTGGTGGTCACAACAATAACCGGAGGAAGGATACTACGAATTCAAAGACTAAACGGAGTCACAAAAGGAGTTGGACTGGCGGGAACCACTCTTCTTGATAAGGATAATACATAACTTCAAATGGGAACTCAACGGTGTCTGTGACCAAGACTATTTGGAGTTCCGGTTTCCTGAACGTGTCCCATAAACGTGCCACTGAACATACATGCAGTCTAATTCCGTCCAAGCCAGAAAGGTGAAAAACTCTTCGTCCTCAGAAACAACATACGGTAGAAATAATGAGCGCCAGACAAACACTGTTCTAGTCCTCACTAAACCCGAAACCCATCTAAAACTCGTCAGGGGAACGTCCAAGGAGACCCACTCTCTTCATGGGTAAAAAGACCTTCTCAAACGTACGACAAAACTCAATCTATGATTTCTGGAGACCTCCGAGATTTATCAATTCTCAAATCTCTAATAAATTTGTAAACTTCTTTTATTCATTTGTATCACATATTTACTTTTTCTTTGTCGTGAACCGACGGGTAACAAAACCTCGAGTAATCGGTCTTTGAAAGTATTTGACAATAGAAGGAAATCTTTTACAATGTAAAGGGGGCTGGTGACTAGGACGTTTATGAATGAATAAGGGTACAACAATTAGGAATGGAGAAAGTCTAGACTACAGAAGTAGGGGTAAGGGTGGGGAAAATGAGTTTCATTAGACAAATAAAGAAATTTTCGTCGTCGAAGGTACGAACCCCTTCTTTGTCTCTGGCTCTTTAGTCTCACTTATAAAATTCCAACCTCTCGAGAACCTCCTTCGACTTCTCTTTGACTCCCTGAAAAATTTCGAGATCACTAGATATGAGCGGAACGTCAAAACGCGGTTTAGCTTTTGTTTGGGACTGATGAACCGCAGGACACTAACACAGATTAGAACTCAGTTTCACGTTTATAAGAATTCTTTTACTAACAAAAGGAAATTTTATCCACAAGAACTTCCGAAACGACGTAAGAATTAACTCTGAAGTGACACGGATTCTCAGTTTTACAAAAGGTTTCCTTGTCGAGAGAGTACACCGTAAATGTTTTTTTTTTTTTTAACTCTTTTACAGAAAGTTATCACTTTAGACAAAACGTCCTTTTATAGGTCCTTAATTGAGTGAGACATTTCACCCGAGACAGACGTATTGGACTGTGAAGAAAAAGGAGAAGTCGTGGAAAACAAATACCCTTGTCCCCCGGTCAAGTTCGGAAGACTTTAACAAATATTAGTGACACGAAAGTGTTTATGAAACGTGGAACTTCCACCCTCTCCTTCCTTTTTCTTTCTGATTCTTTTAAGAATAAAGATTGGAGTAATTGGTTTTTTTCATCCAGGATACACGTGTGGACCATCTGTATCTTTGTCTCAACTTTACGTCCGTTTGTTTAGTTTTTATGAAGTTACTTTGAATCTTATCTAAAAGAGATTAATATACCAAGATGAGGTATTCCAAAATTTTTTGAAATTCCCCAAAAGAAATTTCCACCCTCCTACCCCCATGACATTAATTTTTTTTTTTTTTAAGAATTTTATCCCGTTTACCAACTCTGAACCTTTTTTTAAAAAAACATAACCTAAAAACAAACTGGTGACGAATTGAAATACCCGAAACTCTCAGTTTTCTCGAGAGATTAATAATTTTCGGGATCATAAGTATACGAAAGAAGTAACAATTCAGAGAAAAGTACGGTCAAATAATGCTGTCGATGGATACACCTGAGGGTTGAAGATCGAAGAAACGAACGGACGGACCCGGGGATTTAGAAGGGTGTATTGTGAAAAGTCAAAGTCAAAAGATTCTGTGGGCAAAAGTTCTCGGAAGGAACGACGCACACCAAATTTCAGACTTAGACTGGTGGCTCCCAGGTCCCGACAGACGTCAGACCGATGTTCCACAGTCACCACGGAACGGTGGAGAGAAGGGACCGTTCTGGGGAGATGAGGTCGGTCGATAAGACGAGTCGGGAGGACTAATTCCGGAGACAAAACGAGAGACTAAAACGAGTACAAGAAAAGGGTAAGGCGGGAGGACCAGAAAGGTTGAGACCTCGGGTGTATACATATCATAAATGACAGACAAGACATAGACAACCGTCTACTTTTGTTACTCTTTTCTTAAGTCTAAAAATCTACTCTTCCGATCTTTTTTGTACAAATTGATAAATACATCTACTCAAGTACCCTCACCATTTCTTAGACGGACAGTTACGTCCTCTACGACCAAACTAGGAGCCCAGTCCTTCTAGGGGACCTCCTCCCGTACATTTGGGTGAGGTCATAAGAACGGACCTCTTAGGGTACCTGTCTCCTCGGACCACCCGACGTATGTCAGGTCCCCAAGCGTTTCTCAGCCTGTGTTGACTTTCTGAATCGTGTATCTTTATGTTCGTGAACTTATCGACTACTCATTTACTGGGTCTTATTTCAAAGTTTTGGATCAAGAACTTAGAATGTGGTATTCAAATAAAAAGGGAGAATTTTGACTCGGAAGAAAAAGGTGATTTGTTATGAAAGAAAAGAAGGACGGTTGAGAAAAAGAAGATTTATTTGGGAACCCCGTCTACAGGACGATATGTACAACAACTTTTACCAGTCCTAAGCTGTTAGAGACTTCAAAGAAGGTTGTAACTAAAACACAAAGGCCCCAACGAAACGTAGGGTAGACTCACCACTGTCCTACCGACCTCTATGTAAACATTGTAGTTTTCACAAAACATAATTCAAGCGTTTCAATGACACTAGGTTCGAACTAACATTGACGTACTTGTCTCCGTCTGTCTTTCTCTCTCTTTTTTTTTTAACCGAGGTAGATAAAGATCTTGGGGAGTCGGATACTTAAGAGGTGTCCTCCTATAGTTTGAGACCCCATAATGTAGTAGTCTTTTTCGCAAACACCCGATGTTCATAGAGTCCTTCATCCCGTCGGCTACCTTCGTCGACAGCAATCTTTAGTTAGTAAAGTTCCCAAGGTACTTATCGCACCTCATGGTAGGTTATTAGTGAAGACTGACGTAGTTGTAGAATTCTAAAAAGTTTGATAATTCTAAAATTCTAACGTCAGCAATAAATAAGAATTCTACTCTTCCCCGTCCAGTCCTTTTTAAAGAGTTTTTTTTTTTTCCAGAACCCCAGAGTTGTCGAGTGGTAAAAAACAAGTAGGGAAGGGATTACGTCGAACGAAAAAAAACAATGTCACAAACGTAAATTTGCCTTAGTAGTAACAGGTCCTTGTTTACACCAGAAAATTATAATAAACCCTCTTGTCGTCCTGAAGTCGTTCAACCAACGTCATGTTACCGAGTGAGTCCGATGACGTCAGACCGACGTCTGCACAATTAATTATATAAAGTGACTGTGGATCAACTAACTTTATCGTTAATTTCTCATTAATTTTACAAATGAAGAACATCCTTACAGTTGATTCTACACCTTATATCGTTAATGGATACTGCCTAATCTCCTTCTACTACTCCAGAAACTTCATTAAGACTTGAGGGGACACTTACGCCAAGAACCGTGTTTCTGTTTTTGACGTCACTTTTAAAACCTGAGTTTTCCTCCATAAGAAAACTAGGAGTAGAACTTTAGTGCTCGTCAGAACCGTGACATCGACGAATGAAAGTTGTCGGTCACACGACCTATTGCGAAAGTTTAGTTTTACGAATTAAAGAACAGTTCTTTCGTTCGAGTCAGTACTACATCCGGGAAATAAGACGAAAGACGAAGTACACCGAAAGGAGGACGATTCTTGCTAGTAAACTCTTTTCGTTGTTCAGTCACGGAGTAACAAAAAAAAAGGGATGGGCAAACAACAAGAGTGGTTCCCCCTTTGTTACAACCACTCTTGGATAGCTGTTAATAAAGGGACGGGGCTCAAACATCCCGACATTAATAGAAGGAGACACCTTCTCTCGAGAATTACGGATTTTAGACTCGGGAGCGACATCACACTGGCACTTTTAAGACTCCCTCCTTCCTTACCCTCCTTTTATCTACACTTTCCACGTCGACCGCACCCCTAAGTCCTCGTCGACCTCTTATAATTACTTATTGGAACCCAACGTCTCGGTTTGTCCAGGACCTACCATATACGATTTCTTGTTGGACACTTGGTTTATTTCTAGTCGGTTTCAGGAACCATGCGACTGAAAAAGGACGGTTTATGGGAGATGAATAAGCAGAAAAATCGTAAACTGTTCACAGGTCAATGTACGAATCAGAATGTGAGGTTAAAAATGTGGACAGTAAGGGATACCCGGTATATAAAAAGAAGCGACTTAATAGAGGTGAAGAGAAAGAGTAAGATATCATTTATATCCGTGAAAGGAGAAAGGAAATGGCATGAGTCTAAAGGTGTAGAGAAACGTGGTGGAACGGAGTGGTTTAAGAAAAAAAAAAAAAAGGTCATCTGAAAAGACCAGTGTAATTCATGTATTTGTCTACTTCATGTGTGAACTGTGTACTTCTTCGATAGGTCTACACGGAGACCCAAATCTGAAAAAAGTATGATTAACCGTTATAAAGATTAGTTTCCTCTCGGTAATTCTACCTGACTTAGAAACGAGATTGTCGACTTACGAGTAGACTTATTGACCATGGACTAAAGTGATTGTAGAAGGTTGTTAAGGTCAAAGATGGGTACCTCTGCCACCTCTCCCACTTGTTCATTTTCACACACACCTTACTGTGAACTAGTCCCTTATTTGGGTTATTATACCTCCGCAAGACAGCTACACTTTACTTCCGTCAGATAAAGGGTTCATCTACCCTACTAATATTTTAGCGGTGTCACTAAAAGTAGACACCAAACACTTTAGGTAAAGTACTGAGTATTAGTGGGACATCTGCACGTTTTCCCGTATCGAAAGGACATACCTTTGACTACTGCTCATTTCCCTAAAGACCGTTTACCGTCGTTCTGTTGTAGACCGCCCTTTTAGTAGGTAGACTTAAATCACTGTTCGAAGCAGCTACACTAGGGAATGGACAAACACATTTTACTTGACTGGACGGTAAAACACACGGTGGTCCCGTCACGGTAGGAAGTATACGGAAGTCAGGTTTGTACGGGTCACGTCCCCTCTTCCCGCAAGCCGTGGACGAGAGGGGTCCCCGAAGGAGTGGGTGGTGAAGACCACAGAAAGTAGACCTTTCTTCTGGGGAAGGTCGAAGGCTCGTCGATCGTCAGTGGTCCCCACTGCGGGACGCCCTGAAACCAAGACTTCTAGAAAGAGGTCACTTCGAATCCTGGGCTCCGCTGCCGTTTTGTCATTCCTACCCCTGGAGGACCCAAAACTACACACCTCACGTTTACTTTCCCTAGTTTCCTAGAATTATTCGTTAGAGTTTACGACTCCTTCGACAAAACCAAGAGTGTCACTTACCCCCGGTATCTCTAAGAGTACCAAGGAACCTGGTAACACTTCACCGGAGATGTATGTTTCTAGTCGTATCAAGTAATTAACATGGCTGATTTCACTATCTATAAGACTGAGTAGGTATACTAAAGACGAAACCAAGGACAACACTAGTTGTGTCTATCCCTTACTGAGCACCAGGACTTTTTCTTACTCTAATAAACCCACACCTTTGGTACCGAAACTTGAATGATCGTATCGTAAGAGTGGTCCGTATGTGAGTACTCATTCACACACACACACACACTCACAAAGAACCTGGAGACACGTGATATCTATATTCCTATAGAAAAGATTGACCCTGCTTCTTATCTACTTAACTGTGACTATTCGACACTAATCAGGTCACTGAAAATTTTTAAGGTTAATAAACCCGGACCTTTTAGAGAATTTTATACAAATCTTTGAAAATCAATGATTTTTTAGAATAACCTTCACAAAATGGGATAATGATTAATAATAAGTTCGGTTAAAACAGGGATAAATAAAGAAGAGAACTAAAGTCCAAGGAGGTAGGAGACAAATATCTTTATCTTGTCTGTAGTAGATATTACATTCGAATATATCACACATTCGTTACACACAAGAGTCAGTGAGTCAGTACAGGTTAAGAAACGTTGGGGGACCGGACGGTCCGAGGAGACAGACTCAGACTCTCTTAAGGATTTAAAAAACATAAATACCTACGTTTTATACATCACTTTGATGGAAAGCATTGAAAAGATAAATATATAAAAGGAATTTTAGGACAAATTTAAAACACGCCTCCGAATCCACCCGTCCTTTTTTAGGAAAATAGAGAAGTAAAACTAGGTCCAAAACTTAACGGACAAAAATGTTGTCTACGAAAACAAACGACAGAAAAGCAAACAAAACAGAACTAACAACAAACGACTAAAGGAGTTCATAGTACCCTACTGAAGGGACTTTGACCTTCTACTGTCGAGGGGTCGAGCGTCTTCCTTCCGGTTGTATAGGTAATAATCACTCGGGGTTTTCTGTTGGTTTCGCCGTCTTGGCGGAGTTCGGCTATTCCTCCTTAGGTGTTGGTCGAGTGTGAAGGGGTCTGTCCATACTTTTAGAGAAGTGAAGGATGAGTGGACTGTTGTTCGACAAAGGACCCGGCCTTTTGTCGGAAGTTCAAACCCCTATCAAATGAGTCAAGTTTGTGATAAGTCGTTTACTGCCGGATTTTCTCCATTGTCACACTAGTTGAATGTCCCACAGTCTAGATTTAATGGAAAGGAAGGGTATCCTGGGCAACGGGAGTAAGGGTTTCTTGACGTGCGACCTTAATTTCCTTGAGAAGGTGAAACTTCTTTCGGAGGCTTTTGACATGTTCACACTACCTTAACGGACCTCTAGGACCTCGGGGGTGTGGTTCCACCCTGTGTCCAGTTCGTCAGTGTAGAGAGATGAACATCGTTCGGGGTAGTATTGGGTCGTCTCCCTCTCCTCCGCGGGACAGGTGACCACAAAGAAGACGGACGAGACGATACGAAACTCCCCCTTCTCCTTTTCTACCGGTCCACTACGAAATTTTTAGTGCTTTGTGTCATCAATTCATGATGTTAAACTTTTCTCCGAATGACTAAAATAAGTTAATAATATTACAATTTGTACATTTTGATTTTGTACCGACTGAAATGGTTGCACAGGGTATTCTTCGGTAACGTAAAGAGTTTCACCTCTTACCCCTAATCCCGACTGGAGGAACGATCGCTGTTTTAATAAAAGTAATCTCCTGAGTGTCCTAAGAGATACAACTCTTATCTGAGATCCAACATTTCTGGTAATACTACACTCGTACCTGTTGATAAAAAGTCCTCCACCTTCTATTTAGGACGGGGCGACCCACCGTGGCAGTAAGTCCGATGACGGTGAGGAACTAGTGTCTCGTCTTTCCGTGTACCTGGTGTCGACGGGTTCGAACGTCCCTTGTCATTCTTTGGGGTAAAGAGTAAACCGACTACGAAGAAACAATTATAGAGACAAAAGAGTACCTTGAGATCACAAAGAAGTAAGTAAGTTCACAACTTACAGATTGTGGATGGACCGAAACAAAATCCTCGAACCTCCCTCAAGACATCAAGTCTTGTCTAAACCCGACTGGAATTACTACATAGAAAATACTATTTGACACGGCTACAGTGTCAAAATAAAAAGTCGGAGAGGTAGAGTTTGAAAACTTCTTTCGTCTAAGAGACACAGTCGTCGTACCGTCTCAGATAGTAAATAATTAATTTGTCCTTGGGGTCGGGTGACTAAACCTTTATATATCGTTACTTTCTAGAGTATCGTCGTCCGGACATTGTCATATTCTCCACAACTACCAATACTCTGGTCTGTCCAACCTGTTTCACACTAATCGATTGTCTTGTGAGCTACTTTCTACTGAACACCAGTTTATAACTGTTTTAAATAGGTGAATGTTGTATCAGTCAGAGTCACTAAAATCGGTAAGATCACCGACATTCCACTACAAAATAATACCAAAATTATTTATGATTACGATGAGGTATTAACGACTAAATAGGGAGAAGGAAACGACGAAACTTTTGGTACTCAAACAAAAGACACAGACACTGAGATAAAGACAAAATATTTCTTCAAGTACACATAATAAAAAATCTAAGGTATATATTCACAGAAACGAACTGAATGAAGTGAATCATACTATTAGAGATCCAGGCAGGTACAACGATGTTAACCGTAATAAAGTAAGGAGAAATACCGACTCATTATAAGATAACACACATACAGAAAAAATAGAAGAAATAGACAAGTAGTCGACTATATGTAAATCCAACGAAGGTACAGAAACAAAAACATTTATCACGGTGACACTTGTAACCCCACATACTTAGAAAAGTTAAGTCTCAAAGGAAGAAAAGGTCTATGCGGGTCCTCACCCTAACGACCCAGTATACCATTGAGATCAAAATTTAAAAATTGCTCGGAGACGTGACAAGGGGTATCACCGACGTGGGTTAAATGTAAGGGTGATTGTCATATTCCCCCAAGGAAAAAGAGGGGTGGGAGACGTCGTAAATAATTTATATTCGAAAAACTACAACCAGTAAGATTGGGTACACTCCACTATGGAGTACCTCAGTGTAAAGTGTATCGTCGTGACTCGTGGAAAGGTACACGAACAACCGATAAACACACAGAAGAAACCTCTTTACAGAAAAATCCAGAAGACAAGTAAAAACTAACCCAACAAACAAAAACTATAACTCGTTATATTCGACAAATATATAAAACCTTTAATTAGGTGACAGTCATCGTAACAAACATTTATAAAAGAGGGTAAGACATCCAACAGAAAAGTAAAACAAATACCAAAGGATTATTCGGAGCCATCGTATCGTCAATCCGTCTGCCCGTCCACCTGTCCGTCAGACCGAGGCATCCAGTCCTCAAGCTTAGGGTCCGAACTGGGAAACTAGAAGGGACCACCGAGTCTCCAATTTCGCAGACGGAAGTTACGTCCTCTGGTCCCAAGCTAGGGACCCAACCCTTCTAGGGGACCTCTTCCTTTACCGTTAGGTGAGGTCATAAGAACGGACCTCTTAGGGTACCTGCCTCTTCGAATCATCCAATGTCAGGTACCCCAGCGTTTCTCAGCCTGTGCTGACTCACTGAAGTGGAACGACACGTTTCCGAAAATTTAAATTGATCCAGGGTAAATAAATAAAAACGAAAACAAAGACAATGAGATCCTCTGTCTATTTTTTTTATCACGACTCTAAATAAAGTTTCTCACAAGACGAATACAAAAGAAGGTACTAAAATTATCGTAGAGAAGAATTTAAAATCTAGAAATTAGGTAAAACTCAAATAAAAACATATACTATAACTCTTACAAGATAAAAGTAAGAAAATGTACATCGAAAGACAAAAGGGTCGTGGTGAATAACTTCTCTGATAGAAAAGAGGTAACATATAAGAACAGAGTAAACAGTATCTCATTAACTGGTATTCACACACCCAAATAAAGACCCATAAGATAGGACAACATAACTAGATACATAGACAAAAACACGGTCATGGTATAAGAAAACTAAAGACATCGAAGACATCAGACTTCAATCCCACATAGTAAGGAGTTTGAGGTAAGAAGAAAGAATCCTAACAAAACCGATGCACCTCAGAAAACACAGAGGTATGTATAAATTTAAAAAAACCAAGGTCAAGATACTTTCTACGGTGACCATTAAAAAATCTCCAACGGGACTTAGACATCTAACGGAACCTATCATACCAGTAAAATTGTTATAACTAAGAAGGATGGATTCTTACGTCACATAGAAAGATGGACAAACAGTAGAAGTCAAAGAAAGTTGTAGAATATCAAAAGATTCATGTCCAGAAAACGAAGTAATCCATAGGGATCCATAAAATAAGAAAGACTACGTTATCATTTACTCTAATAACGGAGTTTAAGAGAAAGACTATAAAACAACAATCACATGTCTTTATATTGTCTAACCCGTTAATCTACCTAGTTATTTTATTTTTTTATATAATCCTCTGATTACGTCCCAATCGTTTTAATACTGTAGTTATTCTAATGGAATTTAAAGGTACCAAAGTATTGTTTACAAAAAACTGTGGTTTTTAGACCTTCTAATATTAGAGTCTTATTACTATAGTTCTTTATGTATGTATCCATAAAACAAGAAGTCATTTGATAATATTTTAGATCATATTCTCACTACCTTTAAAAGACAGAGGGCATAATTAAATTCCCCTAACTACTGGTAAATGTCGTTTAGTTTGTAATACATTATTCGTCAAAGTCTTAATTAAAAAAGTATAGAAACACTTTAATTAAAACATTTGACCAAAGTCCCTTAACGAAATCTGATAACATGACTCTGTAAAAAAATCTACATTTTGACTTTTTTTTAAAGTCTTGTTCTCTTTCAAAAATCCCCCGTTGACCTCTAAAAGGTAGTATAAAATCTTTCACTGAGTAATAGATAGATAGTCATTATATTTGATAAAACTTCACATACAATACATACATGGTATAACGAAGTCTTTAATTCCACAGATAGTTTATGGTAAAGACTACCATAAGGTTCCACATATTCTCCATTTCTTTTTTGTAAACGATACTCTAAAAATTTTATAGTATTTTTACGAAATTTAAAAGATTAAAATTCACTTCTTACCCATATTTATAAACTGGACTACTGAAAACATACTATGAAGTTACACGTAAATTAAAGTTTTCCTGTTCTTCTTACTAATAGGGTTCTTGTCAATTTTTATCTCCGTAAAGTCTTTTATAGAACGTCGTCTAATTTTTGTTTGATTTACTAAACCAGAAAAAAAAAAATTAAAAATAAAAATGAAATAAAATGAAATGTTATGACATAACCAAAACTGGTTTAGAAATTTCTAAACCAGAAGAACCAGAAATTCTAGTCAGTGAAATTTTCCTTGTAAAAACTTACCGTTCCGGTGGGGGAATCATATTAAAAGGAGACTTGGGGTTCTGGAGGAGATAGTAAGTTGTACAACGGTAAGTAAGATACCCGGAGACGAAGGGAAGTGGGTAATGAAAAGTCCAAGTAAACCAGGAGAAGAAGAGAATGGAGAAACGGAACTGGTTACTCATAAGGGGACCCTTAATAGTTAACAAAGATACTACATTTTAATTATCAACGTTGTAAAATATTGAACCGATAAATGAAAGAGTACTTATGAAAAATCCTCTACCAAAATCTCAGATATTAATCTTAATTATGTGTAGATCACACAAAAAATCTAGAGTCTCTGGTAAAAAGTTAAGACTAAATATAAAGGAGTCCGAGGGAACGATGGACTACCAGAAAATGTTTACCAGTAAATGTCGTGCGTACAAAGTTCTTCGTGTCGTTTAAAATGAAATAGGAAACGGGGATTAGTCTAACGATTGAGTTGAGTTAGAAATAGAGGAAAGAGGAAAGGAGGGGTAACCACAAAATAATAAAAAAATCGGGTCTCCTTGGTCTGAGGCTCTAATCCATAAAGAACTTAAATGTATAGTATTAGAGTAGACGAGTAAAGGAATCCGTCAGTGACATGTAAACCATTAAGATAAGAATATCTAGTAATAGAGACTTTGGTAAAACAAAAGGGTGTCCTCACAGACCTTGGGGACGACTGGATAGGAATTTCTCAATCAGATTTTATATAAATATAAATTAGTTTTTCAAGATTACTTCATCTACAAATAAAGATATTGACCTTTTTAAGTCCCAATACAAAAATTAAGATGTGAAACTTACAGAAGTCTAAAGTCTCTACAGTTTTCTAAAAATAAACATACAAAGAGATATAAAATAAATATATAGAGATATCATATAAACATAGATATACCAATTAAAAGAGAAAAAATAAACATATACCCTTATTTTCCTTTACTATCCGTAAAAATATTTTACTTTTACGGATTTATAAATAAAAACATTTATTGACACCGGATTGTAAAATGGATGAGATTTGTGTCGACAAAAAAGGAGAACGGGAACGAGAAGAGTCTCGTAGTTATTTCTTTAGTTTGAATATGACCTCGTCGATTTTACCTAAAACGTTTCAGAATAAAATTTCTATCAAAGTTCCTAGAATTTCGTCTTCCTCCACAATTTATAGGAACTTATTTTAGATAGGGAAGGACTATTTCTGAGACTCCGACTTCAATGTAGGTATTCCTTTAACCCCTACCTCGTCCTTCACCTTGGGTCCAGAGGGTGTGAGATTATACAGTGTAATTAACTTTATCGGGGAGTTTGGGAGGGAACCCGATAAAAATTATGTGTAAAGTATAAGACACAAAATTTGGGAGTCGTGTAGTCTTGACGGTAAAACCTATACTCCCTCTCCCTTCTCTTAACCGATAGTACAGACAACATTGACAGTCTGTCTTCGACTGTCATTTATCTTTACAGTCTTGGTTCAGTGTACTGGACTTAGACCGTGGCAACTCCTGTAAGTCTCTTTATCTTTTCACGGACGTATAGAGTCTTCCGGATCCTCAGTAGTGACGTAATATAGTGTGGTTTCATGACATAATCATCCTTTTTATAGTAATTCTCTATCTAATCTAATACAAGTGGTATGTACTAGACCTTTTCGTCTCTTTACTTAGATTTCGAACCTATCAACATCCATTTTACTTTTTTTTAAGTCAAGTCGTTGTATTTGAAACACTGTTCATACACAATGATTAATACAAAGAACTAAAAATTTTGTATTATCTATAATTGATCCGTACTTCTCGTACCACTAAAAGCGGGGAAAAAACAACAACTTTGAAAGACATAGTCTTTTTCTTCTTTTCCTTTTTTTTAATAGATAACCGAAAAATGAATCTCATAAAATTTCTCAAAACTTACTTGTGACAACCCTTAACCCTAGTTTATAACGAATATCCTTATTGAATCGATCGACGTTTTTATTGAGTATTTCTTAAGAATACGGACAATTACAGACAGTGCTTTTTCTGTTCTATATTGTTTACGACCGTTCCTACACCTCTCTTCCTTTGGGAATACGCGACAACCATCCTAACATTTTACCATGTCGGTGGTACCTTCTCATAACTCCGGGGAGTTTTCAATTTTTATCTTAATGCTATACTAGGTCGTTAAGGTGAAGACCCTTATACAGATTTCCTTTAGTGTCCTGATACAACTTTTCCACTTTTCCATAGACGTGGGATACAAATATTGTCGTAAGAAAAAATTTTTCACTTCTACACCTTTGTTACATTCGCAGATAGTTGTCTACTTAGTTTAAACACCAATATTCTTCCCTCCTTAAACCCCACCCTCTCAACCTACTTCCATTAGTTTTCTATATTTGACGGTCAATATTCTATCTCTTACACCGACATTACACATTGTACTAATAACACACCATCTACACTTTCCACAATTCTCATTTAAGATTCTTAAGAGTAGTATTCCTTTTTTGTAAAAAAGAAAAAAAAAAACATTGATATACTTTACCCATGATTGATTTGAATGACACCAGTAGTTTAAAGTGTCAAATACATTCAGTTCCGTGATACGACATTTGAAATTTGTATATTTTTTACGTTAATATAAAACCTCTTTTACAAATATATATAAACATTCTTGTCCACGAAATCAAAGAAGTATTGTATGTTTCCAAACTGTCACTCCGACTTGAGGAAAGGGACTCATCCTACTTTTTCTCAGTGTATATAAACCCGTAAACTGATTTGTGTAGTCCGAGTTTTACAACCGAAGGTCATTAAAACAGACCATCAAACCCAATGAAATGATTAGTTTAATTGGTCCATTAACGGTTTAAGTACGCGAAATCTCTATTTGAAGGGTACTCTCCCTAGTAAAAAACTGTTATTCATTAATTAGATATATTCATTTGTCGACGACTAAAAGACTTTTCTTAAACACGAAATTTCGGGTCTATAATATTATGTCATAGTGAAGAAACGACAATGGATGGGGTGGGACACTAAATGGTACCTACTTTCGTGGGGGAGGGGGTGTCTATGAGTAATTATATTTTTTTTTACCTCCTGAGACACCCTCTCCCTCTCTCACCCTACTAAACCCTCTTACAGTAACTTTGTACATATGATAGTACATTCTTTACTTAGCGATCAGATCCAAACTATGTCCTACGAACCCCGACCACGTGACCCTACTGGGTCTCTCTACTATACCCTTCCCACCACCCTCACCCCAAGTCCCAACCCTTGAGTACATGTGGACACCACCTAAGTACAGTTACATACCGTTTTGGTCATGTCACGACATTTCATTTTTTTTTTTTTTTTACCTGATAATTTTAGAACCTTTCAAGAAAGATGTATATATGGTCAAAAGATCAAACCTGATCGAAACTAAAGGTAATACGTAGAGTATAGTCGTCTCTACGACTTGAGGGACAGTGACTGCGAGATTAAAAAGACAAACGTGCATCAGTGGTCCCGTCGGAACATTGACAGTAGAGGTCCGTCGTGTACGCTACCGAAACCCTGTAGTCACCTTCTTTCGGCAAAACCTATCCGTTCATAGACACAATGGGACTCCTCCTTCCATTCTGGTGTTTCTCTTCCAGAGGGAAGCTAGCCAGTTTATTAACACCAGATGTTATTATACGTTACCAATCTACCAACCTGTCAGATAGAAAATTTTGAGTATTTACAATAAAGATTTCCGTTTTTTAAATTTTATCAACATTTATCCCTTCCAAATTATTTAATATTATATTGGTATACTTTCTTATATTTTCTATATTGTTACGGAATACAAATATCTAAGTAAGTTATTACCTACGTATAATATACATTTTATACATTATATGTCGTAAACACCGTTCCACGATGCACTTTTTGTGTCAGATGTCGGCATACTTCGTACTTTATTAAATCTTATTTTTTCATATATATATATTCACAATATATATGTGTATTATATATGGATAGTCAAGTCAAGTCAACGATTCAACACAGGATGAGAAACGTTGGAGTACTTGGCGTCGTGCGGTCCGGAGGGACAGGTAATGTTTGAGGGCCTCAGGTGGGTTTGGGTACAGGTCTCAGCTACTACGGTAGGTTGGTAGAGTAGGAGACAGCAGGGGAAGAGGAGGACGGGAGTTTGAAAGGGTCTTAGTCCCAGAAAAGGTTACTCAGTCGAGAAGCGTAGACCACCGGTTTCATAACCTCAAAGTCGGAGTTGTAGTCAGGAAGGTTACTTGTGGGTCCTGATTAGAGGAAATCCTACCTGACCAACCTAGAGGAACGTCAGGTCCCCTGAGAGTTCTCAGAAGAGGTTGTGATGTCAAGTTTTCGTAGTTAAGAAGCCACGAGTCGAAAGAAATATCAGGTTGAAAGTGTAGGTATGACCTTTTTGGTATCGGAACTGATCTGCCTGGAAACAATCGTTTCATTACAGAGACGAAAAATTATACGACAGATCCAACCAGTATTGGAAGGAAGGTTCCTCATTCGTAGTAAATTAAAGTACCTACGTTAGTGGTAGACGTCACTAAAACCTCGGGTCTTTTTATTTCAATCGGTGACAAAGGTGACAAAGGGGTAGATAGACGATACTTCACTTATACATAACTGTATTTTTCTTTATTCGGTTTCTCAATCCTTATAAAAAATAGAGACCAATTCTTAATATCGATTAGGATTAAAATAGGAACAAAAGATTTCAAAATTATAAAAGATGTTAAAATTGTCATTAGTGTTTAGAAAAGTTCGGTGAAATAAAAAATAAAAAATAAAAAAATTTAAAAAATAAAAAAAATTTAAAATTTTAGAAATTAAGAATGTACGCAAGGGTTTGTACTTGGGGGGAGGGTGGAGGGAGGGGTATTGTAGAGAGACCCAGTAGGGGTACGTGGTCGGGGTTCGTACGACATAGGACGCAGTCTGTATCTGACCGCTAAGTTAAGAATGTACTATCATATGTACAATCTTACGGTAAGAGGGTTTAGTAGGGTGGGAGAGGGAGAGGGAGACTCAGGTTTTCAGGCAATATGTGTAGACACAGAAAAAAGGACAGAACGTATGTCCCAGCAGTAACGGTAGAAGGATTTAAGGTATATATACACAATCATATGACATAACCACAAAAAGAAAGACCGAATGAAGTGAGACATATTAGCCGAGGTCAAAGTAGGTAGAGTAGTCTTGACTAAGTTTACTTAAGAAAAATTGCCGACTCATTATGAGGTAACACATATACATGGTGTCGAAAGAATAGGTAAGTAGACGACTACCTGTAGATCCAACAAAGGTACAGGACCGATAATATTTGTCACGACGCTACTTGTAACCCCATGTACACAGAGAAAGTTAAGACCAAAGGAGCCACACATACGGGTCGTCACCCTAACGACCCAGTATTCCATCAAGATAAACGTTAAAAAATTCCTTAGAGGTGTGACAAGAGGTATCACCGACATGATCAAACGTAAGGGTGGTTGTCACATCCTCCCAAGGGAAAAGAGGTGTGGGAGAGGTCGTAAATAACGAACGTCTAAAAACCTAGCGTCGGTAAGACTGACCACACTTCACCATGGAGTAGTTCGGTGAAATCTTTGTCTTAAGAGTCCCACATGATTTCATTTATAAGAGTGGTAGAGAAGTTCTATGATATAAATTATTATTATTTGGATGAACCGAAGAATTTTAGAGACACTATGAGTCATTCACACATTAAGACTTCAGTAGACTCTCATAATTCACTTCCGACCTTCTATTTAAAAGAGATACAGGTGTTACTGTCTACAGTTCAAAGATTAGGGTGTTTCAAAACCCCACATCGTAATGGACTAGTCATTGAGTGTCTTTGTTAGGTCTTCCTCTGTTCAGTAAGGGTTCGTTCTCATGAAGTAAAATAAGATGGGGTTTTATAGTTTACTCTTGGCTACCCCTCTTCCAATATACGACGTATTGTTTCTGGTAAAAGTGTCAGTTTAAACCAAACACTCGACGGTCTATTAGGATAACGTGTCCTAAGAAAAAAAATAAGATAATAAAAATAGAGATAAGATTTTCTCTCACTCCTCCCCTTTTAAAAAAAAGTAATAAAAATTTAACCTCACATTAACGAAATGTTACAACACAATCAAAGACGACATGTTGTCGTACTTAGTCGACAGACACATGTAGGGGAGGGAGAACTCCCGGGGGGTAAAGTGGGTACATCTAGTAGTGTCTCGTAACCAGACTCATATATATGCCCCCGAAGGGATTATCGAGTCACCATTTCTTAAACGGACATTACGTCCTCTGGGTCCAAACTAGGGACCCAACACTGCTAGGGGACCTCCTCCCGTACCGTTGGGTGAGGTCATGAGAACGGACCTCTTAAGGTACAGGTCTCTTCGGACCGTCCGATGTCAGGGTATCCCAGCGTTTCTCAACCTGTACTGACTCGTTAATTCGTATCGTGTCTTGTGTCGTGTCATATATATGTAGTTTACGATGAGAGAGTTAAGTAGGGTCCTCACGAAGGAATTCTTTTTACAATTCTCGAAACATTGTAACTTCACATTAAATTTTTTCTTTTTTTTAACGGTCACCCTCATCTCTCCGTTTAACTCTTTTCGACGAAAAATAATCTTGACATCGTCTAATTTTTTTAGAATTCGAGGTCTGATTTTTATTATGGATTATTTGACGAAAGCTTATACTATGGGTTCTTAGTGTTCCTTCTATTTATCTGTCCTTACATAGACAAAGGGATACTGTCTATGAGACGGACATCCTGTATACTTATTATTCACGGTAAATATTTGTGAAGATACAGCACTCGAAATACACGTAATAGAATAAATTAGGAGTTGTATCTCGATCAAGATGAATCTATACGTAAAGACTCTACTCTTTTGATTGCGAACCTCTTGAGTCTCTCCAATTTATTGGACGGGTCTATACAAGTGGATCGTTCACCACTTCGATCCTAAAACTAAGGGTGGACCGGAATGTGGTTTCGGAGTATCAGAGTCCCACAGAATCTCCTAAGGGTCCAGGATCAGGTACGAAATATTACATCCGAGTGTTCACGTACACTAATGACTCGAATCTTGTCACCCAACTATACTGTAGGTCAACATTTACATTATTTTTAGTAAACAGTGGGAAGAAACCAAGTACAGTCCAAACTTACTGGCTCACGCACGACCGGTGACCCTCACCTAACCGCCACTTGGACACTGGAAGTGGTTGACCTCCTCTCCCGGGGGAGTTGCAAGTTCCGTACCGTTCCTGACACAAAACCAAGTTTCCGGTCCTTTTACCGTGTGTTTCCTGACATCCTTCCCTTTTAGAGTGTTAATACACACGAGGTCCTTTGAGATTGACCGGGATGTTCATAGACGAACCCTACAAAAATAGATAAATAAAGGTCCTAAACACGAATAATGAGTCATCTTTTGTCTCACAGTACTAACTACACCATGTAAAGAAGAGAGTTTCACAAACTTCCTAAGATATATCATTTCTTTTCGTTATCAAGGTCCTTCTAATTATTTACTTACAAAGAATCTCCTTTTCTATTTAAAAAACGTCATGTAAAACTTTATTTAGGAGTTCCATAATACACCATGTTTTAAACTAATAAGACCTCTGAAGTGTAAAGTCAGTTGTCATTATAGTACCAGGAACCTAAAAAAGGGGTCATGAAGTTTACTTATGTAAGACTTTAGATATAACGTCCACGAAGGTGGCGAAGGTAGACTCACTCCGAATGGGACGGTCAAGTAATTTAGTTCCAACTTGACGTTTCCCAACGAAACAGGGAAACCTCAGGAAAGTTTACACTTTCGACTCTCCGACACCTATTTTTCCTCTTAAGAGACACCACTTTTTCCTTCCGAAATCTACCTTCTTAGACCGTCTACCTTCAAGTAGACGTTTCGACATCAAGTCCATTCTTAAGTCCCCAATGGACAGGAAGTCTTCAGATGGGTAGTGAAGGGTGCTCTGTCTCGAGGAAAAGATCATTCTGCCAACACGGTAAGATTTCACTTATTAACCCAAAGGGGTCGAAATGTCTAAGTCCTCTGTAAACTTCCTTGTACTCGGAGACAAGTAGGCACGAACATCGTGACTCATCGTAAAGAGTTCCTGTAAACCTTATTTTTAGTATATACCTACTACCAATTGTATACTTTCTTTTTATACCGAAGGAGTTTTCACAGGGTTACTTGACGCGTCTACTTGTTTCTTTTTATCATGATTTTTGTCGCAGGAACTTTCGGATATAAGAGTCTTTCCTAAAACCATATTAAAACTCGGGAATTTATAAATTATACACATTTTAACGGTACAATTGGACTAGGAGATTACTTTTCCATGGAATAATTAAATATTACCGTCGACTCACTTTGTAAAAACATCGTCATTTCGTACAACGTCGGAATGTTCTTGAGGGAAGACTTTAATTTTGAATTAATGTCCTTTAATCTTTAAATAAAGACTTTGTAAATGAGTGTTAAAAGGAGAAAAGTATTAGGAACTTTTTATACCAACACAGGGTACATTGAACGATTATACTCATGGTCTCAGTGAAGTCTTAGTTTTGTCTCGATGGTTCGTCTAGTTTCAAAACCACGTCTAAAATAATATTATTATGGAACTCTCTTTGATTTTCACTGACTTCTTTAAGCCAGAGTAAAAAACCTATATTTTTTGTTGTTCGAACAAAATAAACATGAACAAATAGTTCTAAAACCAATTATCTTTATAAATGTTTCTATCTAATCTTACTCTAAATCTGTAAGAAGGAGAATTATTTTAAGGTCGTAGTCACACCTCAGTCCTCTGAGGAATCGAATCTATAGTGTTCATCTTAGACTTAACGAGACTATATCTCCAGAAGGTATACTGTGTTCGTCAAACACCACAACTTAGTCTTCCACATTTGGGTAAGAGACATAGTCAACTACAGGGAAGACTAGGTACCCGGAGACGTTACAACTTTCTGCCCTACGACTTATTTCTTTACTCAACAAATGGACTTCCTAACATAGGATTCTACCTTTCATTTACCAGTTCCTTACTCCTTAAGGATCTAGACATGACTGACCTTTAGGTCTTGGTACCGTTGACACATTTGGACTAGTCGTACCATCCAAAATAATATGTAAAGACGGTACAGTCACTATAATTTACATTAACGTTTACAGTCGTGTTTCTCTCTTCCGAAACTAAGAATATCGTTAATCTTCTTTATGATCTTCTTACAAATTTAATAAGGACCAGTACTTTTGTAATTAGTTCACCATTTTAGGTTGATTAACCTTCTTCCATGTTTATTTTTAAGTTCGTTCACACCCATGATTCGTTATACACCCACGTACTGGAAGTAGAGGAAGAGTACTGACCCGAAACTGACTACCCCTTCATCAGCATTTACTAGCAGTACCAAGAGAGGTGGAAATAACCAATAACAGTAGGAAATCCAATGCCACCCTCACCCTTCCTCCCTTTACCTCATTACTATCTTACCCTTCCCTCTAGTATCTATTCCCCTCTCACCTCTCTTCCTAACTCATCCTTCTCTACCCTCAACTAACCATCGATTCTTTCTCTCGTAGTCTTTCCTGAACTTACGGTGGGTCGAGAAGAGAGATCTGAACTTATGACTGAGTCCTTTTCAGGGTATATTAGGTTCCCGTAATTGGTTCGAACTATTACGCATAGAAAAGTCCTAGAACACTGACAACCAGACATTGTTTTATATGTGTACACATCATATATAGACGATTTGTATTTGAGTTTTTTGTATACTGTTAATAAGGTAGAAGAAGGTTCCCCACTATTTTTACTTGGTCCACAGTAAATAAATGTAAAAAAAACCAAATAAAAATTCTGTCTGTTTTTCTTATACGTGTATAAATTGTGATACCAAGACATATTAAATTTGGTATATGATCACAACTAATTAAAGACACTGTTTCGTCGTATAATTAGCATGACATGGATCACAATATGTTTTTAATTATTTTATTCGATAAAGATCAAGACTTAATCATAAGGAAATCACAAATTGTAAAATATAAATAAAATGGGTAAATTCTTCTTTACCCCTTTTTTCGACTTGTACAGAAAAAGTAGGAATGATAAATCTAGTCGGAAAGTAAAATGTCGAAGGTAGGTAAATAGGTAAGTAGGTCAGTAGGTAGGTGGTAGGTAAGTTGTTTATAACTGACACTTCACGGACTATGACAACATATATGACCTATATACATCACCTACTCTATCTTTCAATTTCATATTTTCGTACCATACATATACATTTAAAGATTATCAACAAAAATTCGTACCTCGAAAAAGTTTTTATATACATATAGTCCCTCTTTCAGTGTCACCTTCAGTAACTAACGTAATAGGGAAAAGTCTTAGTCTCCCTTTCGGTGTGACTACGTTTCTTGGTCTTGTAGAAAACAAAATAAAGAGTTGACTAATTCTTTAACCACACTTGAAGGACTTAAATATTAGTCCAGTCCCACAATAATTATTGTCGACAAAGTTTAAAGGATAGAGGTCTAGTCCAATCCTCGCTTTCTAAAGTTTAGGTCGATTAATTAAAACATTGTTAATAAAAAAGGTTTCTCTGTTCGTCACACACAGAGACACAGAAACTCTAAGGACCTCATTGTCCTTATTCCTTCTCTCTAGAAACTACAGTAAAGGAGATTATAATATGCCGTCTTTCCTAGCTTCAGGAGTCTTCAATTGCACTCTTCTTTAGTCGTGGTCTCTCGATGTCAGAAGGTTTGACATCCAACCCAGAGAAGATTAATAAGGTATACAAATAATAGTGAGACTCGTTTACCAAATAATATAAGGTCATTTTATGGAAAGTTACCACTCATAATACTCCAAGTGGTATATGGATTTTTGTAATAAAATTCATTTTCTTCTACCTGTGTTTTCCGGTGCATAACTCACTAAGGAGAATATACTTTGCAGGTCAAATCCGTCTCCTAGTCACCTTCCCCTTTAACCTTGACTGACGAAGACCCTTCTCCCAAGGAAAGGTTCCCTTACCTTCACGAGAACATAATCTACCACCGCTACCAACATGTTGTGTTACTTATGCGATTTTTGGTGACTTCACGTGTGAAATTTTACCACGTAACATACAATATCCTTCATATAGAGTTATTTTTTACGATAATTTTTAGTGGTGTATTTTTACATAAAATCTTTTGATATTTACCCAACTACATAATCGACATACAAATACGTTAAGTAGGTTCTATGAAAAAGGTCAGAAACGGGGTCCAGAGAGAGTCCAAAAACAAATAAACAATTATGCCAACCAATTCCTTTTCTTTTACGACTAAACTGTCTCAAAATTTAAATGTCACGACGAAATAACTAGAAGGAGGAGAAAGGGGGGTAATTAGTACCCTCTTGCCAATAACTACCGCCGTACACAGACCTGCGGACATTATAGGTCTTACGGAACTAAAAGAATTTTAATTAAAATATTCAGAAATCTTGTCCTAACACGTCCTTTACTTATATGACAGGAGTATTGAATGTGTATATTGACAAGCAAAACTCGTCAAAAATACCCAGAATATATAAGACCATCCGTTATTTTAAATCAAATAGAATTCTGTCTTTCCTTGTTTTTAGTTGACTGTGAAGGTAATTTCCGGAATACCATTGGACGTTATGAAAAAGACTCGTTACTTCATATACTCAAGTGGAAACCGAAGATAAGGGTAGACATAAAAACGAAGGGTTTCCGTTAGTTAGGGTTGAATGGGATGTCTTCTTTTTACCTTTTTTTTTCTATGTAACAGGATTTTGAACAGTTTCCTTTCGACCTCACCGATACAATAGTCTCATTGAAAATCTCGTTTCATATAATAGTAATGGTAAACTTCCTCAGTTATTTAGTTCTTATGTATAAATACATAGATTATTGATTCAAATTTTTATGTACTTCGTTTTGGACTCTCTTGACATTCCTCCTTATCTGTTTTAGAGATTAATATCAGTCATTACAATTATGGGGAGACAGTTCCTAGTTATCTTGTTCATCCGTCCTTTAGTCATTCCAATATTTTCATACCTGTGACAATTGGTTTAATTGGAGTATCTGTAAATAGCTTGTGAGGTGGGGTTTTGTCTCTTATACGCAAGAAAAGTTCAAGAGTCCCTTGTATATGGTCCTGTCCGGTATAAGACCCTGTATTTTACTCAGACTTATTTAAAAATTTTTAAGTTCAGTTGTCGTTTTAAGACATTTCGTTAATAGGAAGTTATTTTTTATTTAATTAAATTTTTTAAGTTCAGTATGTTTCATACAAGTGACCGCTGTCACCTTAATTTACTCTTTAGTTATTGTCTTTATAGAGACCTTTTGGGAATTCACAAACCTTTGATTTAATATCTGAAGAAATTACGTCCTTCATTTCTTCTTTAGTTTCTCCTTTAAATTTTTCATACTATTTGACTTACTTTTACCTTTGTAGTTTCAAACATCCTATGATAATTTCGTCATGAATACCCCTTAAAATATCGTGATTTACGGATATAATCCTTCCTTCTTTCATAATCGGAGTCGAAGGTGAAGTTCTTCTATCTTCTGTACTCATTTCGTTACTTTTTATAGTCTTGTCTTCGGTCACTTTCTCTTTTGTTTTTAGTCATCCCCTTTTAGTCACTTTGGTTTTCGACGAAAAGACTCTTATAACTATTTCAACCACTTAGAGATCGGTCTGACTACTCCTTTTCTACTCTTCTCCTGTGTCCACCGATTATAGTCCTTACTCTTCATTGTAGTCCGCTGTCGTGATGCAGAAGATATCGATGACTTTCCTTTTATTCCCTGACAGTGCTTGTTGAGCACAGTTGTCTGTTGACTGTGCCAGTTTAAGGTGCTTGCTCTCCCGAGAGTTTGGAGTTAGTTCTTTTTTATCCATTGAGCTCTTTTGAGATTTTGATAACGTCTTCGACTTAAACATCAAAGAATGTTTCTTTTAAGGTCCGAGTCTATCGAAATGATAACTTAAGATACTTATAAATTCTTTCTTTATCAAGGATTAGATGTTTTCAGTCTTTTAGCGTCTCCCTTCTTATAAAAGAATGGGGAAGAGATTCCGGTGACAATGAGACTGTTCGTTTGGTATGTTGTTATAATATTCTTTTCTTTTGATGTCTAGTTATAGGGAGTACTTATATGTACCTTTTTAAGGTTTTTTTACAAAACGGTTAATTTTAGATTGTTACGTATATTTTCCTATTATGTAGGATGGGTTTTGTGACGAAATTTTTTTGCTATCCGATACCCGAGCCTCCTTTATAAATGATACGTATATAGACTATTTCTGAACACACGTGTGAGACAAAAAATTTTGAGGTTATATATCTTATATTCTTATTTCTCCATCTTATAAACTTGTCTATGAAATGGTTTCTCTTATATACCTACTTTTAATGTACTTTTATACAAAAGGATAATTAATCAGTAATTCCTTAATATTTGATTTCAGTGTTATTCTATCATGATTAGAGATGATCTTGTCGATTTTAATTTCTCCGACTGACATGATACACAACTTCCTTGACCTCGACAGTATGTAACGACCACCTTTATATCGGGTTGTTGTAACCTTTCTTTAAACCACCAAAGACGTTTTCAAGTTGTACATATACTAGGTTGGTTAGGTGAGGATCCATAAATAGGTTCTCTCTTTTTACGTATAGAGGTAACTTTCTGAACATGTATTTACAAGTATCATCGAAAGAAACATTGTCGGTCTTAACAGTTGTTGGTAGATAATAGTTACTGACCTATTTATTTAATGTCACATAGAGATATTACTTTATGATACGTCCTCATTTTGTTTATTCTTGAAAGATGGTGTACCTATTAACAAGTTTATAAACATGACTCACTTTCTGCGGATTGTCGTTCTCGTATGTATCACATACACGTGAGGTGATTGTCTTTTAAGACCTCGTACGTTGTATTAGATACAACTGTTTTTCAATTCACTCTACAATAGACTTTTACTGACTCCTCCTGTCCTTTCTTGTCTCCTTTCCTAACGGTTCCCCGTGTTTCTTTCAAATCGCCCCCGACCTACACGAGTGATAAAACTAACGTCACTATCAAAGTGTCCATGTGTGTAAAAATGTATAGGTCGGACGGTTAAGCCCTCTACATTCTCTGTGTTCAAACTAGGGATCCAGTCCTTCTAGGGAACCTTCTCCCTTACCGTTGGGTAAGGTCACAAGAACGGACCTCTTAGGGTACCTGTCTCCTCACACCACCTGAGACACACTGTACCTCAACGTGTCTCAGTCTGTGCTGACTTCACTGAATCGTGTAAACGTAGGTGTGTATATACATACATACACAGTTTTAGACAGGTTGGTATATGAAATTTATGTAGAACAAATAACATAGAGTAAATAGGAAGTTATTTTGATAAATCTCTTTATTTTGTTACTTTACTATAGATGTTGTAGTACCTTTTCAAAGTTTTCTTTTCCTTCCGATATACTTAACAACAACGAGTCACCGTTTCAACACAGGTTGAGAAACACTGGGGTACTTGACATCGTACGGTCCGAAGGGACAGGAAGTGACAGAGGGTTTCTATAGATGAAGTCCCGTTATTTTTAACCTTGTTTAAATATACTAAATTTGCAGGTTGTTGTCTTCATACGAATTACCTTATAAGATAACGAAGGTAATTTTACTATTAAGATAACATGTTTCAATTAAAATTCGTCGTCTCAAATTTTATGACACACACGTTCAAATTATCGGTATAATGTTATCCGTTTGATTGTTCCCTCCTTACGAACCATATCAAAATGTAGAGTTAGGGTGGTGACGGATCGATACATAAGATTTGAATCCAAAGAGTAGACCTTTCACCTCCATTATTATTGAAAGATTTCTTTAAGAACTCACTTAATTCACACTTTGATACTTCTTATACGGACCTAGTATCATCCGTAAGTTATTTCGTGTAGAAACATTTTCGACTTCTCGATATTCACATACACACACACACACACACACACACACACACACACACACACAAACTACGTGTCAGGAACCTTCTCCCACTGTTAAAGTTTGTCACAACAGGACTGGTCATTTGCCCTCCTCCTCGTCCCGACCCTGTCGAGCCCAAAACTTCAAGGTATAATGGTTACTCTTCTAAGGGACATACTCCTGTGAAACAACTTGTATCTCCACAAAGGTCGACAACCTTCTTGGATCTTCTGACTAAAGAAAGAAAAATTTTGAGGTCATACGGAACGAAAGTACGTACTAGACAAATTTTTTTAACCTTATATTAACGAAACGTTACAACACGATCAAAGACGACATGTTACTTTACTTAGTGGGTATACATATGTATATGGGGAAGGGAGGTCCCAGAGGGAGGGTGGGGGGTCAGGGTGGGGAGGTTCAGTAGTGTCTCGCGACTCGACTCGAGGAACACGATATCCCGTCGAAGGGTGATCGAGGAATAACACGTGGACCCTCACATAACTCCAGTTTGGTTAAGTAGGGTGGGAAGTGAAAGATGACACAGGTCGGAGAACCAGGTGGGAGTAGAGATGTTTACGTCTAGATAACATGGGTTTAGAATAATATTTCCTTCTTTTCAATCCTTTATCGAAAAGGTGACTGTCTTTCCCAACAAACAAAACGATTTTCTAACAAATGACCATTCCTGAACCCACTATCAATAAAAGATTTTTACCAAGGAGTCACTCCGGCATAAGAGTTTTAAGGGAAAATATAAGTCATTCACTGTGTAAACGATGTAAATAGCTCCTAAGTAGTCCCGGGCTTTCTTGTACACACAACCGACAAGCACGTACACACGGAGCAGTGAGTCAACACAGGCTGAGAAACGCTGGGATACCTGTCATCGGGTGGTCCAAGGAGACAGGTACCCCTAAGAAGTCCGTTCTTGTGACCTCACACAAAAATACGGGAGGAGGTCCTATAGAAGGGTTGGGTCCCTAGTTTGGGCACAGAGAACGCAACCGTCTGCCTAAGAAATGACAGACTCGGTGGTCCCTTACAGGGTGATTTACCTCTGTTACCACCAAACTTCACATGTCCTCAGTTCTTTCTAAGAGGATCTTCGACTTCCTGTTTCTTCCAGTCCACTCTGACTGTAGGTCATTTAGTGGAAGAACGGTTTCTAAAGGGTGGCTCGTCTTAGGAATCCAGTGCAACCACTGACCGGTACTTATCGCCCGGAGATTCTAAAAGTCTAAACTTAGTTCTCAATTTGAAAACGTTTACACTGCTTCCGGACGGGTTGAAATATCGTTTGAGTCCGGGTCCCAGTCCATGTGTTGTCTTCCGTTCGGAATGACCTTTCAAGACGAAACGAAATCGTCAAATAAGAGTACTAAAAAGTGTCAAACAGAGTACGGTGGAATAATGAATTAAGGGTGTGGAACCTCCCTTTTTACACATTATAAAATTATAAATACAATGTCTATGAATTGTAATACGAAGACGTATCCACAACGGTTCTACCGTTTCGGTTGGAAATAAATATCTCCCATCTTTTATATTTAGACAGATTTTAGAAAGTACTTTCCTTCCAGAATTATAAAGGTCTCAACTAAAACCACGGATGAGAACCTCTCGAAATCTCTTCGCAACAGTTGTGTTCCACGGTAACAAAATCCAAAGGATAGGTACCGAACGGAAAAAAAGGGGTTTTGAAGGGAGAGAAAACCGTTGAAGAGAAATGTAAGACAGGATGTAAACCGGAGCTCTGTCAACTTTCGAAACGTTCAACTAAAAGGCAAGGGTAGACTCAAAATCGAATCGGCACCTTGACAAAAGGTACACAAAAATTAGTAAACAGGTACACAATACTCGAATATCCCTGTTATACCAAGGGAGTTAGACGGACGTAACATTTTCGTCTTTGACCGTGCCACCGGTCACCCCCTTGTCAAAAGTCTGTCTACGGGGGATGCGAGTAAAGACAACCACTATGTGGTAGGGATAGAAGGTTGATCTCCTTTCGTTAAATACTTGACACATTTCAAGGGATTGTATTCTCAAACGACCGGACTCAACGGAAAAGACCCTCATATTAGTAGAAAGTCTTCTCTAAACGGACCCTGGACACCGACCACACTGTTTCAAGTTTCTGGATGAGACTGTGACAGCGGTCCAACCTTTTATTTCAAAATAAAACTCAGAAGGGTCTAGATCATCTTTTAACTAAAATTTTATGTCAGATTTGTGTCTCTTAATTCCTATTCAAGAGGTCCTGTTTCACTATGCAGAATCTTTCATTTCGTACTGTTCCTGGGTACCGTCTTCAACGACAGGTTTTAAAAAGGATCTAAACTACCAACTTCGGTTGTAAGTAATTGGATTCACATCTCACTCCGTGACCCTTCCCCTTTCTTCGTCTTTTTACGGAAGTCGTTTTAAGGACAAGAGGTTCAACGACTGACGTTAGAGGTCGTTTGTATCTGGAACGGAGACTCCTCGGAGAGTCCTTCTGTGTGTACGTAAGTTTACCTCGGTTGCGACTCCTTAGTGATTTACCGTCCCATTTCTTCCTCGACGTTTATTTAGGACCACAAGACCCACTCCCCTTTCACAAACAATCAACGAGTGAGTACAGGGTGAGAAACGATGGGGTACCTGACACCAGGTGATCCGAGGAGACAGGTACCCTAAGAGATCCACTTTTATGCCTCACCTAACGGTAAGGGGAAAGGTCCCCTAGAAAGGTTGGGTCCCCAATTTGGAGCCAGAGTACGTGACGTCCGGTTAAGAAAAGGCAGACTCCGTGGTCCCTTTGGGATACCCCCTGCACTGAGGATCATTTTGAAGATAAAACGTCTTTCGACCAAGCTACTGTCCAGTCGAGGACCTCCAATTCTAAATTCCAAAGAGTATCGAGAAAACGGGTGAGACTGGGGCGTAAGAAAGTGGTAAAATAAATCTTGGTTCAAGGATTCTTTACTCAATATACAACATCTCGTAATATCATCAATGTACCTCAGTACCCACTAGGACCCTTCTTTCTATATTTCCTCACGACCTCGTTTTTCGATCTGAAGTCACCCAACTATACAGTCACCTTCACTCTTTCACCTTAAACCCGAACCTGTTAAAAAGAGGTCATAAACGGACCCTTCCGTCTTCTGTGGTGACTTCTTATCTTGGACCTTTAACGACACTTTAGTTTCTCCGTAAAAAATTTCGAAGTTTTGTTCGTGTGTAATATATTTGCGACTACCCGTTGGTCACCTCACTTCCCTCAACTTACTATACCCCACCCTCTCTGATAATTATTTCCTCTACCCTTTCCTACCTAAGGTTCTTCTCTCACCTTTCCTCTTTTCTTAACAACACCAGACTGGCAGTTCACTTCCTTTACGAGGGTAGACTAGCGAAGACAAAAAGAGACACCTTCTTCCCCCACTCCAGTAAACGACTTTTACAGCTCCTCTTTACTTTTACAGATGTACGACTTCTGTCATCAAGACCTTTTCGATGGCGCCTACTCTGTCCACGATTTCAACTTGTTCGACTACCTATGCTCGGTGGTCAGGTTCTTAGTTAAATTTTCCGTCTGAGAATTACCACTGTTTTTTTTTTTCTTTCTTTCTTTTCTTTCCGTCTCTTCAGTCTCCAAGCTCTAATAATCTCTTCTAAAAATTTACTAGATGGACCTTTTACTTCACTCTCGACTGATCTCATTATTCTTTCTAACGACCTACCTTATCTGTCAAGTCAATTTTACCCTCCATTAAATATATCTCAGTCAAAAGTGGTAAAACAGTAACAGAGACGGTCATAAAATAAAGTTTCATCGGGTCCCTTCTCCCTCACGTCACAAAGGTCCAAACCTTAAGATGATCTAGTACACTCTCTTTCCCCTCGTTCCTTCAACCCTTATAACATTTTTAAACTTTACTGTCCGGTACCTAGGTTCGACCTATCCCTTCTTTTACTTCTGGTGAAAATCTATAAGTAAGTAAGTAAGTAAAATTTGTTCATAAAAACTTGTAGAGAATGTTCTTTTCTAGACTCTACCCTGATTCTTTCCGTCTTGAGGACGAAAGTACCTGAAGTTTTAGGTTTCACCCCTGTTTATAATTTACAAGTGTGTTCATTAAGTCAAGTCAAGTCAGCGAGTCAGCACAGGATGAGACGCTGGGGTACTTAGCGTCGTGTGGTCCGGAGCGACAGGTAGTGGTTGAGGGCCTCAAATGAGTCTGAGCGTAGGTAACTCAGGCACTACGGTAGGTCGGTAGAGTAGGAGTCAGCAGGGGAAGAGGAGGACGGGGGTTAGGGAGGGTTGTAGTTTCGGAAAAGGTTACTCAGTTGAGAAACGTACTCCACCGGTTTCATGACCTCAAAGTCGAAGTCGTAGTAAGAAAGGTTTCTTTAGGGTCCCAACTAGAGGAAGTCTTACCTGACCAACCTAGAGGAACGTCAGGTTCCCTGAGAATTCTCAGAAGAGGTTGTGACGTCAAGTTTTCGTAGATAAGAAGCCGCGAGTCGGAAGAAGTGTCAGGTTGAGAGTGTAGGTATGCACTGATGACCTTTTTGGTATCGGAACTGATCTACCTGGAATCAGTCGTTTCGTATAAGAGACGAAAACTTATACGATAGATCCAACCAGTATTGAAAAGAAGGTTCCTCATTCATAATAAATCAAAGTACCGACGTTAGTGGTAGACGTCACTAAAACCTCGGTGGGTTTTATTTCAGACTGTGACAAAGGTGACAAAGGGGTAGATAAAGGGTACCTCACTACCCTGGTCTACGGTACTAGAAGCAAAAGACTTACAACTCGAAATTCGGTTGAAAAAGTGGGAGGAGAAAGTGAAAGTAGTTCTCCGAAAAATCAAGGAGAAGTGAAAGACGGTATTTCCACCATAGTAGACGTATAGACTCCAATAACTATAAAGAGGGCCGTTAGAACTAAGGTCGAACACAAAGAAGGTCAGGTCGCAAAGAGTACTATATGAGACGTATCTTCAATTTATTCGTCCCACTGTTATATGTCGGAACTACATGAGGAAAAGGATAAACCTTGGTCAGACAACAAGGTTCAGGTCAAGATTGACGACGAAGGACTGGACGTATATCTAAAGAGTTCTCCGTCCAATCCACCAGACCATAAGGGTACAGANATGAGACGTATCTTCAATTTATTCGTCCCACTGTTATATGTCGGAACTACATGAGGAAAAGGATAAACCTTGGTCAGACAACAAGGTTCAGGTCAAGATTGACGACGAAGGACTGGACGTATGTCTAAAGAGTTCTCCGTCCAATCCACCAGACCATAAGGGTACAGAAAGTCTTAAATGGTGTCAAATAACACTAGGTGTGTCAGTTTCCGAAACTGTATCAGTTATTTCGTCTTTATCTACAAAAAGACCTTGAGAGAACGAAAAAGGTACTAGGTCGCCTACAACCGTTAAACTAGAGACCAAGGAGACGGAAAAGATTTTCGTCGAACTTGTAGTCCTTCAAGTGTCAAGTGTATAACGACTTCGGACCGAACCTCTTAAAACTTGTAATGAAGTGATCACACACTCTACTCACGTTAACACACCATCAAACTCGTAAGAAAACGTAACGGAAAGAAACCCTAACCTTACTTTTGACTGTAAAAGGTCACGACACCTGTGACGACTCAAAAGGTTTAAACGACGGTATAACTCACGTCGTGAAAGTGTCGTAGTCGAAAATCCTAAACTTTATCGAGGTGACCTTAAGGTAGTGGAGGTGATCGAAACAAGTATCACTACGAAAGATTCCGGGTGAACTGAAGTGTAAGGTCCTACAGACCGAGGTCCACTTACTAGTGTGGTAGCACTAATAGGCCCAGTACTTCTAGAAAAACATGTCAAGCAGACATATAAGAACGGTGGAGAAGAATTATAGAAGACGAAGACAATCCAGGTATGGTAAAGACAGGAAATAGTTCGGGTAGAAACGTACTTTACAAGGGAACCATAGAGAATGAAAGAACTTCTCTAGAGATCAGAAAGGGTAAGACAACAAAAGGAGATAAAGAAACGCAACTAGCGACTCCTTCCGAAAGAATAGAGAAGAACGATAAGAAACCTTGAGACGTAAGTCTACGAATATAGAAAGGAAAAGAGGAACCGAAAAGTGAAGAGAAGAAAAGTGTTGATAAACATTCAGAAGGGGTCTGTCGGTAAAACGAAAAAACGTAAAGAAAAGGTACCCCTACCAGAACTAGGGACAGAGGATATGTCACAGTACTTGGAGTAAGACAGCAAGTAGTCCGTGAGACAGTCTAGATCCGGGAATTTAGATAAAGAGTGAAGATGATATATTAGTATTCCCTAAACTAAATCCAGTATGGACTTACCAGATCCTCAAAAGGGACGAAAGAAGTTAAACTCAGACGTAAACCATTATTCCTCAAGTACTAGACTCGGTGTCAGCCGAGGACCAGAACACACACAACTGACATATCTCGAAGAGGTAGAAAACGACGTCTCTTATATTAGTCAGAGTAAAGCCACAACTGGTAGACCACTACAGGTACACATCTCAGAAGAGAACACAACAACCTTCTCCCACAAACGATACTGGTCACGTAAAAGAACCGTTTTGAGATAATCAGAAACGGGACGAAGTAAGGTGTAAGGTTCCGGTTTAAACGGACAATGAGGTCCACAAAGAACTGAAGAATCAAAACGTAAGGTCAGGGGAAATTACTTTTCCTGTACAAAAAACCCACAATCAAGATTTTCCAGAACATCCAGAAGTATCTTGGTAAGTTGAAGTCGAAGAAGTCTCAATGACCAACCCCGTATCTGAACCTAATGACACTATGACTTACCAAACGGAACCTTTGCTTGTCTCTAGTAAGACAGTAAAAACTCTAACGTAGGTTCATGACGTAAAGTCTGAGAAGACAACTGGTACTACCGATGAGGTAAATAAGACTCCCTAAGGACGGACGTCATCATCTATATTACCAGTAGACTCAATTTAAGTGGGTAAGGTCAGGTAAAATCAAGTGACTAAGGATCTTACATCTACAAGTGAGAACGGTAGAGGACAAACTGGTGAAGGTTAAACGGAACTAAGTACCTGGACTGTAAGGTCCAAGGATTCGTTATAACGAGAAATGTCGTAGCCTGGAGCGAAGATAGTGGTCAGTGTAGGTGTCGACCCATAGTAAAAACCAAACCGAGGTAGGGAAGTAAGGAAGACCTCAATAAAGAGGTGACTGGAGGTCATCGTATAACCCGTGGATGACTGGACCCCTCATGGAGAAAGTCATAGGATAGTAAAATGGAAAAGTATGACAAGTACCCCAAGAGTTCCGTTCTTATGACTTCACCAATGTGTTCATTAATAAGTTGACGTTAAGACCATCGTGGTAATATTCCTGTCTCGTCTTTTGTTTACGACACCTTTGTTAACTCTCTTATCTTCGGTGGCTTTCAACGGGACTCTTTCACCTTACACTGTAAGTGTCAGATCTCCACCTCGTTAAGGACCCCTGTTGTCCCCAGTCTTACATTTCCCCTACCTCTCCGGTCAACTCATCTTCAATGGTCCGACGTCGGTCCTACAACTCATCCTGTAGTACATTGTGACTACCGTCCAATAAACAAGTCCGAACAGGACTTAAATGGGTCCTACGACTTCACGTAGGACTTCAATGGGTCCGACTGTTATCCTAAACGTCACTTCTCTTTCCGTTACTCGGTCTACTCCTTCCGTCCCGTCCATCCTAACAAAGACCGTTCCAAATCCCTGTTCTTCAGTTCAAGGACTCTAGTATAACGAATATTTGACATTTCCGTCTCGGTCCTTAGTCTATTTTTCAAAAAGACCGAAGTTTAGACTTCGGTGAAGGTGAATATAATGAGAGAGAGTCGAAAGACGTCACTTTCAACTAGTCCCATTTAAAATTCTTTATCGTTCTTCCACTACTGTCTCCAAATCCTGGTCACTTCTGTAGGACCTGACTGATATTGATCTCCGACACCCACCACTCCCTACCTACCTACCACCTCCTACCCCGCGCCCACTTCAACGAGCCGACGGAACCGGATGAAAAGTCTAAATATCCTCGGGAGAGACGGTAGAACCATCCATCGAATAAACAGTCTAAACCCATAACAGGCACTGAACACGTGCCATTATCTATGTCGGGGTCATCGTTTTTTATTTTACGAAGGAGGTACCACACCCTCACTAAACCTGTGTCTCGTCATTCAAGCGACTTTGACTTATTAGACTGGAATTTTCCGTTATGACCTTAGTCACGGATTTACACCCTTATCACTTCAAAATATTATACCATGTGGTAAACCATAAACAGGAGAAGATAACCGATGTAAAAAAAAAGAAGTTCACCACAGAATCAAACGGTAACGACGGTAGTGATTCATGGTCTCCGGACCACCGAATTTGCCATGTCTAAACAAAAAAGTGTCAAAACCTCCGCCCTTCAGGCTTCAGTAGCACAAACATTCTAACAAAGGAAGAAAGGAACCGTACATCTGTCGACAGAACAATACCGAAGTGCAGCAGAAAGAAGACGTACACAGAAACAGGGTTAGAGAGAAAAATTACTTCTGTAACTAGAATGACCAAATCCTGGGTGGTATCACCGGAGTGAAATTAAATTAATGGAGAAATTCCCGGGATAAAAGTTTTTGTCAGTGTAGACTTCACGACCCCCAATACTGAAGTTGTATACTTATACCCCGTCCCCCCTATGTCCATTGTGAAAAAATATTAAATTAGATTATATTAAATTAGAAAAAAGTGACTACGTTTCCAAAAATTAATTTTAAACTGAATTTAAAGGTGAAAGAGACTGCAGGTAGTCACCGAGAAAGTGTAAGTTCATAAAATTGAATTTTAAAATACATAAACAAAATAAAATTTTCTAACTGACATTTATTCAACTGTTGTCACTACCGGTGTACCGTCCTGTCGTTCGGACCCTCCAGTCTCCTTCCAAATGGAAAATAGTATGTTAAAAAAAAAATACTAGAGTTAGAACAATGATATGGATACATAATGGATTAGTTTTTATTTTATTTTATAAACGTACTGTACATGACATGATGTAACACGTTAGAAATAAAAGTTTATAAATAGTTTATTTTACTCGTCTTTGTGTTAGGTGACACGGAAACCCTAATCATAGGTGGACTTTCAGGGGGTAGTCATGATCCTTACCACAGACGGAACCAAAAGGAACACATTGAGTAAAACTTATTTGAGGGAGATCTAACGTTTGAAGTGATCCGAACCTGTTCCTGTGAGAACGATTAAATAGGGGTCCTGGATCGTGTTTCAACCGTGAGTCTATATAAGACACACTTACTCACATCAGTACTCAGGTCATTCACTTTCAGGGAGGAAACCTCTTCTTCCTGAAGGAATACAAAAGAAAGATATCTTTCATCGTCCCTCCTCTCACGTCCCCCTCTTAAGATACAAAATTTATTAAATGATTTGATTAAGTACTACTATTTCCCAAATTCCTCTTTAGTGAATGAGAATTTGGAATTCAAACGACGGAAGGAACAAGAAACCATTTCCTTTCTAAGACGGAAGAAGACTCAAGAAAAATTTATTAGATTTAAGACTACCAGGACAACGATGAGATATAAAACTTTTCTGTCTATCAACACTTCGTTGCCGTACACGAGATTTTTCTAAAGAAGGTGTTTAGGTAGGGGGGTCTAAGGGGAAAGACAGAGAGACAAATCGAGATTACGGATGTAGGACGGGGTTATGACGGAGAGTGGAAAACAACTAAATCCAGACCCCAAAAATCTTTTCTTGACAAAAGGGAACCTCTCGTGATATGACGAAAATCGAAGAAAGACTCTCAGACCTTCTCCCTGCCTTTTGTACAGACAATGACAAGAGAGTGTCTGTGTGACCCACGAGGACTTCTGTCGGATCACGGGTGTGTTTGTCCGGTTCATCTTAAGTCTCAAGTCCAGTACGGATCATGTTCAACTTTTATCATGTTAACGTGAGAGACCGAGTGTGTGTCCGTACTCCCACCAGAGTCCTTCGTCTGGGTCCGTCCGAACCCGAGTACTCTAGAGTCCGGACGGAAGACGAAACCGTAAACGATGATTCCTGTAGTTGTTTAACACCAAGACAGCGGTGTGGTGTCGAGGGACGACACAGACCTCTGGGGAAGGTGTGGATGGAGGTAAACCAAAGTAGGTTTAACCCTCTAGTGATATACGGATATAGTGGTTTCTAGGTGTCTCCGTCGTATAAAAAACGACTTTTGGAGGTGTCACAAAGACAAAACCTCTTATTTGACATTACATAGTGTATGTGTCTAAATAGTGACTCCTTTCCCGTGTCACCACTTTCCACTTACGGAGGACGGGAATCGACGTTTTCGGTCCCCAACTTCTGTTTGAAGGTGTGATAACATGAGTAGTGTCTTCCGAAATGAAGCGATCCAAACGGAAGTTCTATGAATGTGTAAAGAGTTGTCCTTATTGTCTTGTCGTTTTCGTTTAGGAGGAACTTGTCAGAAATTCACTGTAAATATTTGTGGTTTTAATTATAGTCTTCTTCTCCTCAAATCCTGATTTATTTCCAATTCATAACTATTGACTGTAAGGATGTCGATTATATTATTTCAATATTTTACTCACTTTGGTGTTCTGCTGAACTCCCGTCTTTGATTCCAAAGTAGTAAAAAATAGTAGAAGATCACAGATTATAGTCTCTTCCGTTACCGTGGGGTGAGGTCATGAGAACGGACCTTTGAGGGTACCTGTCTCCTCGCACAACCCGACGTCAGGTACCCCAGCGACTCTTAACCTGTGTTGAGTGACTGAAGTGAAAGTGAAAAGTGAAAGTACGTAACCTCTTCCTTTACCGTTGAGTGAGGTCACAAGAACGGACCTCTTAGGGTCCCTGCCGCCTCGGACCACCCGACGGCCAGATACCCTAGCGTGTCTCAGCCTGTGCTGACTTCGCTGAATCGTCGTCACAGATTATACTACGGACCGGGTGGTTCACTGGGAAGATATTTAAATTTGAGTTTTATTTAATAAAATTGACATAGGATACAAGTCTCTGTCCGTTAGACTCTGAGGTTCCTCTTAAAGACCTTATCTGCAATCAGACCTTCTACGATCTGTGACACTAACTACCGTCACCTTGAAGTCCGTGACTTCTCATTTTAGATTTTCCTTAATCCTTCGATCGCCCCACCCTTCCTATGAATTCCCGTTCCGTCCCTTATACATATGTACACCGACTGAGTGAAACAACATGTCGTCTTTGATTACGTGGTAACATTTCGTTAATATCAGGTTATTATTTCTAAAAAAATTTTTGACTTTTATTTTATTTTCCTTGGTCCTTGTATAGTATCAATCGAGGGTATTGTATAAATATTAATTTACCGGTCGATTATACTTAATATATTAATCTCACCGGTCAAGACTCTCCAGATAACGTAACCTACCGACTTCCTTTAATTCTTTAAGTTCGTCGTCCGTTAAAAATTTTTTATAAGAATTTTTACTGTTTATAATTGCAAATAAATCATCCCTAGTTGACATGGAATTATGATCGTGTCCAAGAGACCCATAAACCATGTTCATTTTATGTAGAGTAATCTAAAGACCTTTTTACTACCAAGTAAAATTTTTTAAGTAATAACATCCATTTTCCTGAATAAACTCCGAAACAGAGAATCTTTTGACACCTTTTAAGACTTCCTCTACCCTTATGGTCTGGTGGACTGGACGGAGAACTCTTTGGTCCAGTCCTTCGTTGTCAATCTTGATCTGTACCTTGTTATCCGACCAAGGTTTATCCTTTTACTCATGCAGTTCCGACGTATAACAGTGGGACGAATAAATTGAATATACGTCTCATGTAGTACTCTTTGCGACCCGACCTTCTTCGTGTTCGACCTTAGTTCTAACGACCCTCTTTATAGTTATTGGAGTTTATAGGTCTACTGTGGTGGGAATACCGTCTTTCACTTCTCCTTGATTTTTCGGAGAACTACCTTCACTTTCTCCTCTCACTTTTTCAACCGAATTTCGAGTTGTAAGTCTTTTGATTCTAGTACCCTAGACCAGGGTAGTAAAGTACCCTTTATCTACCCCTTTGTCACTTTTGTCACCGACTGAAATAAAACTCCCCGAGGTTTTAGTGACGTCCCACTGACATCGGTACTTTAATTTTCTACGAATGAGGAACCTTCCTTACAATACTGGTTGGATCTGTCATATAATTTTTCGTTTTTGTAATCAAACAGTTGTTTACAGGTAGATCAGCTCCGATACCAAAAAGGTTATCAGTACATACCCACACTCTCAACCTGATATTTCTTTCGACTCACGACTTCTTAACTACGAAAACTTGACACCACAACCTCTTCTGAGAACTCTCAGGGAACCTGACGTTCCTCTAGGTTGGTCGGGTAGGATTTCCTTTAGTCAGAACCCACAAGTAACCATCCTGACTACAACTTCGACTTTGAGGTTAGGAAACCGGTGGACTACGTTTCTCGACTGAGTAAACCTTTCTGGGACTACGACCCTTTCTAACTCCCGTCCTCCTCTTCCCCTACTGTCACCTACTCTACCGACCTACCGTAGTGCCTGAGTTACCTGTACCCAAACCCATCTGAGACCGTCAACCACTACCTATCCCTCCCGACCGCATGATGCAAAGTACCCCAACGTTTCTCAGTCTGTGCTGACTCGCTGACTTGACTTGACTTGAGAATCTTTAGTCCGTAATTTTTTTTTTTTCTTTAGTCCGTATTGATAATTCTTCTTGTCATCAAGACCTTTTTTATAAGGTTACCCAGTGCAGAATCTTTTTTTAATTAGTAATGACTTTTTTCCCCCAATACAAGGTCCTAATACACACAATGACTTTCGTTCTTTATACTACTAACTTAATTTTCCCCTCTTTCCGTTCGTCCACAATCCAACTAAGGGTCACCTTTATGACAAGTTTATAACATCTCCCAACAACCTTGACTTAAGACTCCAAGTAAAAACACCTTTACAAAGAAAGAATGCGGAAACAGACTAAATATTACAAAATTTTACTATCAGTAGATTGTTTAAAAGGAAACTAGGGACTTATGAGTACAAACGGAAGTAGAAATAAATTGGACCAGTAGTTAATAACGTCATGTTTCTTTTACTACACCCGGTCGGTCGAAGTACGGGGTCTCGATAGTTTGGACCAAGTATCTTAGGTGAAAAAGTTCAGACCGAGAAACAAAACCCCTTTTTTCTTTGTCAGTCATCCCACCGAACTCCCTTTCTGTAAAGGGGGAGGATTGGCCCCCGATTACTCGACAGTCAGATAATGAACCCCAGGACAACTCTCTAAACACACTTGTTAACTCTTTCAAATAGACTACTAATTAGTCAACACTTTAAATCGTGGTTCATAAACTAAGAATTCCACTCCCCTAATGAACCCTTAACACTCAAAGGTAGACACCTTTTCCTCTGATATGAGGGAAGTGACAATGGCACGTTTTTAGCTGTTGGTGTTGGTATAGAGTCATTATCCTCGTAGGAAAAGAGTTACTTGCAAATTGTGGGGAGATTAAGAAGGAAAGAGAAAGAATGTTGAAAATATATAAAGAAACCGACGAGGACACGTACACACACACACACACACATCTCGGATTGCCGGACTTGAAACCAATTTACATATGTAATTAAAAATGGACTATGTGAAGAGAGAATTTCTCCTCTTCCTCCTCTTCCCCTGCTGTCTCCTACTCTACCGACCTACCGTAGTGACTGAACTGCCTGTACTCAAACTCGTTCGAAGCCCTCAAAACCACTACCTTTCCCTTCGACCCACACGACGTCAGGTACCCCAGTGTTTCTCGACCTGCACTGACTCGTTGACTTGAGAGAGAATTTTTGCACAGCCAAGATAGAGTCATGTTTCGTCTACCTGGTGTCTACAATCGAATGAGACCGGGATTATTGTCACTACCCTTTAGGTCCGTTTCTGCACAACAAAAGTGATTATGACGAGGAATTTAGAGTCTGCTATTTCACAGTCGATTAATGGGGGACCCAGGGGCCGAAAGTGACCTCGTAAGATTTTATGTGTTTTGGTTTTACTTCCGTCTTGTGATAATCGTGAGGTATTAAGTTCGTTTGTTCTCTACACAAATGAGACGGACCGATGACTGGTGGACGGAAGGGTAGGGTGTTCCGTCCATAGGTATATATCGTAGAGGGACCAGTGTCAGGACGTCCCTCACTTGGAGAAAGACCCGGAGTGTCAGACACTTAGACGTTCTTCGCCCGGGTTGTCGTACGGAGAAGAGAAGGAAGTCGAAGACCACGAGGACGGAGATCCCCTCCGACATGTCGCGCCACTACCAGCGGTCTCCGTATCATGACAGAGAGAGTACGAGGATCTTTCCTTAGCGTCTCTCGAGAGGCACCCGTGAGTCCTCCTTCGTCTCCTCTTCGGTCTAGACAAACACCGGCACGGTGTGGACTATCCACGGTCGGGACGTCTCCTCCCGGTCTCCGTCTCTCTTTTCTACGACAGGTCCAAACCCTCTAAGACCTTCTTCGGGCTCTCTCTCGACGTGGGTAGGGTCCCGAACCAGTCACTCGTCTAGAAGAGATCCTGAACCCCGGAGTGAGTCGGGTTCCTATCCTACGGTTACCTCTTTAGAGGAGAGGCCCTTCTTCGGTTCTTTAAGACCGTGGTGAAGTACAAGTCTTACTCAGGTCGAAGAGTCCCCTAGTAGGACGGATAGTTTTCGGTGCTTCATGTAGTCCTCTGGACATCCTGTCACGGGAAGTCGGTCCATAAACAAGACCCACCCCGCCCCTAGGTCTACAAGTCCTCCCTCACCTGTCGACCCTACCCATTTTTCGTCCCCTGCTTACTCGGTCCTCAGACTCAGAGTGGATTAAAGGTCTAAACCACGGACCTGGAAGTAGCACTCTAAACCGTTTCATACGAGTATAAGGGATTCAAAGAAAGATTGGAACATTTACGACGTTTATACCATACTACCATGACGATTACAATCTTTAGTAAGCATAACTAGTGTGTCTCGAAAAACAAACAAACAAACCAAATAAACAAAAATGTGACCACACCAAATAGACCTCTTCATTAACTAACATGGAGGTCCATGCTTTGACCCTTGAATCTCACTAGTGGTTTTGAGGGGGATCGACGTAGAGATGTGAGACAATCTGTGCCTACTCGTCCGCCCAAGGTAGACGTCTATTCACCCTATGCAACCTGAGGAGGAGTTTGTACGTACATACTACCAGAATTAGGGACATAAAGTGTGGGTCGATGAAGTATCCAGATAGTTGATACAGGTCCAACAATCCGTCTTCAACGGTCTAATAAAGATCATAATGGTATCGTTTTTACTAAATTATGTTGTCTAAAAGAGTATTCGAAAGTTTTTCATTAGAACTACACTTTAGTGTAAAGGAGGGGAATCTTTACGGACAGAGGGTTAAGTACAACAAACCGACTAAACACCAATCCTACTAACTAAGGTGTGATAATTCTGGTCTCTCGTAAGATGATAGACGAAGGAGGTCAGTCAGACCGTTTCGGGTGCGAGGTTTACAATCTAATTTTAACTCTTTAACGTAGTCCAGGAATTTGTGTCTCTATGACTTGGTTTTCGTTACGTCCCGTCTCATTTTAAAATGTCAGGTCATTTCGATGGGTTAATTCGTCCGTCATAATATTCCATTAACTGACACGTTCCGTCAATTCATAAGACTTTTCCGTTCCTATGTATCGTTACTGTTCAGTTACTAGTTTATTATTACTGACGAAACAACCGGGTACATATTAATCTTTTAACGAGGATTCTTGGCCCGTTAGTTTAAAGGAAACTTGAGAATAAAACTTAAGATAACGATTAGTTTAATTCTCATTCCACAAACCGAGTATATAAAACTTCCCGTGTATTTCGATCTACAGACCCCAATACCCTCTCCGTCTCTACTACAGTGTGTTGTACTAAATCTCCACATCCACGACGTTTAAATTATTTAAACTTACATGATATTTGTGACGTTTTATCCTGTCTTAATTTGAGAACTACAAGACTAGATAAGACACTCGATAACTTGTTTATACATAACTCTTAAATAATACGTGTTACGTGACACTTCTCATCTTCCCATTCTGTGTAATGACTGTTCTTCGTTTGGTAATCTTAAAAAGTCTGGTCATTGTAGTTTGAATCTCAAACCGTAAGTTCACATCTCATTTGCAAAAGTATAATGGAATCCATAAAGGATGTCCAATTAAATAAGTAAATGGGTTATTTTCTTTAAATCAACTCCATCGAGATACGACAATTCTATGGTAGTGAACCTATAAATTTTACATAGGTTGTAACCTTTCTAAAAATTTAAAATCAGATTCAATAGGAGTCCGAACCCTCCCGGAGGTACCACCGAGTCTACCATTACTTAGACGGACATTATCTCCTCTTGGCCAAAGTGAGGGACCTTACCCTTCTAGAGGACCTCTTTCCTTACCGTTGGGTGAGGTCTTAAAACGGACCTCTTAAGGTACCTGTCTCCTCTGACCACCCGATGTATGTCTGGTACCCCAATGTCTCAGCCTGTGCTGACTCGTTGATTGTAGGAGTCTTAATTATCAGACGTAGTACATACCATTTCTTTACTGAGTTCTATTAAATTACCTCTACACAAACGGAAAATCTGATAGTGGGTACTTCTGACACTCTTTCACCAACATGTCTTGTTGGAGACGAAACCTTTTACGCCCAGGGAAGGAAGAGGACTTCGACACGTCGTGGGGGTGTGTAAGACGAGGGTGACGGACGGACGGTTCAAGTGGTGCTCCGTGAATCTCGAGTTGACGTGGCCGGACCGGTACCACCAGTTCCACCACTACGACCACCTCCTTACAGTCACGTACCACTTCTGTCTCGTAGTCGTACCGATGGGGCTTGTCCGACCGAAAGCCCGTCTTAAAGTACAGGTTCTGGGGAAATAGGGTCCTAAAAGTTGTATTTTTTTTTTTTTTTCTTTTCGATAAAATGATAATAGTCCTTTTAATGACTAATGAGTCAGACTTTACAATTCACCCATATATTATAAAATTTTTTTTTTTTTCTTTTCGATAAAATGATAATAGTCCTTTTAATGACTAATGAGTCAGACTTTACAATTCACCCATATATTATAAAATTCTCTTTCTACCAAATGTTTTATCAACACTTTTACTCAATCTCCAGTACTATAAATAAGTAGGTAAGTAGTCATGTGTAAACCCTAGATCAGAGCTGAGACGGTGATTGACCCATATAGTACAATTGCTCGACGTTTTCGAAAAAGAAGTTCGAAAAGTAGATATTTCCTCCCTGCACTTGATCTGCTAATGATCCTAGGAAAGGCGATGATAATAATGTACCAGATAAAAGATGTTCAAAACCATTCTCCGGAGGTAGACTTCTACCTTTTCTTTATTTGATCTGGTATTTTACCCAAAGAAATTATCGAACAGTTTCGTAGTCGTTTATATACATATATTAATATGTATATATATGTATCCGTAGACTCGGTGTCAGTCGAGGTCCAGAACAAAAACGACTAACAAGTGTCGAAGAAGTAGAAGTCGATGTTTCTTACATTGGTTAAACTAAAACCATAACTGGTGAACCACTACAGGTACACGTTTCAGTAGAGAACACAACAACTTTTCCCCATAAACAATACTGGTCACGAAAGAGAACCGTCTTAAGTCAATCGGAACCCTTTCGACCTCTTCTGACTCCCGTCTTCCTTTTTCCCGTAGTCTCCTACTCTACCGACCTACCATAGTGGTTACATTGTCCGTACTTGAACCCGTTTGAGGTCGTCTACCAGTCCCTGTCCCTCCGACGTCAGGTACCCCAGCGTTTCTCAACCTGTGCTGACCCACTGACTCGTTGTATACATACGTACATACATATGTATAGATACACCATAAACATCTCTTCTAAGGACTAGGAACATCGACAGAAACGAGAGTCCGGTACAAAATAAACTGAAGATAGTCTACTAATTCATCCAGGTATCCATCTTCCTCAAACCACAAACCAACGGAGTAATGAAAAATATGAAGGGTATATTTTAGGAATTACAGTCCAGAGATCGAAACTTCTTTCTTGTGTCTACAATGAAAATCACCAAATGTATCCCTATTCCTTGTTAGTTAATAGCCATTTGTTTGATCATGGATTTAATACCCCTTCCTTTTATATACTAGTTATAGTCCAAATTTCAAATTAGGTCTCTACAACTACGTTTATTGGTTCCTTAAGGATATCTACACTTTATTTGACGTTTACTAAATTTTAAATTTTTTGTTAAATGTCCACTTTAGGAAAGGGAGCACGTAAAACCAAATCCATCAAATCATTACCAAGACACAAGCATACTGACACAAACACGATGACGTATTTTTTGAGACAATGTTTAAAATAAAACATTTACGGTGTCAACGTTTGAGACTTTTCTAAGGTTTATAAAATTACATAATTTAAAAGTACATACCGCGTAAGACCCTTTATGATATCGTAAGTAAACAGAATATAAAACGGGAATAAACAAAAAGGAGAGGGTATTAAATTTCCGTGATAACCTTCTAATAGATCATTCTCACAAAGGTTTTACCGAAGTATCCGATTACTGTGACCACGTCCACAAAGAAAATTGTGACGTTTGGTGAAAGACGATTCCAGGAAGTTAGTGACAGACAGTCAGTAAAGAGGACACACATAAATAAACATACTTTTCGCACGTCTTGACTGAAAGGAATTGGCATAAAGAAAAAGATTTTAGTAAGAAATTTTTAAGTAGAATTTTCACTACAATAAACTTAGGGAAATGAAAGTCACATGGGTTCTTACATATAGGACCTTATTATCAATAAAAAGATTTTTTCTTTAATTACAGATAAAATTAAGATAAGGAGAAATCAGTGTGGTAGATTGGACCACAAGACTTCTTTGTTTACGTAAATATAAATCACATATGAGATGTTGTGTAGTTACGTTATCTTATACACGACGTCTCTATATGTACGTTGTAAATATAATCTTATATAATATGGGAAGACTCCAGTTTCTGTTGGATTAACCGGTTCTATACCAGTATTCCTATTTTGACAATTCGTAATTACTATAGGGTCGACCAGTTATATAAAACCACGGTTTTCGATATCTCGTCGACAGATCAAACGTTAACGGAGTGGGACTAATACATTTGGATAGAGACGGTTAACTGATAGAAAGAGGAGGAGTGTGTGAACGTTTAGGGAAAATAGATAGGAACGTTTATCTGAGAGGTCGGGTTCGGGGTTTGTTAGTAGTCAAAATAAGTTTAAGACGAGACGGGAAACAAGTACACACTTAAGTTCTACTCTATCGACTACCAACATCGTCTCCAGTGTAAGTTTCTCATCGTCGTACTTTGCGTACTTTAACGGGTGTAAGTTACTAAAAATAAATGTTTTTTCCGTAAGAGATTGACAAACTGTATTATGTACCGTCGTATTCTTTGTCTCCTTTGTGTTTATAACTTGTTAGATAATTCACGGTCTATGACAGGACTCAGAAAATATATTTAACATATTAAATTCAGTACACATTTACGTATTGATCATGTTACGATTGTTCTTAGCCTACTCCATACATTTATGGGATAAAACATCCTCTCCTTTTATTCGGTTTTTTAAAATTCGTTGAACTGATTCTAGTGCACTCCGTATAAAAGATGAACATAATTTTACAAACGGATAAACGACAAACAGTTAAATCTAAATTGAGGAGATCCAGAGAACGGATATCGAGAGTTTCGATTAAAGAAAAATGGAGACCAGATCGGGAGTACAAACTTCCTGTCACTACAATAGAGAACTTTCTCTTTAGTAGGGGTCGAATCCAAGAGTCGGTTCGTAACGGAACTGAATTCTCCACCAGTACCGTTCGGGGGAAGGAGTTAAAACCAGAGTAAAAGGAGGACATATTTTATTCCGACCATTATTAATGAAGTCTTAATGACACTACTAGTCCAAATCCATTGTCGTGTAGTCTCTTGAAATCTAGGATATTTCGATCCTATTTAAGTGAGAAGAGATAAGTCTGAATTTTTTTTTTTGTTGACAAAACTCTGTAAATTTCCTGTATCTTTTTCATGTGTTTCGTTATGTTGTCTGGGAGTTAAAGGGTGATGGTCTTATGAATTGTAAAGCAACAGAACACGAAGAACAGATAAAAGAATTTTCATACTTGGTGAAGTGTATATGCAGAAGAGATTGATGGTACGACTACATAGGGGGTTCAGGGACTCGTGAGTCATGAATGGGGTGAGGGTCAGAACAAATGTGAAGGTTATGGAAAGTATAAAAACATTTCCATGTATGTGTAGGTATTTATTACGTATGATAAAAACACATATACAAGGAAATGAGTCGTCCATAAATAAACAGGTGGTTAAGACACGTGCTATCTCGACATTCAGATATCGACACAGGTGTCGTTCCTTTGTTCAGTCTGTTCCGGGCACCAGGATATTTCAAGTACAAGATCACGTCCCTCTGTTCGTTGAACTTTTAGTTAGTTAAGTAATTAATTAGTTGACTTTTCCTTTTTTTAGTCTACCAATATTCACTATTTTTTATTTTCTCTGTGCACACGACTTCAATTAATACAATCTGACTTGTTGGACACTTTCACACTGTTATTTCGACTCAAAAATTAATGATGCTTGTACTATAAGATATATTTAACGAGGTACCAATGAGGAAAGAGGTATGTCCTAAGGTTGAACAAAAACGTTGTCAAAGATTTCCACAAAAACGATATGATAAAATAGAGATAATCCTTCATACTGTAATTCATAAGGGATGTCCCTAACCAATTGAATCGAAACTATTAAATAAAAAAACCACACATATCAGAGGAATTGGACAGTCAAATTAAGAATTAATTCTTGTAATACACCAGAGACTTAAAAGTGACTATTAAATACGATATGTACTGTAATAAGACTCCTGGGAGTCTATTCGTTTGTATCTATTTTGTGTAAAAGAGGGTGGAACATCGAATATTATATCATCGTCTCTATGATATACGTTTAATATTTCGTTATTAACACTCGTTCAGGACATATAATATATAGAAACAATCAGAGGGTAAAGATTTCAAAATATATAATGTAATAAAATTATATAATAATCTATATAAAGAAAAATAAAGAATGTATTATCATAACCGGAAGGGACCACCGAGTCTCCAATTTCACAGACGGAGGTTACGCCCTTTGGACCCAAGCTAAGGACCCAGCCCTTTTAGGGGACCTCTTCCTTTACCGTTGGGGGAGGTCATAAGAACGGACCTCTTAGGATACCTACCTCCTCGAACCATCCGATGTCAGGTGCCCCAGCGTTTCTCAGCCTGTACTGATTCACTGAAGTGAAAGTGATATTATCATAATATATAAATGTATAAAATTCTAAAAATATATAAACGTATATAAATCCTTGTATGTGTATACGGATGTTTCATATTGAAATTATAAAACATTCCTTATTTTTGAGTTATGAACATTTCCATTCACTTACTTAAAACCCTTGATGAGAACTTTTCCAGACACCCCATGTATCCCACCCCTTGAACCTTACCGTCTGTTGTTCAGAATTTTTACATAAACTATCTGACACCCCTCAAAAACTTCTAAAGACTCCTCTAATCTAACATACCTAAATGTTTCATCTAAGTCTCCCGGAGTACTGGGGGACTTTACACGTATTAACAACACCAATACCTGTGTGAAGTCCCCTCTAGTAGATCTTAGAAGGGCTCGAAGATGTTCTAAAGGTACTCGGTTTTGACAATTGTCACCTCGGTCAGTCAACCTTACCCCTCTTTCGTACCTCCGGTCTTCTCGACCTTCTTTTGAACTTTTAGTACAAGTGTTTGGAGAAGGCTCGTTTAGAGCCCTTTCAGTTCAAAGGTCAAGTTCTCGCCTCCTCCTCAAAATTTATATGTAGTCACCCAGGAGAAGTGGAACGAATTACAAGTGAAAGTCCTCAACCGTTACTACTTTACCCACTCATTAGTATGGAATTCGTTTCCTTACCTGAAAGGACATTATGCTCAAAAGGTTTCGGTCCGGGATCAATAGGTGGGTGCAAAGGCCCTCTCTCGAGTCTAAAAGCAAAATAACGGTACGAGGGAGGCAAAAACAAAGTAAGGAGCAGGAAAGGAGGTTTTCTTTGTTGGTCACTGGGTAGAGACCCACACCTGAACCCAATTACAAAGAGTCCCTTTACCAGTATTAAAGGAGAACAGATGGTCGATTCCCTCTGTGCGGACAAATACAAGTTATAGGGTTCTTATTCTCAAAGGTCATGTACGGAGAAATACAGTGCCAAGGTCATTAGTTCGCTTGGACGTAGGACGGATTTGGGGTCTGTTCTTTATCCATTTTTAAATTTACTTACGTGTCTAAAGTGGAGAATGCCGACAAGTTTATTTTGTGCTTTTCCTACGGAGGTAGTTCCCGGGACCCTAGGCAACCTAAATCATTAGATACTTGTAATTTTTTTTATTACAGGACCCCGAAGAGTTCCGATACTCTTGTGTCCCACTTTGATAGTGACTTCCCCGGAGGAGGTACACGTCTCTAACTTTTTTCTCAAAAGTACGGGGAGTAAGGGGACACGATACCGGCACCGACACGATTCAGTGAAGTCAGTACAGGTCGAGACACGTTGGGATACCTGACATCGGACAGTCCGAGAAGACAGGTACCCTAAGAGGTCCGTTCTTATGACCGCACCCAATGGTACGAGAGGTGTTCCCCTAGAAGGACTGGGTCCCTGACTTGGGTAAAGAGAATACACAGGATGTAACCGTCCGTTCAGGAAATGGTGATCACGGTGGACCCTTCGGAGGATTAAGGGGACCGGCAGACGTTTCCACTGATACTCAGGTCCGTATCGAGGTTCCTTTCATCAAGGTTCGTCCACCTTAAAAGAAACACAGATGAAAAGGAGGAAAGACGAAGTGGGAACTCGAGGGAAGGGAGAGAGTGGAACTAAGATTCTATAAGTTTAACAGATGTCAACGGGTCCCGAGGATTAAGTACACGTAAGTAGATACAGCGAGTAGGTCAATTGTAGATAAGTCTTACTTAATTTGTAGTCCGTGACTCGACTGGGCGGCCCCATGGTTCTACCGATACTGTCGAAGGACGGGAACTCCTATGTCTTAAGTGGTTGGCCTCTCAAGTCTAAAGTACCTGTCCATTGATGAGGAAGTGGAACCGACACACAATCTTACCAGGTACTCGTAAATTTTATGTCTTCAAGACAAGGTTATTAATCTCCATCCACAACCCCTGTGGTCCGTTAACAGTTATATAAAAATTTCGAGACGACCACTAGAAAGGTGGTCCCGTCTATTACTCATCCACCCTCGATGACGTCTTAAGACCAGTGTCCTTAAGACTTGTGAACGAGTCCAAAGAAGAACTTAATCTTATAGTACGACAAGAGAGTCAGGAAGAACTAGGAGGTCAAAACAACAAGAGGTTTTGAGATTCAAGGAGTTTAAAGTAAAAGTCCGTCGAATACTTATCGTCATAGGAACGAGTCAAAAACGGGTCTCCTTTATCTCCACAAGTTAACTTAAAAAAAGAGGGCGTTTAGTAATGGAGAAAAAGAATATATGGATAATGTGCATGAGGAGATAATCGTAAATCGGGATATTAAATAATTGAGAGTATAAAATCGTACGGAGTTTGAATGAAGTCCACGAGTGTTCGTTCCGAAAAAAACCCGAGGTGTGGGTTCCGTAGACTAAGTGACCCAAACTCTATACAAGACCGTAGATTTAAAAAAGGTGAAGAAATAGTACTTCTAAAAAGTTTGTATGTTTTATCAACTCTTTTTAATCTAGGGTCTCTGAAGGCGTCGGAGGTGAAGTCAACTTCGTTGACAATACAAACGGTATGACTGAAATAGAAAGGTAGACACACTGTCACACATCTACATACAAGTGATGTATAAAAATATGACGTCCGGGTAAACTTTCATTTAACGTCTATAGTACGGTAAAGTGGAAATTAAGAGATTATACGTAACAGTTTCTTATTCCAATAAAAGGAGACGTTAATTCCTACTATTATAGTAATAGTGGGGATTCTTTTAATTATTATAAAGGTTTTACAGTAACTCAATAAACGTCACATTGTCAGTGGTAGACCTAGAAAGAGAGAGAGAGAGAGAGAGAGAGAGAGTTCATATCTCGACCTTTAAAGTCTGGAATACTATCCGAGGTCCTCCTCTAGAGTCCCCTCGTTCGTCCTGACTTCTCTGTCGGGGTTATTCAGAACTCAAAAGAGACTCATCTAAAGTGTTTAGTCCTGTCTCTAAGGGACCTCATCCTTTACCGTTGGGTGAGGTCATAAGAACGGACCTTTTAAGGCACCAGTCTCCTCGGACCACTCGATGTCAGGTACCCCAACGTTTTCCAGTCTATGTTGACTCATGTATATTTGTATTACAGACCGGTCTTCCGGGTAAGGTGAACTGTGTTCCGGATTCCCTTCGGTCTGTCAGTATGTTGTGGATCCCATGTGAGGGTGTATGACCGAACTCGATCTTCCTTCCTCTTTACAAGAGAGACCGGGACCCTTTGAAGTTTCTTTTAGGAAGACGGAAGTCCAAATGTCATCTTCAGCCCACTACTCACGTCTCTTTCCGTAGATGTTAGTAAGTGATGTATGGATCAAATTCCTTATTCTAGTCGAAGGTACCTTTACTAGTCAACTTACTAAGAAACGACACTAATTTCGACGAACTGTAACACCGGGGCGCAGTCCGAAGTCCTCTCGACATTCTTTCTCTACCACCCTCAACCTCAAACTATGAAGACGTGTGAGAGATTATAACGGAGGTATTTTTATCGTAGTCGACAACGACGTGTACCATATTATAATTGTACGAGGAAATTATAGATGTCGTACGGGCATTTTCTGAAACCACTACTGTCAACCGCTAAAGGTACCGTCAATTACTTACTGTCGTGTCGCCACTAGTCTCACGAAGTCCTTCTCAGAGAGTCTTACGACCATACGTGTCTAGGTCTGGCGTCCTACTTAGGACCCACGTCCTGAAAGATTTGGATTCCGACTGGGTAAAGCAACAACGGATATACCAAGATATCCCAGCATAGAGATCCAAGAGGGGTTTGTCGTCTTCACCTGACCCTTTTCCACTTCCCTCAGTGAACGATCTTATCCATACTTGAATCCCGTCTGAAAAACAAAAACACTACGTCAATGTCACTTTCATAAAAAAGGAACAATAACAGATCAACGATTCAACACAAACTGAGAAAACAATGGGACACCTGCCATCGGACGGTCCGAGGACATGGGTACCTTAAAAGGTCCCTTCTTATAACCTCACCCGACGGTAAAGGAAGAGGTCCCCTTAGAAGGACTGGGTCCCTAGCTTAGGAGTAGATGTAACTGCCCGTCTAGGAAATGGTACCTCGGTGGTCCCTTCGGGTGTTCTTTGAATGACGAACTAATTTTCTCGTTTCTTGTTTCTGCACACACGTATACCATACGTACAGATAGTCACACCGTCCGCAACGAGAGGTTTCGTCGTGTCCATAAATTATTCGACTTCTACACCAGTCACATAAGATCGACAAGTAATTAGAAAGTGGTAGAGAACGTGACTTAAGGAGTTAATACGTAAACGAACGAAGTACGAGAAGAGGTAACATTGTGAGATTTGGACGCAACGGATACCTTAAAAGGGACCGTAGAGACGATAAGGTGGGTACAGTCGATATAAAAATGGTGACTTCCGACACCGAGGGACGACACCGTAACGTCCACAGTTTTCCACTTTATAGTCCACAGGAGAAAAAAAAAAATTCGATAATCTACATCTAAGGTACTTGGGTTTCGTCCAGGCAACTCAATCATCCGAACCTTTGGTTGTTTTCAATTCAGAGATTTCACAAAATGTCGGTATTTATTCTAATACGTGTTGTCGGCTTTCATGATAAAAGTAATGGAGACCGTGGATCCAAAAGAAACTTCCTGAGTCACTACTACAAGAAGAGGATCAGTCGTAAGAGCGGTGTACTCCGTGTACCCGGCAGGGAAAGCCAGAGGAGCAGTGGTAAGGACCACGATTTGTCAGAGTACAAAAGAGAAGGAAAGTCTCTCGGATCGTAGAGGACCGAGGGAACACCGAGTCGACCATCTCTTAGTGGACGTTACACCCTCTGGACTCAAACTAGGGACCCAACCCTTCTAACGGACCTCTGCCCTTTCCGACGGGTGAGGTCATAAGACCGGACCTCTTAAGGCACCTGACATATCAGGTACCCCAACGTTTCTCTACCTGTGTTGACTCCCTGAAGTGAAAGTCGTGGAGGACAAGAACAAAGATGTGTTTCTACCTTTGGTAAGACAAAATTGGGAATCAAAAGGAGGACAGGGGTAGTTTTAAAGGGCGAACCAGTAGGAAACCGAGAAGAAACGAAGACTGACTCTTAATTCGTTGACAAAGAAAAGATCGTTTCTATCGGGAGGATAAACCTGAGAACTAAAAGGACCAGGAGAACGGGAAGTTAAACAAGTTCAAAGGTTAAGACTGAACATAAGACGAAGAGACAAGAATACCAGAACAGTCAAAAGAGGTAGAGAAAAACGATAAAAGAAGTGTTATTGTAGAGAGTTTCTTGTAGAGTGAGTCAGAAAGAGGTAGTACGTTTCTCCAGTCGTAGTAGTTTTAACGGGATAAAAATTACACAAGAAACGTAACTTAGTCCCGTCTTGAACGGTAGTAGAAAGATCCGGGTAAAATAAAGACAGAACCTTGAGACAATTAGGACAAATGAATCTTATTCGACAAAAGACTTTATGGTGAGTGTTTTTATCAAAAAATTTTCGTTATTTTTCGGAAGATGAAGTTAGGTACAAAGAGGTTTCCGAGTCCGGTCCGAGACGGGTTTCGTAGCGAAGGAGGGTACAACCTTCTTAGGTGCATCCTTTGGCGACTCAGAGGAACGACTCCTACCGTCGATAAAACGACACAGAAACTGTGTTTTTCCCTCTGGAGAAAGGACTTCTTAGAACTGACAACTCAGGACTGTTGTACACCGAAAGTATTAGTTTACCCGAGAATTTTGAATGAGTCGGGTCTTGATGGTCCTTGTTCAGACGTCGTATTGTTTTCGTCTAAACAACGGAACCTTTTCCCTCTTGTGTAGTCTCCTCACGGACGGTGATCCGTCCACCCACCTTCATTCGTAGAAACACTTGACCCGAAAATGACTACCTGAGACTTCTACCAGACTCCCTTCGTCCCCAGTCAAAGGGTGACCACCAACAAGACGCCATGCTAAACTTTTTCTCCCTTAAATGATCCTTAACCCACAACAGTCGTTCACTTCCACAGTTCTTCTGACTCGTTAACCCATAGGGATCATTCTTTACTTTTCTCGTGCACCGTGATAACATTAAAGATTGACGACGTACTGGAACCGTCTTTATCACAAAAGATAATTGCAACGTCGACGGAAGTAGACACAGACAGGAGGGTCGGACTAATCACCGTCCCGAAAAAAAAAAAAAAAAAGGACAAAAGTTAGGTTCAATTAAAAGCGAGAAAGTTAAGGTTTATCTAAAATTGAGAAAGTCGTAGAATCTGAGATTTGAGTGGACTAGTAAGTGACCCTATGTAAAGGGGTGGATTTGTCAACATTCGTAAAATCAAGTAGAACCAAATTTAAACATCCGTGAAGATCTCGTTTGTGGTTCGTTGAATTCTCGAACTTCGTTTCAGTACACCGAAGAGAGTATCCAAGGTAAAATCTTATAAATCTCGAAAAGGGTTTTGGGGTGTGGAGGGGTGTTGAAAACTATTACGATGACGGGAGCGTTTTTCAGAAAGGTCTCATGTCGTCCAGATAATAACAACAAGTCAACGAGTTAACACAGGTTGAGAAACATTGGAGTACCTGACGTAGTACGGTCCGAAGGGACGGGAAGCGGTAGAGAACCTCAAACGGGTTTGCGTACAGGTAACTCAACCACTACGGTAGGTTGGTAGAGCGGGAGACGGCAAGGGAAGAGAAGGACGGAAGATAGAAGGGGCCGTAGTCCCAGAAAAGGTTACTCAGCCGAGAAGCGTAGTCCACCGATTTCCTAACCACGAAGTCGAAGTCGTAGTCAGGAAGGTTACTTATAAGTCCCAACTAAAGGAAATCCTAACTGATCAAACTAGAGAAACGTCAGGTTCCCTGAGAGTTCTCACAAGAGGTTGTTGTGTCAAGTTTTTGTAGTTCAGAAACCATGGGTCGGAAGAAATACCAGGTTGAGAGTGTAGGTATGTGCTGATGACCTTTTTAGTATCGAAACTAATATGCCTGGGACAACCGGCCAGACAATGAGACCTTCGAATTACTGAGTGACCTTTAGAGTAACAGAAACTTCGAGCGGTATTAACCCGAAAAAAGATGGAAAGGTAAGAGGAGAGACAGAAAGAGACACAAAATGTAAACTCGGTGTGGTCTCTTTCGTTACCGTTGGGTGAGGTCGTGAGAACGGATCTTTTAGGGTACCTGTCTCCTCGGACCTTCCGACCTCAGGTACCCCAGCGATTCTCAACCTGTACTGACTCACTGAAGCGAAAGTGAAAAGTGAAAGTACGTAACCTCTTCCTTTACAGTTGGGTGAGGTCACAAGAACGGACCTCTTAGGGTCCCTACCACCTCGGACCACCCGACGTCAGGTACCCCAACGCTTCTCGACTGTGTTGACTCGTCGAAGTGAAAGTGAAAAGTGAAAGTACGTAACCTCTTCCTTTACCGTTGGGTGAGGTCATAAGAACGGACCTCTTAGAGTCCCTGTCACCTCGGACCACCCGACGGCAGATACCCCAGCGTATCTCAGCCTGTGCTGACTTCACTGAATCGTCTCCCTGGGAACGTGAAGATGTGGAGGTATGGAAACGAATGTGAAAGGGTGTAGGACCTCCCTCGGAGACAGATTAGTTTTAGAATGAGAGTGAATAGACAACCTTCTTGAAAGAGACACTTGGGTGGGGCTTAGTAGAGCAACTGTGACAATCGACGAAGAAATCGTGAAGGGCATCATTGAACAGGTATGGAGACCAATCGTAACGAAAAGAAGACAGAGGATTCTTACGTCACAAAAAACCTCAATAGTAATTATAAAACCCCCCCCTTTCTCAATAAAATGGATGAGAGATAAAGGATCCCTTTCAAGAATTACACTTTGAATAATTAAGAAACACCAAGAGACCCTTGTACCTTTCCATCTCGTAAAACCCTTTGAGATCCATATTTAGATTTCCATATTTTGTACATACATGTACAAATATATGAACACATAAAACAATCCTTCTCTCAGATACTGAAAGACGTCTACGAGTTTCTCTACGTATTGGGGTTTCTCCAATTCTTGTTGATAAGTTTATAATCTGACAACACCTTACCCGTGAGACGGTGAGTTTGTCTACCCCCTCTACTGATATTCGTTGGTTCTTTAGTACTTACACGTAGTTTACACCCACGAATCCCGTACCATGGGTCGACCCGTCCACCTCTTGCGATAGGTAGGGTTCGACGGTTCCCGATAATCGGTCATGACTAATTTGAGACCTGACGTGAACAAGACTGAAACCCTTTAACGTCACTTTAAGACAGGAGGGGTCAGTTCCGTGTCTTCGTGTCAGCAACCGACTCAAATAGGTGTATTTACGGGACTGACACGGAAACAACTCTTCGGTTTAACCGTCACCGTCGTCACGATGAACAGGAAAGATGAAAAAAGATAAGGGTCTATTTATAATCAAACTAATTATTAGTACCAAGTCAGTCAGTGTCCGTGGTACTTTTGTTCTTAAGACCTCCCCTTTTTTTATCACGTACCGTATACAGAAGAGATTCTCATGCAACTTTTCGAGGAGTTTTTCTAATGTACTACGGTATAGAAGGATAGGAGAGACATATTGTACCAAAGATTCACATATACAACGTCGTGTTATATCAGTTACAAATCGCACTTACTATTTTAATACTGGACTGAAAGTCACATTCCCTATCCAGGAACTACTATGAAGAATTGACGGGTACGTTTTTTCTCTCTTTTGCAAGTACTAAAACTCTTACAAAAAGGACGGTGAATAGAGGAAGGAACGGAAGGAATCTTTTAAGAGACACCTTGACTAAACTGATTATTGTAAAATTTCTACGCACTTATCGTTATATGAGGGTGCAGTACACGTAAGAGTACGAGTAGTTGATTCAGAGTAAAACCGTGGACAACTCTAGTAAACGGTGTTTAATAAGAGAAAGCGTTCCCATATGATTCTCTGTCGGTTTATTATACGTGAAGTCATGGTCCCAAATTCCCCCCCCCCATTTTACAGTGTACAAAGGAGAAGGAGTTTCACTGATAGTGATACTGGAGAAAGAAAAGTTTGTTTAGGTCAATATTTTTAGGATGATGTAGTTTTCGTAATACTATTTGTTACTATTAAGAAGGTTTTCGTTTTCACACTGTTGGAAGTTTGGATCGATAAACACTTACTTCCTCGAATCAAGAGGTAGACTTTTCGTTTTTTGGAACGTATATCGGTTTAGTTGAGGATAGTTACTCAAGGAAACCCTAATTGTCCATTATAAGGTTGAGTAATTAAAAGATAAATAAATGAATAAATAAAAACCAACACGACTCAGAAGTAAAGACGTACCCGAACAGAGGTCAACACCGTTCGTCCCCGATGAGAGATCAACACCACACGTCCGAAGAGTAACACCACCGAAGAGAACAACGTCTCGTACCCGAGATCCCGTACGCCCAAAGTTATCGACACCGAGAACCGAGACGTCGTGTCCGAGTTGTCAACACCGTGTCACCGAAACAACGAGGAGTCGTACACGCTAGAAGGTCTACTCCCTAACTTGGGTACAGAGGACGTGACGGTCCGTCTAAGAAATGGTTACTCGGTGGTCCCATCGTGAGGTTGAATCAGGAAAATTTTACTCGTACGTAAGTCAAGTCAAGTCAAGTCAGCGAGTCAGCACAGGCTGAGACGGTGGGGTGCTTAACGTCGTACGGTCCGGAGGGACAGGTAGTGGTTGAGGCTCTCAAATGAGTTTGAGTACAGGTAACTCAGCCACCACAGTAGGTCGGTAGAGTAGGAGACAGCAGGGGAAGAGGAGGACGGGAGTTAGGGAGGGTCGTAGACCCAGAAAAGGTCACTCAATTGAGAAGTGTACTCCACCGGTTTCATAACCTCAAAGTCGAAATCGTAGTCAGGAAGGTTACTTGTACTTCCTGACTAGAGGAAATCTTACCTGACCAACCTAGAGGAACGTCAGGTTCCCTGAGAGTTCTCGGAAGAGGTTGTGGTGTCAAGTTTTCATAGTTAAGAAACCGCGAGTCGAAAGAAGTGTCAGGTTGAGAGTGAAGGTATGTAGTGGTGACCTTTTTGGTATCGGAACTGATCTACCCGGAAACAACCGTTTCATTACAGAGACGAAAACTTATACGATAGATCCAACCAGTATTGAAAGGAAGGTTCCTCATTCACAGAAAATTAAAGTACCGACGTTAGTGGTAGACGTCACTAAAACCTCGGGGGTTTTATTTCAGACTGTGACAAAGGTGACAGAGGGGTAGATAAAAGGTACTTCACTACCCTGGTCTATGGTACTAGAAGTAAAAGAGTTACAAGTCAAAATTCGGTGGAAAAAGTGAGAGGAGAAAGTGAAAGTAGTTCTCCGAAAAATCAAGGAGAAGTGAAAGACGGTATTTCCACCACAGTAGACGTATAGACTCCAACAACTATAAAGAGGACCGTTAGAACTCAGGTCGAACACCGAGAAGGTCGACTCGTTAAGAGTACTACATGAGACGTATCTTCAATTTATTCGTCCCACTGTTATACGTCGGAACTACATGAGGAAAAGGATAAACCTTGGTCAAACAACAAGGTACAGGTCAAGATTGACAACGAAGGACTGGACGTATGTCCAAAGTGTTCTCCGTCCAGTCCACCAGACCATAAGGGTAGAGAAAGTCTTAAAAGGTGTCACATAACACTAGGTGTGTGAGTTTCCGAAACCGTATCAGTTATTTCGTCTTTATCTACAAAAAGACCTTGAGAGAACGAAAACGGTACTAGGTCACCTACAACCGTTAAACTAGAGACCAAGGAGACGGAAAAGATTTTGGTCGAACTTGTAGACCTTCAAGTGCCAAGTGCATAACGACTTCGGACCGAACCTCTTAAAACTCGTAATGAAATGATCGTACACTCTACTCACGTTAACACACCATCAAACTCGTAAGAAACCGTAACGGAAAGAAACCCTAACCTTACTTTAGACAAGAAAAGGTCAAGACACCGGTGACGACTCAAAAGGTTTAATCGACCGTATAACTCACGTCGTCAAAGTGTCGTAATAGAAAGTCCTAAACTTTATCGAGGTGACCTTAAGGTAGTGGAGGTGATCGAAACAAACATCACTACGAAAGATTCCGGATGAACTGAAGTGTAAGGTCCTACAGACCGAGATCCACTCACTAGTGTGGTAGTACAAATAGAACTAGTACTTCTAGAAAAAACATGTCAAGAAGACACATAAGAACGGTGGAGAAGAATTATGGACGAAGAGAATCCAGGTATGGTAAAGACAGGAAAAACTCGGGTAGAAACGTACTTTACAAGGGAACCTTAGAGATTAAAAGAACTTCTCTAGAGATCAGAAAGGGTCTAGATAATTTTGTGGCTAACAACCCGAAGAGGGGGTTTCAAAGATACAGTCATCCAGACCCATGTCGACCTCTTGTACTTAAAGAGTATTCAAGGTTCCACTAAGACTACGACGACCACACCCTTGGTGTGAAACTATTGGTGGTTACATTCTGAAATTCTAACGTTCCGGAATATAAACAATGATTAAGTCTATCTTCCTGTATTGTGCAAACTTTTATGGATCGTTTTGTTCCATTGTATTCCCAGGTTTGATTTGATATTACACACACTATAACTCTCTCTCCTTGAGACCCGACCGTCCTAAACTCGACTCAGGGTCCAGACCTATCTTAATTCTAGTACTCTCCTTCTACCTCCCGGAAAATCCTTCCCATCTAAGTCTTCGTTCTATCCATCTCTATTCTGACCTCCCTATCCATCCCTGGTCAAACACTTGTCGCAAGTTACGGTAAGACATCTCAAGTCTAAAATCTCAAGTCGACGACGACGATGACGATTCAACGAAGTCAGCACAGACTGAGAGACGCTGGGGTATCTACCGTCGGGTGGTCCGAGGCGGAAGGGACCCTAAGAGGTCCGTTCTTGTGACCTCACCCAACGGTAAAGGGAGAGGTTACATACTTTCACTTTTCACTTTCACTTCAGTGACTCGGGACAAGTTGAGAGTCGCTGGGGGACCTGACGTCGGGTGGTCCGAGGAGACAGGTACCCTAAAAGGTCCGTTCTCATGACCTCACCCCACGTAACGGAAGAGGAATCTCAAGTCGTTCATCTTAAAAAAAGGGGAGTAAGGTGTGTAATAAAGAGGACACCTTCTGTCCGTGTTCCTAGGTCGTATGACTTTTGAAAAATTGGAAGGGTTTCTGGACAAGTCGTCTCCACTCCCTCTCTCATTTCCAAAATAGAAACCACAACCCGCTTCTATGCTTGACTCTAACTCTCCACCTAATAAACGTCACAACTTAGTTACACAAAAAGCATCCAACGTCCCTACCCTTTCGGTCATTGAAAACCTACTGTTTGTGTTTCATTTCGAACAAAGTGACGCTGACAACCAACGGCTGTCCTTTTTCTTTTTAGAACTGACAGAACCCGTTGAAACCGAGAACCATGTCTCCCAGACTTCACCCGTTCTGGCAAGTGATCTCAGGTCACGAAAAGTTAGAAGTTCCACGTGCACATCCGTAGTGAACATTGGGAAGAATTTTACGTCTATGAGTAAGTCGTCCGGATTTTACCGCGCAAAGATTGTGCAAAGGACTCGTATTACTACGACCCATGACATTAAACTCCGTTCCATGGTCCCCGGTAGGTCACACTGCCCATCTCTCCGTGCGTCCTGTCGGGAAAGCTTCCTTTCTCCTATTTCCGCTAGAAATTTCTTTCCGGGGAGAGGTCAGTGAGTCCTCTGACCCCTGCCACACATTCCTCCTCCCGGACCCGTTTCGACCCTTCCACCGTCGGTCCCTCCCGCCGCCGCGGCTCCACGCAGTCCACGATCACAACCCATCGCCGGCAGGCCCCCGTGCACCGGCGCCGTTCAGAGGCGGGCGGGGTTCGCGCTAAAGACCAGAAACCCGGGAGCCGCCGAGGGTAGCGCCGAGGGCCCGCGCGTCACCCCTGGTGCCGTCGTTGGCGTTGGCCAGTGAGGTGGCGCGCCCGCCCACGTGGATAGGGCGGCCGGGCCGCGAGACCGAGGCCTTCGCCTTCCCCTCGCGTCCGGGCCGACCCGCCGCCGCCGCCCTGATCTCCTCTTCCTCCTCCGCCTCCACTTCCCCCTTCTCGGCGGACGTCGGCGCTCTCGTCATCGCCCCTCTCGCTCGGGGGCCGCGGCCACTCACACACGTCCGCGCCCTGCGGTGCCGTCGGGCCGCGGGCGGGGTCGGGGCGCGGGACGGGGCGTGCGAGAGGGGACGGGCGTGGACGGGAGTGGGGGCGAGTCTCGGGGCCCAGAAGAGGCACGGGACGGGGGGACCCCAGACCGGAAAGAGGGTCGTAGAAGTCGGTCCCTCGACGTCGGTGGCCGGTCGACGGGGAGGGTAATGACCAACAAACCACCAAAGGACAAGGTCAGATCTACCAAACCCCATCAAAAAACAAACACACCACATTTTTTAGACACGGGACTCGAAGAGTGCATACTTGAGATCAAAGGGAAGAGACATGGGTGCGGGCCTCTGGACGATCTCTAGACCCTAAACAAGGACGGTAGCGTCGAAAAGTAAGTAAGGGTCTAGCGACCCCACTCCGAAGTCTCCTAAACGCTCTCCTCTTTGTTGAACGAGGAAACGACTGGAAGAAGGAGGGAGGGGGTCTAGGTTCTCACCAAAACTCTTTTACCGAATACCTACCGTCGTCAAACGTGAACAATGGTAAGTGATATTATCCGGTGACCTAAAATTGGTAAATTACGACACCAGAAAAAGTTCGACATAAACCCAGTACATAATTCTAGGAAACACTCAGTCACCTCCTACAGACATGGAGATCCCGCTTCCCTTGGACTGACCGATAATAAACTTTTATAAAGTCATATCGGTAGATATTTTCATGTTCTCCTTTTTTTCAGTTCCAGCAACACCCGCCCAGTATTTGGTATCACATTTCAATGTCATATTTTATTTCTGGTCATTCATATTAATTCGTGTGTCTAATTTTCATAAACAGTTTACCTAGGTTCTAGACAATACGATTATACGCATGAAATTTATAAGTGATGGAAGGAACTTCATTTTTCATTATTATTAAAAGTAAACTACAGACAAGTCATGTACGGTAAGGAACTGATTTCCGACAACTACATTACAGAACAATTTAGGAAGGTTGAGGAGTCTAAAAAAAAATTCTTATTTTAGGTCTCTCAACGAAATAAAACGGTATCCACACGACACAACAGTACCGTTTTTGATAAAAACTTTTCTATTCTACTCTTTAGTCAATCTTTCTTTCTTGGTTTATTAAACCACAACACCTTTCTTTTTGAGCCAGTGATAGATCGACACCAAAGTACCCATCCAGTCACTGGTTACCGTAAAAAGTAGACATGTTGGTCCACTTCACTTCACTTCAATGAGTCACCACAGACTGAGAAACGCTGGGGGTACCTGACATCGGACGGTCCGATGAGGTAAATAACCTAAAAGGTCCGTTCTTATGACCTCACCCAACGGTAAAGGAAGAGGTCTCTTAGAAGGGATGCGTCCCTAACTTGGACCCAGAGGGAGTAATGTCCGTCTGAGGAATTGTAGACTCGTTGGTCCTTCAACCCGGTTTGAGAAATTCGGAATAAAATCGACAGGGTACGAATAAACCTTATACGATTCAAACATTTATTAAATTCTGGGTAATTGCACAATTTCTATGGACTTCTTCATAATCATTTTAATATAGTTTTATCTTGGTTTTTACATATTTAGGTATGAAAACCGTATTATAAACGACGACGACGATTCAACAAAGTCAGCACAGACTGAGACACGCTGGGGTATCTTCCGTCGGGTGGTCCGAGGGGACAGGGACCCTAAGAGGTCCGTTCTTGTGACCTCACCCAACGGTAAAGGAAGAGGTTACGTACTTTCACTTTTCACTTTCACTTCAACGAGTCACAGACTGAGAAACGCTGGGGGTACCTGATGTCGGATGGTCCGAGGAGGCAGGTACCCTAAAAGGTCCGTTCTCATGACCTCACCCCACGGTAACGGAAGAGGTCGTATTATAAACCACATCATGATAAGGTCTTAAGGAGTAAACCTCTAGTTTGTTATCCTAATATAATTCAGGAAAATTTGACAACACTAAAGACAAATTAAATTGTATGAAAACTTCGGTATCAACTTTATTTACTTGATCTCACATAAAATTTACTTAGCTATTGACACAGCGTAACGGATGGAGACCCCACAAAACGAATTACTTTCTTTAAATTCGTAAATTTTTACGTGTGTACCTTGGTAGTCGAATTGTCCATCCAAAAATTCTTCATTAGTCACTTAGTATTTTAAAACATGAAGAAAAATGAGTGACGGACTAAAGAGATTAAGTATCTCTACCTAAGTCTCGGACACCTTTTCGTGTACCCATTTTATTACAGTACATAATCACTTCTTTACTTAACTCTTCAGATCATTACAGAGGTACCTCGAAAAAAAAAAGTCCTTAACATTAACTTACACTCAGTTATTTTAGAAGGAGTCACATCTTCTGATGTATCACTACAATAGTCAAGATGGTCTGTATTGTCCCTTCCGTTTCCTTCTCGATAAACATAATGGTCGGTCAACAGGGGATTCGAGTCAAAATGAAAACATAATTCCTTACTTCCGTAAAATAAAATGACATCACTTTGTAATCCTGAGTCAAAGAGTCTGTGTGATTTTTGTTTGCCGTGAAATAGTAACTCTTTTTAGTCACGTAATTATGCAGAATAATTTCAGCTTTTACAATTTTTTATATCCACTTACTGTTCTTCGTTACCTTTTTGTGCAGAAAGAATAATAATCTTATAACTAAAAAAAACCAATTCTCAAAAACCATTAAAAAAAACCATTCATCTCAAAAGACTTACAACTGAAAATTCGGTTGAAAAAGTGAAAGAAGAAAGTGAAAGTAATTCTCCGAGAAATCAAGAAGTGAAAGACGGTATTCCCACCACAGTAGACGTATAGACTCCAATAACTATAAAGAGGGCAATTAGAACTAAGGTCGAACACGAAGAAGGTCGGGTCGTAAAGAATACTACATGAGACGTACATTCAATTTATTCGTCCCACTGTTATATGTCGGAACTACATGAGGAAAAGGATAAACCTTGGTCTTCACTTCTTCTTGATTTCTCCGAGAACTACTTTCACTTTCTCCTCTCACTTTTTCAACCGTATTTCAAGTTGTAAGTCTTTTGATTCTAGTACCGTAGACCAGGGTAGTGAAGTACCGTTTATCTGCCTCTTTGTCACCTTTGTCACCGTCCGAAATAAAATACCCCGAGGTTCTTAGTGACGTCTACCACTGACGTCGGTACTTTAATTTTCTGTGAGGAAACTTCCTCTAGTCGGGACCCTAAAGAAACCTTCCTTACTACGACTTCGACTTTGAGGTTATAAAACCGGTGGAGTACGTTTCTCAACTGAGTAACCTTTTCTGAGACTACGACCCTTCCTAACCCCCGTCCTCCTCTTCCCCTGCTGTCTCCTACTCTACCGACCTACCGTAGTGCCTGAGCTACTTACAACTCAGACTCACTTGAGAACCTCAACCACTACCTGTACCTCCGGACCATACGACGCTAAGTACCCCAGTGTTCCCCAACCTGTGCTGACTCACTGACTTGACTTGACTTTAACTCAATCGGATCAAACTTTTCGTATAGAATTATCTATGTTTTATCGTGATGAACGTAACCATCGATGGACAGGGTTGTATCAACCATCAAATAATCGAATAAAGGGAAAAAACTGCATGAGACCGCTTTTTTACACTATAAACATTTCAAACAGAAGACGGAAAATCTGGGGACAAAGGACCACGAAAAATGGGTTCACCCAATTGAAACAGATAAATTCTTGACTTATTCAAAGACGAGAGAGAGACAACGATGGTGAAGGTGTTTTCCCGTCCAATCCATTTTTAATCATAAAATGATGAGTGACTGAGTAAATTAAAATTAAAATTGAATTGTACGAGGTGACACCAAAGTTGGACTGAAGACTAAAATTCGGAAAATAGTCATTAATACCTTATTTATTGAAAAAAAAAAAAAAAATGACAACATCCTAAAAGTCGAAGTCGTTCGTTCCTCTCTAAAAAAAAAAAAAAGAAAGTCATAATAACAAAAATTTAGTACAGACGAAACCATTTCGGACCACACTTCCTTTAGATTAAATCGAAAAAAAAAAGGGGGGTCAGACAAGAACCACGTCACCTATGAACTATCCCTATTCATCGACTGAACGGAAAGGAGGACCTTCTTGTACGGATTAAGTGTAGGTCCTTTACGGTCTCGGAATAAAGACCGAAAAGGACATCGACTTCCAAAAGAGGAACACGACAAAAAACTCGTCTTCAATGGACACAAGTTTCCATCCCTCGAAGATAGGGACGGGACGAAAATTATGGTCAAGAAAGGACCGACGGGACAGGGAAAAGGATTCACTTCTCAGGGTGTATCCGGCAAACATGTCTGACTTTGTTATAATCCACCCGAAATTAAGTATAGTAGGGTGTGGAAAACTCAATAAAAACAAAAAAACAATCCTCCAAACAAAAAACAATCTTCAACGACATAACGTTATGAAAATTATTACCACAATTAAATGAAAAAAAAAAAAGTGGATACTTCGTATATGTGTCTTCTCGAAGTCGAATACAAGTCAAGACGGGTCTTATATCTCTGAACTTCTGAACAAGATCCTTTACCTAAGAACTTTGGTAGTCACCATGTCCAACCTGTGAAACAAGTGGGTATAAAAGTACCCCAGAACGACCTCTGGAATCGTCTACCCGGTCTTAAGGGTTGATATTAAGACATAAAAAGGAATCCAAAACTTTAGTCCAGGACTAAAAGAGGGTACGAAGTAAGGAATTGAGTGGTCCGGAAGATGAAAATGGACTTTTACTAAATCGAGTCAGTGAGATAAAAATCTAGTTTAGAGACAAAAACCAAAAAGCGAACTTCTCTGGAGTACGTACGGACGGACCACCTTTATGTCGGAGGGATGCACGAATATCATACTACGCTCCCTTTTCCGACATATGACAGACTCCAAAGTGTAGGGAACTGTTCATCAAGAGTCTAAGACCACAACCTTTTTCATCTATCGACCCATATCAATTTAACACGCACGGAGATTCAGTGAAGTCAGCACAGGCTGAGAAACGCTGGGTTACCTGACATCAGGCGGTCTGAGGAGACAGGTACCCTAAAAGGTCCGTTCTTATGATTTCACCCAACGGTACGGGAGGAGGTCCCCTAGAAGGGCTGGGTCCCTAACTTGAACGCAGAGAATGGACGGAGATCGCGGTGGAGTTTAGTGACGAAATTACTACCGTTGGGTCTTTGTAACAAAGTAGAACCTCAAAAATTCTGATCTACATTTTAAGTAGAAATTCAGGAAGGAAGGGGAATATTTGAGGGTAAATTTTAATGGTAACAACCTCCACAAAGAATAAACGGTCCGTTAAAGAGGAAATCCATACTGTCAGTGGAACACACAACTATAAAATTAGTGGTATAATCTCTACCAATTTGACTTCGAATTTTTCTTTGACTTCGAATTTCTCGATTATTTTCCGAGACAGTATTAAACTTACACTGAGAGAATTTGCAAATTCTAATTAAAGGATGAGACAATTTTATTTGACTTATGGAGACACTATAAAATTTTTAACATACTGGATAAACCGATTAATAATTACTGTAGACATAGGCCTATAAAATCCATCTTAATGAACTGATCAAAGAGTCTCAACTATTTTAATCTTCAATTTATCGACATATTTATATATGTCAATATATAAATACAAAAACTCTAAGTAAATTTCGACGTCAATATTCCAAATTTAAAATATATAAACATATTATACAATTGGTAAAATAAAACTGTGAAACCCCCGCCCTAAAAAAAAAAAAAAAACAAACGGGACATTTAGTAGTTAACGTCAGAAAGTGTGTATCGCTACAATTTTTATTAATTGAAAAACATCAATATCTTGAAACTCTATAAGAAACGACAGTGTTTTAGAGAACCCAAAAATTCTGACCCTAACGAAAACATAGTGTACCCACTCTAAACTAAGATGTCATTACCGGTACGACTTATCTATTTTACGAACAGAGTAAAAGCCACGACACCGACACTACACAAGATTATTGACATTTAAACTTCATCCTAAAAAAAAGGGAACTAAAATTCGACCGCTTACGGATCCTACCAACTGAACACGACAATGGATTACAATGACTGTCTTCGATGACAAAACGACCTTTGCAATTCTTCGGTGGGACTTCAGGATCGGGCTTGTCTTAATGACTGAAACCGGTACAAAGTCTCGTGAAGGAACATGGTGTGAATTAAGACAAACTCCAGAAAAGATCTTCTACTCAAGTAAGTAACGACAATCTGATCGTCGAGGAAACGATTCAGTAAGACATAAAACAGAGACTTCGTTTACACGTCCGGTGCCTCTGGTGAAATTTAATCGAATCGTTCGATCTCATCTTTGTTCAATGCAAAGTGTTAGCTCGTCAGTACTAGGTATCTTTTTCACTGGAACCCTTTTTTTACGCCAATTTTTTTTCCTCAGATATTTCCCTTACCTTTACGTCACTAGTATTAAAACTATAAAAGAAGGTGTAGGAGACATACATTATCCAAGGATAACGATACCATTCGTCGTACGTATCGTTTGAGTGTTGAACCGAAAATAAAGGAAAGAACCCCTTACCATGGTGGTAAGTGGATCTGGGATTCGGTTTGTGAACCCTCAGTAGTATCTTAGACGGGATACACACTAACTAGTGGTACAGGACGATCAAAATGAGGATTCAAGGATAAGACGGGAAAAGGTCGTATGGAGGACAGAACATTCAAAAGGTAGGAGTGGGGATGAGGAAGGATGAAGGAAATCTTTGATGACGAAAACCCCATGAATGGTATACGGGAGTAGACAGTTGACTTATTGGTCACTTTCACTTCAGCGAGTCAGTACAGGCTGAGAAACACTGGGGCACCTGATATCGGGTGGTCCGAGGAGGCAGGTACCCTAAGAGGTCCGTTCTTATGACCTCACCCAACGGTAAAGGAAGAGGTCCCCTAGAAGGGCTGGGTCCCTAGTCTGGGTCCCTAGCTTGGGTCCAGAGAGCGTAACGCCCGTCTGCGAAATTGGAGACTCGGTTGGTCATTTGGATCGAATAAAGTATATCAGTCAGAACCTCGAAATAGGCAGGTGGGTTCAAACAAGAAGTCTCACAACGAGAAAGATTTTACGTGTAAAGTAGTACCGTAAGAAAACGGATATTAGGAAATCATAAAAGATTTGATGACAGAAGTCCCACTTCAGGTTTGAGTAACCGTACCAAATTGGCACAAAAAGTGAGACAGATGAACATCCAGTACTTTAGTCACATCATCCGACACTGGTTGTAATATATAAAAGTAATTTCACTTTATGTTATTTTATCACTTCATATATAGTGTATATCAGACCTATTTATAGTGAAGTAATTTCAAAAAGTCAATATATAAAATATCAATACTTTATATATGAGTGTATAGAGTACATAAAGACATATAAACGATGATCTACAAGACTTGACATAAAGAATTTCTACTAACAAGAGCTTTCCAAATTGTACAAAATACACTAAGAACGCATACTTACTGAGTAAAGTCACATGAATCTAAAAGAAACGGAGGGAATATGGAAACGGATGAAACGACAGACTAAGTCTTCTCGGAGGCAAACAGTAGTAAAGTTCCAAAGTGAACGAGGTCTTTAGACAAGAACCACCGTTGTGCTTTTCTTTTAAAAGTGGCGTCGGACCATCTGGGTATTTATAAGTGTACTGACTTTTTTCAGGGTACTTGGTCATGGAAAGGAGATGCTCTGTGTAATAACGGGGTAACGGCAGATAGAATGAAACAGAACCAACCACAACTAGTACAGACAAATGCTCAAACAGAGACAACTCTTATCCAGACCAGAGAGAAAAGAGAAAATTTAGATATGCGTCACGGTTCCGAACCATATATCTGTTATTCTTCACTGACTTAATCACTTTAAGACCTAGTCATACAAAAGATCTTGAGAAATGTCATTGAGAATTTGAGAATGACAAATTCGGACTTGACATCTTTAATTGAAATTACTAAAGTAATATCCTCCTATTGAAAAAGGAATTTTGTAAACTTACTTATACACGGAGATAAAAATTCGGGAAATGAAATGTAAACAGTCAACACTAATCTGTCAGGATCGGATTGTAGAACTATCTGTAATGTAACGTAACACAGTCTAGTCACTGGAGTCCTAGATGACAATGAAACATTAAACACCAGTCCTTCAAACCACTTCGATTTATGACCTGTGTATTGTGAATTAAACTAAAATACCCTTGACCCATCAAAGTATTCTCTTTTGAAATTACATATTACCGTCAGTCTATTTCTAAAAACCCCCGACCGCCCTAATCTACACTTCTGTCTTAACTCACCTCAGCCTAGTAAAATAAAGATTTAAATTTGAAAACATTAACCACTAAAAAGTCAATCTTATAAATCAACAAATGTCAAACATAGTAACAACACTCTAGTAAAAATAATTTGGTAATTATCTCAGAGTACCTCTTGACGATAACTCCTCTCTAGGTAAACAACCCTACGTTATTTTTTTTTTCTTATTAGTTCTATTTGACGATTTAGGTTCATGGTCTTTTTAACGTTGTGTAGAGTCACTTAAACGTTCACCATTCACGTAAATTAAAATTACCCTTATACAAAGAATCAAGACACCGTATCATAGGAATTTCACAATGTAAATGTACTTAAAATTGTTAGAAAGTAAACGTTTTTTTATATGAAATACATTTCAAAAAGTATAATTTTAAAATTGGTGTAAAACAATTTGTTCCGAAAAAGGTGTCTCCCTTTTTTTTTTAGACATTTATTATAACTTTGTAGAAGGACTTAATATACAGAATATACCGAAATAACGACTACGAAGACACGACGTAAAAATTTCTATGATTAAACTTTTTGTAAGGTATATTTCTATTACGTATCACTATTTCTCTCCGATTTTACTTTTAAAGACCACCCGTACCGTTGAGCGAGGTCATAAGAACGGACTTCACAGGGCATCTGTCTCCTCGGACCACTCGATATCAGGTATCCCAGCGTTTCTCAACTTGTATGGACTTCACTGACTCGTGTTCGTGTGAACAAAGAATTATTCGAATCTGAATATGTATTTATATGCATGTTTTACACTACCGTAAGGAAGAGAGGTAGGAAAGGAAGGAGTCGGATCACTATTGGTGACAATTGTCAAACCATCCACATAAAAGAAGGTGTGTATGTCTTTATTGATGCGTAATAAAAAAAAAGATTGTTTTTTTCTTAGTGTAACGTATTTGAAAAGACATTGAAAGGGGAGGTCGTAAATTAATACTTTCTAAGATTCGTCTTCTTGACTTTCTTAAAGTATGATATTATGGAAGTATGGGTAGTGGTATTAAGACGTTGATTACAAAATGACTTGATGTAGTGTACGAGCAGGTAGAGACTCAGATAGGTAATTAGGCACCAAAAACCCTAGGTAAACTTTCATTTGACGTCAGTAGACACGCGAAGGAAGGGGGAGAGGGGTCATGAAGTCACATGTATAGTAATTGATCTCAATTCGTAACCAAATTTCTTTAAAAAAAAAATTCCACTTAACTGTATGGTACTTTACGTGGGTATAATCCACGTGTAAACGACCCAAAGTTGTTTAAATATTGGACATATAGAGTTTAAACACAGTTCTATCTCTAGAAATAGCCGTGGGGTCTTTCAAGCGAATATGGAAAAGGATCAAGTGGAGATACGACGGGAGGAAAGTCCTTCTATAGGTGGGGGTATCTAAAACGGTATATTGAAGTATATTGAAGAAAAGTGAGTTGTGAATACACCCAGTCAAGTCAAGTCAAGTCAGCGAGTCGGTACAGGCTGAGAAACGCTGGGGTACTTAGAGTCGTGCGGTCCGGAGGGACAGGTAGTGGTTGAGGGCCTCAAGTGAGTCTGAGTGCAGGTAGCTCAGTCACTACGGTAGGTCGGTAGAGTAGGAGACAACAGGGGAAGAGGAGGATGGGGGTTATTCGGTATACGTGTAAAACTAGTTGAACGATAGGAAGAAATTTTTAGCGTTATCGAACCTTTATCAGATACAACACCTACATAACACTAAATGTGATATACTGGTAAAGAGACAGAGAGATACCCGTAAACAACAACAAATCAACGATTCGACACAGGTCACAAAACACTGGGGTACCTGATATCAGGTGGTCTACGGGTCCGTTCTTATGACCTCTTCCAACGGTAAAAGAGGAGGTCCCCTGGAAGGTTGAGTCCCTAACTTGGGGAGTGAAGACGAACCGTTCTCCTAAGAAATAGTGACTCTAGTGGACCCTTCGGGGATGGACCCATAAATCCAACACGGTATAAAAACACTAATATTTTTCACGATATATCTTGTAGGAATATACATCTATATGGACATGCGAGACCACTTACTAAAATATCTATACTGATCTTTATTTTGACGACCTAGTCTCACAAACTGTAAAATTATCTATGACGGTTTAACGGGAAGTTTCTATTAATATAGTCAAATGTACGAATAGTCGTTACTTAACTTTCACAGGAAAAGAGACACGGGAAAGTTGTAACCCACAGCAGACAAAAAGATTTTAAAACAGTTATGTTTCCTACTTTTTATGTTGATCACTAAAGTGCAAAAAGATCAGTCGTCACTAATTGGCAACCTAAAAAAAACAGGAAACACTTAACGAAGAGGTACATAAATGAAATTATTGAGAATGATCATTATACTATATAAGATAAAAGATTCCTACGAAACAGAAAATTAAAACAAAGACGACACAAAACTCGAAGTCTTTAAAATTAGAAATACACTAGTTTGTACCGAATACCCCAGAATGATTTTTAGAAAGAGTAAGATTCTAATCTTTTAGTGAATGATATATACAAGAAGACAATCAAAAAGAAAAATAAACTTTAAAACTTCTCTTCCTCTTTAAGTGACACTTGAATCCACGGTCATCTTTTTTAAGTATACCTCTCACTCTAAGTTTAACTGGAACTTCATACTCAACTTAAACTTATCTCGTCTGTTTTACCGTCCCTGTAAAACCTGTCTTCCTTACTCTCTCCATATATATAAGAATAAGTACCTTGTTATTATTCTGGGGGCCGACTGTACCACTCAGTATATTTTGACACTCAAATCTCTATGAGTAAACCGAGTTAAAGAACAATTAATAAAACCGAGTGAAAATAGTAAAAGGTTTCAGACGTAAGACCACAATATTAAAAGGCAGTATCAAAAGACAGGGAAAAGTATCACTGAAGTTATAAAAAGGACTCCTTTTATGTATCATTTTAAATCAACGGACTTTTTCCGTCTTTTCCTTTCCACCAAAGGATGGTCTCATCCAATTGTAACAATAATAAATGTACCAGATCAAATAATCTCAACTCAATATTAAATAAACCTTTTTTTTTTTGGTGTGTAACACGACATCATTAAATATAATAATTACTGTAACCAGTGTCGTGGGTTCATATCAATGGTCTGTCGTTAGAAGTTTTTACAACTTCATGGTCACACAGGTGAGAAATGTAGTTTCGCAATACTCGAGTAGTGAATTATATGTTTAATTACGCAACGCAAGAGATCGACTACTTTCATAAATGTCTACGGTGGGAATTTTGGTGCATCGTTGTATCACAAGTTAAACCAACAACGAGTCCTACACATTATCAAAGACAAGCCGGTACTCGGTGCGGACCATCCATAATTGACTCTCCGCGCTAGGACGTTGGGATGGTCAATGTACAAAGGCCGACAGCAGACTAAACCTCGAGAACCTTCCGATGACGAAAACAGAGATGTCAGGTCAACATTCCTAATTCACCGTGATTAAAAGTGACTAGTCCATAAAAATTTTTTTCATAAGTCACAGAATGAACAAGTAAGAAAGTATAAAGATGGGAATCGAGTGAAAAGGAACCCCTAAGAACAAGAAAATCTCGAATAATCAGACACATACAAATATAGGTCCTTTTTGTCTGTGTAAAACTTGACACGAAAAGTAATTATCAAAGACAACACTCCTTATACAACGTTACTATTCTTTTTTAACAATAAGAGACCATCTCCTCTTACTTTTATCTCAAATTTTCACAAACTATTAAAACGATGCACAAAACGACCCAAAATACGTAGAGACAAAGACTATGATTATATAAATCTTCATTCATCACTTTAATGAGACTAAAGATATATTAATAACTTTAAGTAACAGACAAAAAATCAGGACTTACCTTGACTTTGTAATTTTCTTCTATGCACTTCAATTACTATGACTAGTACAACTCTCTGTCTGAAGACAGTAAAGAAAATCGTGAACTATCAACCGTTCTAACATTTTTATTTGTAAGAAAAATTGCAAAGAGAAAAAATCCATACAACTATCGAATAGTAAACGTAAACTCAAGTAACTGAAAAATGTTATTACTACGGATCTTTTAATTTATCGTACGAAATAGGAGACACCGAAAAGAATGAAACTACTATGACTATCTAGAAAATTAAAAGATCAATTTTCCATTACTTCAAGTTGGTAATGAAAAACTTTCCAGATCCGTAATAAAGTTAAAATTTTAAGTACGTATTTATGATTCTCTGGTTTAGACTAAATTTCTCAACCCACCACCACGTAAACTTAAGAACAGAAAAAAAAAAAGGGACGTAAAGGTCACAAAGTTCCAAGATCCCTATTATCCTATTCTCACAAGAAAATCTTAATTCATTAGGAATTAGAAAAAAAAAGAAAAAGGACCATCGAAACATTGAAATTTCTTGTAACCGTTCCGGAGATTTCCCATCAAGACACTCCGAGAAGTTGACTACCATTTAATAAGGATCTTACGTCATCAGACTATATACAATCTTTAGACCCTCTATGGGAGGTTTCGAATGACCAAACTAAGATGTTGATTAAAGAGGTTTTGATCAAAACTGAAACCAGAAGAGAATCGGGCTTACTTAGTAACAGAAATTAAAACAGGAGGTGTGGTCTCGAAATTATTGAATAAATTTCATATTTCGAGTGATACAATGGGACGGGGGGACGAAATCATCGAAGGGTTCTTTAACAGAAACTTACCGTAGAAACAGTACTATATCGGGGAATAAAGAATGGCGAACGAGAGGGGATGTTCAAACATTCAGAATTTATGGAGACTGTGAACGAAGACAAACGTCAGGACAACAGTGAAAAGAAGCCAACCTACTGAAAATGAGAAGAAAATTCTAACTTCAGACGAGGTCCCTCAGAACAGGACTAAATTAATCAGGGGTAAACACGGATATCATTATATAACAGGCGTAGGGACCTTACATAATATAGTATAATTTGGGTAAAATACTGAAAAAGCAGGTAGTCTGACAATCAAGGAAGTTCGGTTCTAGTACAAGATAAGTAGTAACACAAATGTCACAGATCGTTCACTGACCACATACCACCTCCGAGTAACTTATAAACAACTTGACTCAAGTTGAGTAACGAGATGTAAACTTCAGTATCACTTCGAGGACCTAATCAACAAGGACCTATGGTCAGTTGACATAGTCTCTGTGGACCTCTGGTAAAATAGTCATCTTATAAAATCACCAAAAACCCGTAATGAGACATTTCATAATACTAAGTGATCTAGATCTCACTCCGGACCCTTATTCACAAAAACTATTCGAGGAGTTGACTAAGGACAAACGAATGTCCAAACTCTTTATAACTTGATCAAATAATGACATAATAAGGTAACATAAAATGCATTTTTGCAACGGCGGATCTGGAATGTACCAATCAGCGAGTCGACACAGACTGAAACGTTGGGATACCTGATCGTACGGTCCGAGGAGACAGGTACTTTAAAAGGTCCGTTTTGATGACCTCAACCAACGGTGAAGAATGAGGTCCCCTAGAAGGACAACGTCCCTAGTTTGGGTGCAGAGGACGTAATATCCGTCTAGAAATAGTGACACAGTGTACCCTTTGGCTTTGGAATGTATCATTAAATAATAACTCCCAAATATTCAACATAGATGATTTCCTGTATAAAATTCAGTGAAAAAGTATGGACACATCTTTATAGAATTGAAATTCGTAGAGTAACACTCTGCATAATCGTAAAACAATTGTGGCTTGACTTTTTTGGGTGTAAATTCGTCCTCCGAAGAACTTAACCATCATAATTATTATAATCAACTCGAAGTAAGGTACTTGAATTCATAAAGACCGTTAAACATAAATGAAAAGTAAAAATAACACTAAAAAGTTTTCCTAAAAATTCGTAAAATAATACTAAATTCTTAATTTAACTTGTTTAGAATTCACATAACGAGTCAGTTAAAAATGTACATATGTATGGTATTTCGTTGTCCAATTGTATATCTTGTAAAGATCGAGGAGTTTCAAAGGGGACACAGGAAAGGACAGTCATTTGTACGAAGGGTGGTACTCTACCCATGAGAACTGAACCTACTGGTAGTGATCAGAATACCTGTTCTATAAAAATCATCAAAATCATTATAGAAAACCACTTATATACGTGAATACAGGGAACTCGAATATGCACCTTAGCGACTCGATTTCTGTCTGAACACAAATTGAAGTCTTCCATTACGGTCAAATGAGATACTAGAGTTAGGTATTACTTTTAACTTCAATTTAATAAACTTCGAATACCACTTTAAACTTATCGGATTTTGAAGGGAAACAAAAGGTTTCCCAAAATATAACAGTTTTTATATACATGTTTCTTTTAAGCACAGTAAAATATCAACAGTTATTCCATCAAAACAAAGTCAGACTATTAAAAAGGGTACATTCATTAACAAAAGACAAAGGGAAAGGGATCCAAGCAGAAGCGACACCTAACCATCCGTCAGTATCCCGACGTCTTACCCAGAGGCCTAAGTGAAACAACAACTGGGTGTACCAACCACGACGTACCCAAACTAACAGAAACAGACCAATATGTTGAAAAAAAATTAAGGGTTTTAACAGGAGAAAGGAGTGATACTTCTTCCTGTATAAGGTCCGTATAATTATTATTCATTCAAAGATTTAGAAATAAAAGAACATATTAATTTCTAAAAAAGAGTAACACTTATAAAAACCTTAAATTATGGTAATATATCGGAAGGAAAATTATAATAAGTCACGATAATTATACTTTAATAAATGAGTAAAATTTTCTTACTCGAGATATATATTAAAACGTCCCATTCCATTAACCATATAGAAGTATAGATTGAGATCTTTTAGATGTTTATGTTAAAACAAATTTCGATGCCACCGTGTTATCAAGATAAATACATCCACACACATATAAAAATTACAAAGACAATATGTTAAATTTAAATCTATTAATTTCATGTACATATTTACATATATCAAATTCCACAATAATTAACATTTTAAGTTTTCAAAGACGTAAGAAATAAAAGTTTAATTCTTAGAGTTCTAGATAACTTTTCTCGTTAACTTGTAGTGATTAGGTTACATTAAAACTTCGATCGGTCAATCTCAATTACTTTTTCAAATTAACATCTTATCCAAATTTTTACGACGAAACTAAGATAGTTTATATCATATACATCATTAATTTTCCTTAATTAAAGACAATTAATTATATGGTAATTAATGACAATTATTTCTTAGAGTAAATGTTGTGTAAATAGTAACAATACGTTTTATCGATAAATTTTAACCACATAAAATCTTTCAGGAGAACCGTCATAATAAACTACTTACTTTACTCAATTAGTAAAAAGGTAGAATAGAGACTCTTAAATCCGACTACGACAATTAATTTTGTATGAAAATCGGAAATTTATACGAACAGTTTTTTGTAAAACTTCCCATTTATGACTAAAATAAATAAACAAATAAAAATTCATAAGATACCGTAACGGTACAAGACAGACCAACGAAATCACTCCCGGAGTTATTGACTAGGTCCTTCTGAGGGACTCTTGGGTTTCTAGGGTGTACCTCCATCCCACGAGAAGTCTAAGTAGCCAAAATGATACAGTCTTGATAGTGGACATAATTACATACAATAACGGAAATCATATAATTAATGTCTACAGTAGATTCGGTGAAGACACAGAGAAGAGTTCACGGAAGAAAGGTATAAAGAGTCAAATGTTGGTGTTTAGGGTCGAATGAGGAGCCTAGACGGCAGAGACCGAGGAAAAGTCAAATCAACGAATAAACAGGGAGTGAGGAGGGTGAGATCTAGACATATTGGAGACACTCCCACATCTCAAAAACAAGACAAAAGAATAAACAAGTCATGACATAGGAATCCCGGATTTGTCAGAGACAGTGAATCATTATTAACGACCCATTTATAAACAACTTACTATAATAGACTTTTTAATGTAAAAATAAATCATCTCCTCAAAAACTACCACGGTGAATGGAGTACTACATAAAATTCATATTATAACGAATGTTACATAAATGTTTATAAATGTTTTATTTATAGATAACATAATATTACGATAACGAACATAAAGAGGTTCAACTTTGTTAAGTCACTTTTTAAACTTTCGGAAAACAAGATCACAGTTACCTTCATTAAAAACCAGTGTAATAACGTATCATTGGTAAATCTAGTGTCTTTATTTAATTTTTACATAACGAACGGTCTATGTCATTTGGAGGGAATAGGAGAAAGGACTCAAAACGAAAACTTGTAAACGATACATTAGAAACTCTTGGGACATGAAAGAAGATCCTTCTTTAAATATACAGAAAAAATATGTAATATCTCGGTCTATTAAAAATATCATTAAGTCATCAAAGACTTGAACGATATGTAATCTTAGTGGATCCCTCGAAATTTTTTTGGAGTTACAGGTTTAGTGTAGGGTATAATTAATTTAGTCTTACAGACCCCCATTCTCGGGCCATAGGTACGAAAACTTTCTAGGGTCCACTTAGATTACACATCTTCAAACCTTTCGTTACATCAGCAAGAAAGGTTTTAATCTAAATTCACCGTTCAGTGAATCGGAGGAAACTCAAACACTAACAAAAAACTCCAGGCACTAAAACCCCGAATTACCCGGAACGTGTAAATTACTAATTCACCCTTACTGTGACTATAAATACATTGACATCTTTAAAGACTTTTATTAGAACTCATAAATCAAAAATAATTAAACATCTTGTCATAGTGACAGTGAATTGCCAATAACACACACACACATGCGGACACAAACCCGTCCCTCCTACCGTCAGACATTAAACATATCTTAGAGAGAAGAGTTGATTGGATTTTGTTTACTGACAGATTTTATAACTATGTACATAAAAAGATGAAGTTGAGACTTTGGACTACAAGGGTCTTTTAGTTCCTTCGTCCCAAAAGGATTGAGTCCTGAGTAAAGACTACTTTTGAAGTCAAACGACACCAGTTTATAAGTTTACGGATGTAGACAGTCTATCATGTTTAGTCACTTTCCCCGGTCCCTCCTTGATAAAGTAGAACTTTTAGATAGAATAGCTTTCCTTCACCGTGATTAGTCGATGTGACTTAACAGTACGTCCTGCCCATAAAAACTTCTCTTTTGTACTTTAGAGTTAAAAATACTCTGTAAAATACTAAAATTTTTTATAATCGTTGATTAAGTTTCAAAATTTTCGTAACAAAAATTTACTTATGGCTTGTCTAATATGGACTCCCGGTCTAACTTAGGTGGACTTCGACGACACAATGGAAATTAAATATCCAAGGTCACTACTCCTGTGGTACCGTAGAACGGTTGGAAAACCAATAGACGTAATATAGAGAAGAGTAACTGTAAACCCGACAAAAAGAAGTCACCTTTCAAGGGGAAACGGGTTGGTTTGTTTTTTTTTAGGTGCGTGAGTAAATAGTGTAGACTTACGAAGGTCTCAGAAAACCATAGAGGACAGCATACTGGGAGTACCACCACCATACTCCACCCAACTGACCCATTTAGTCCTCGCATCTAACGGGAAGTGTCCAGTATGTCATCCGACAATGTCTCACCGACACTTCGGGTCTAAGAACAGGGGTAGGAGAAAAAATGGCACTTAGGAGAATGTCTACTTAATAGAATGGAGAAATAAGTAGAAACGAAACCAAACTTCCTTTAATTAATTTCGATAGCACACGAAAAACGAGTCCATGAACTACTAACACATCTATATCAAAATTGAATCAATTTTTTTATTTTTTAACACTTTTTATTACTGATTTCACAACCCCAGATGTTTTATCACTGCAAATAAGTCGTAACAAAATTCTCACTCGTCAAAATATATTAACTCGAGGAATCTTTTCCTTTGGATTTGGAATTCTGAAAATAATAAAATCGATGAAATTTTTTAAAAATGTACGGGAAGACTTTATAAAATGTACGGAAAGACAAAAAAATTTGTATCATTGAAATCAAAGACATACTGGGTGGTTCATACTCCGTTAAACTCATATCCTCTTACGAAGACACACTTCTAGGGTTCTTAAGCTAAAATATTTGAAACCCCGTACATCTACTTTATCAGTTTACTTTGATAATTTACAGATAAATTTAATGTACGTACAAACTTTATGTCTTTATAATGAAAAACAGTAAAAACTTAAAATACTTTACTAAAATAAATCAGAGTTGAAAATTTTTTGTTGAAACTCACATTAAGTGTGTAGTATATTAAGTGGATAAATTTCACATGTTAAATCACAGAAAATATATATGTGTCTAAACATGTTGGTAATCGTGTCAGTCAGAATCTTGTAAAAGTAGTAATTCGACAATTGAACGTACAATCTCAAGACAAAAACAGGAGTGATCACGGTGAAACGAAAATAAAAAAAACAACAACATATACGGGGGACAACATGGAACGTAGGGACACCGAATAAATAAAATACCGACTTTTAAACATGAAGAATCAGGGGAAGAGTATAAAACGGGGTGAGGGTGGGGAGAGGGAGACCGTTGGTGATCAAACAAAAGACAAAGAACTCAGACAAAGACAAAACAAACAAGTAAATAAAGAACGTAACGGTTGGTCAAGACGGTCCTTTGGAGCTAATTCTGGGTTAGGAACATAACTAAAAGCAATCAAAGTTCAATATAAAAAGAGGGGTTTTGTAATGAAACACTAGACTTTATATCAGTAACTTTTTTCAAGGGGATTATACACTTAGAAAGTTTTCTGAGTTTACCTTTCCACTAAACAAGGAAAAACTCCCTATTTGCTTTGGTTTGGCATAGACAGAAATATCAGAAAGTACGTTAATGTCGTAATTTTTCAAAGGGACAATTTGTTATACTATGACAAATGGAATATAATTTCTCCTAGTAAATATCTAAAATGGAAAAAAGAAAACAAAATACACAACTAAAAAGAAAGGAAATTTTTTACAATAGAATTAAAAATTGAAAGACATATCGACGGTATTTAATCGTCCATCTAAGACAGAGGGTATCCGAAAATAAAATAAAACAATCTACCCATCACGTTTTCAGAATATCCATTAGTAGTCTGTGGTCTTACATAGTCAGTGGTTCTAGGACAACGATGACGACGACGATTCAGAGAAGTCAGCACAGGCTGAGACACGCTGGGGTATCTGCCGTCGGGTGGTCCGAGGGGGCAGGGACCCCAAGAGGTCCGTTCTCGTGACCTCACCCAACGGTAAAGGAAGAGGTTACGTACTTTCACTTTTCACTTTCACTTCAGCGAGTCAGCACGGACTGAGAGTCGCTGGGGTACCTGACGTCAGATGGTCCGGGGAGGCAGGTACCCTAAAAGATCCGTTCTCATGACCTCACCCCACGGTAACGGAAGAGGTTCTAGGATAATCCTGGACTTATTTAGGACTTCTTCTTTTTTCCCTCTTCTGATTCTTTACCAAAGACCTATGTATCCTATCCAATTCTACCTACCGAAAAAAAGAACAAAACGTTTCGTTTTTGTATCTACTATGAAATTTAAAGACTTAAAATTTTTATCACTAAAAAAAAAAGGAAAGATTTTTGTTTACACACACACGAACACACACGTTTTACACGTAGAAGTAAAATCTAAAAACATAGAATTTAACTCGTAATTCACTGAGTGTGAGACAAACTTTTTTAAACACCAGGTCTGGTATCTAGTCGTTTAAGATGACATCGCAACCACGGTTTATCTACAAAAATCGGAATATATACTCTGTATATAAGAGACAGTGTTCAGGAGGAGAGACAGTACCATCGGGGTTTCGGCTGTATGTGTCGTACATTTACTTACCCGTACCGACACAAATTTATCTCGAAAGAAATACCTGTACCTTAAATTTAAGGTTCTAAAAATGAATGGTGTTTAACAATAATAATAAAAGTTAGTAAATTTTAACAATTTTTATGAAAATCGAGTGTGTACGTACGATTCAGCGAAGTCAACACAGGCTGAGAAACATCTGACATCGGGAGGTCCGACGAGACAGGCACCTAAGAGATCCGTTCTTCGACCTCACCCAACAGTATGGGAAGAGGTCCCCTAGAAAGACTGGGTCAGTAGAGAATGGAGAGAATGTAATCCGTCCACCCAAGAAATGATGATTGCGGTGGACCCTTCGAGTACCTAGTGGGGGTTTGTCCACTACCGGACCCAAACGGACACCTGACATCAAACGGTTGGCATCAAATGTGGTGTCTTACTTAATGTCAGAAAGCGACTGATATCGGTTTAAGAGAGAAAAAAGGACTCCCATGTCGTAAAATTCATACTTTATTTACTAAATAAGAAACCTTATAAAATACGACTTTAACGGTTATCACTTATGGGGTATAAATAAAAAAATTCCTCGACCAAATTCTTGTATCAAAAGTACAGCAGAAAGTTACTTTTACCCGAGTGGAAGTGCATAAGGAACTTTATACACTTAAATCTCAAAATTATAACCCTATAAACCCTTGTAGATCAATTCACCCCCTTTTTTCACTATACATACACTGTAACATAATACGATGTATACTTTACTCAAAGATAAAGCGGTTCAATTTATTGTCATCAAATTAACATGGATTTAATTCGAAGTCATAACAACGAGAGAGTACATTACAAAAGTAATTTTATTCTTAACATTCATTCTTTATCTTCTCTTAAAATAAAATTTTACTTTATAAAATTTACATTTTCTATTAAAAAGTTGAAAGTAGTTCTCGTTAATTAAACAATGTCGACAATAAGTACGAAATAACTAAAGAGGTCTCTGCAAACATCGTCTTACAAAAAGGTTGTGAAATGATACTTTAAGGTCATATAACTAGAAGACCAGTAATACCCCTCCCTCCACCCTCCCCCCAAGTACAAACCCTTGCGTACATGTGGGCACCACCTAAGTACAGTTACATACCGTTTTGGTTATGTCTTAACATTTCATTTTATTTCAATTTTTTTTTTATTTGATCTTTATTACCTTAATTTTAGCCCATAGAAAAATTTTTTAACTTTTGATGGATGAGAAGAGAAAACAATGAATACAAATCTTAGAAAGTAATTTTTTTCTAATTTGAACAGTACAAAATCGTTCCTAAATCACTGATAGATACCAAACGAGTCAGTGTGAAACGTATATGATTATAAGTGAACCTCATAACTTCAATCCAATTAAAATGATATGGGTATTAAAATCACTCTAATCCCATATCAAAAGGTATTCACTATTTTCAAATTTTTAACAATATTTTAAGGTACAGTTCTTTATAATTCTAATATATAAGATATATTGTCAACAGAACCATCTATTGTCAGGGCATCTCAAAAATTACCGAGATCGATCTCGTCAAGAATTACCTTTATTTAATGAAAAAGGAATTAAGGACATTTGAAGTACAAAAATCGTGTTTCGGATCGACACACGAGCAAGTGTCGTCTGATCTCCTTTGAATGAACCACCATCCTATCTCAAAGCATTTTCTGAGGAAATAAAGGTAATTTCTCATTAAAAGAACATTAGAAGAAGTGAAGACTTTGATAAAATCATAGAGAATTTACGTAGACTTGACAAAGAGGTAGGGAGACAGTATTTATAAGGGTTTATTTAGGTAAGTTTTTTGCCAAAACACACCCTTCTAACCCCTCTACGGCAGAGACAAATACGTCAATTAAAACTGAATGATTAGATACTTTGGTCATGAGTCGTAATAGAGAAGACATCTTGGTAATCTATTATTTAAAGATCTTTAATTGAACAAAGTTATTTTAAGACAAAATTACATTATTAAACTAAGATTTATTCTCAAAACAGTGATTTAAAACGAATGTCGTTATATGAATTTGGGTTTATGTGACAAAAAAATAGGGAATCAAACTGATAATTGTCAGAATAAATATCACAAATTTTAATCTTTACATGTTTTATTTTGTACGTCTCTTATCTCTTCGTTGCAAATGCCGTTTGTAAATGTCATCTCTGAATCCGTGTATAGAGTTTCTTAAGGATATTGAGAAGATTTGTGAACAAAGATTTAAAGTTGTAATGAGTACAAGGAAATGATTTACTTAAAATTAAAGGAAGAGATCTTTCCCTCAAGACCCTTAACACATTGTTCACATTAAACTACTCTGGCTTCGCAAGGGTAGTGACGTCGGCGACGCCGGTGACACAATCCTCTTACCTAGTAGTGACAGGTACCATTCTTTACTTATTAAGTGAAAACCTTTTTTTTACATCATTTTTTATCTAGAACCATGAATCGGTCAAATTTGTTTCTAATATAGTCTCAATATGTCAAATTCTTTCGGAAAAATATTCCTCTGGAAATTAACTAGTATACGAAGATAGTCGAGGGTCCCAGTAAAAAAGTCTCTAGTATCTAAAAAGATTGTTCCTCTATAAACTCGTCTTTTGATTTTTAATTGTACGTGGGTTTATATGTTTTCTTGATTTCACCAAAATAATTTACTTCGTCACATCCATTTCGTAAATCATATCATATTCTGTATATCTCTCATGAATTTAAATTTATATCATCGACAATGATAAAGATTGACATTACATTTGGTATATGTAAAGTAACAAACATAAAGGGAGGTTAAATTAATTTCTCACTGTAAAGTATATGGAATATGGAGTAAAGTGAAGGAAAGTCGGAAAAAAAGTCACAATACACAACCTATATCACAAATTATAATGTACGATCGATCTTCACCTTTTTTTTTTCACTATCAACTAAGACGACTGACGGTTGTAAAAACCAGTCATCCCCCGAGAGAACATTATAAATTTCTTTTACAAGTCAACTCTTTGTTAAAAACTTTTGTTTACGACACTCTCAAGACGTAACATAGAGTAAAGTTTCGACAGTGTTTTTAGACACTTTTCTATAACATAAATTAAGACAAAAAGATCGTACCCTAGAGACGTATTTATAAATTTGACCATACCACATCGTGAAATATTTATATAGATACATGTATATATAAATACAAATATGTGTGTAACATATGTTTCAATCGATGTATTATTAGAAGTATTTAAATATTGACGTAAATAGACTCCAACAGAGTTCCCATCTAAAATCAAAACAGATCATTACGATTAGTAAATCTCGAAGGAAATAAAAACCATCGTGTTCAATAGTCGTTCGAAAATCACCCTTAAACCAAAAGTGATACTTTACTAATAAACTGATCTTCTATTAAAGGACTCTAAGTCTTTTTTATTCTTATGACACAATGATACATCTTTCAAAATTTTAAGATAGTGTCTTATCAAATCATATATTGTATGTCAACCACAAAATTTTTACACGGACCTTAAATAAGTCTAATTAAGAGTTTACTAAAGTATTTGGAGTCACTAGACAAATGTCAATGTTATCATTATCCCAAACGAAAAATTTTGACACACTTCGTACATAAGTCCATTCACTATTAGTGTGACTTTTTGAGTTAAAACATATTAAAAAACTCATTATAAAGACTAATTTTTATATTATTTACAAGTACTACCAACCTATAGCTATAAAGGAAAATTCACTTACGTCATTAAATTCGAATTTTTTAGTTGATAAAATATTGAAGATATATCTAATATATATCTAATCATATATATCTAATATATCTAATCACTATCATAAATAAATAAAAGTTCCTTAATTCTGACTGAACCACTGGTTTATTTCAAGAAAAATTGGTTTTAAGATCCTAACCCCACTAGAGAGACAAGGATTCGGAAGACAAAGGTCAAAATCAGTGGAAGAGTCTCGGGACCACTCTTCTTCTCACCTTCATGTTTCTCGACATCTATCCTTTTCTCCCATCTAGTCCCCGCACTTATCTATATCCCTGAATACACGAACTTAAGGGATTATTTCGTAACGACTCGAGAAGTCTCTCACTCCCTTTACATGTCACACGTCGTCTTCGTTCCTCTTAAAAACCATAAAAGTCTTTGACGTAATAGACTTGACGAATTGTCGAAATCTAAATCGTCAGTCAAGAAAACTACTGGAGTTCTAAATGAGATAAACACTGAGACTAGTGAGAAAGATTCCTTAAACAATGGTTTTGTCAAAGATGTACATCTACTATCATCACAAAGAATGTCAAGATAAGAATTCTTCTTACGTCACAAGTATCGTCAATATAGAGTCTAAAACCCCCCTGTCTTTCCCACCCCGTTCCTATTTCGTAGAAAATTCGTCATCGATAACCTCTCACAAAAACTCACGTGTGTCTTCATGAGAAGAGACCATTGGGGCGAATGTCTATTGTTTTGTGTCTTCCAAAAGAACAAATAAGTCGTACTTAAGAAGTCAGATTCTTTACGGAGAAAGTCCAAAAGACAAGTCAATGTATAGACGAAAATTTTTTAACTGTCGTGTAGAAATTATGGTAAATTCAATCCTTAAACCGGGATAAATAATAAAAAAGTTTGTCACCGTCATATTACGATATCATACAACTTTTATTTTGTAACACTTTCTATTAAACATCAAAACTTGATCCTAAAAGACGACCTTAACACAAATCTTTTAAATCTATGTTATTGAAACCTTGTTATTTTATAAGTCGAACGTAATTAGAACTTAAAAACCTAAAGATTGTAATTAGGAAAAAGGATCAAAACCAAGTAACAACATAACCACCTTTACATCGAGATTCTTAAATATGTATGCAAACTTATATACAAATAAAAGTCGGTGGTTCCCAATCTGACATTTTCATTCCTTTTAACACTTACGAAACGTGACACAGTCTTACCGCCCAAATTCAATGAAACGAAGTATAGTAAGTCGAACTAGAGGTGTCGAACTTGCGACGTCACTTTCTCGTCACATGTCTTCTCCCAAGAACAAGAGAACTGGTGCCAGAGAGGATTGACATGTAGGAGACCGTTAACAGGATTGGGGAGACAAGGAAAAAACATAGTCACTTCGTTCCTCTAACGGTAGACAAGAAGGACGGAGTGACCGAACAACAACTCAACTTACCCCTTAGTATATGTCCTGAAGAAACTGTTCATCTTACACGAAATGTTTACACTCCACCGCACAAATACAGTATAGAAAAGAATATATGAGAAACGAAAATCCAAACTCACCCAACCCGAATAGAGATACTTGACTTTGTGAATTCTTCAACACGAATAAAGATCAAAATGGTAAGATTTTAATTGTAGAATGATTTCAAACTTTATAAAAAAGAAAAAGGAAAAAAAAAAAGGAAGTCCTAATTGTTAACACAACCACTTCTATTGGTAACCGAAAAAGACGTCAACACAAAGATGTGACTTGAAGAATGAACGATGCGTGACTACAAAAGAAAGACGGTGATAATAATGAAAGAAGGCGATTTTTTCGCATTAAACCATTCTTTACAAATATAGGTGATTACGATCTTGTCGACATCATATATCAATAATTGTACACCACGAAAATTTTCACATCTTTTAACTTTTGTTTTCATTACTTGTATTTGGGAGTTTAACCACGCAAAATTTTACATAACCTTAACTCTTTTGCCTGGATAAGACTATAACCGAAAATTGGTGCAGATAAATGCTAATGAACAATCACAGCTCAAGAAATTTTTCACTGGATAGCGAGTTACATATGTATAAAAGCAAAATTTAGATGTCATTACTTTTCGTTTCACTTTTTCCAATCGAAGAATGAAGAAAAGTCCTCATTTTTATCTGAACAAATTAAGAATTTTCAAGAGTTTCCTTGTAATTCAAGAACTCTTTTCCTAAGCAAGGGTTCTTGGGGTTGAGGGTTGAAAATTGTAGCCACTATTCTACTTAAACGTCTACGAAATTTTTCAACAACAATATATAGGTAAACTCCGTTACGAAAAGGGTGAGACATCTCCTTGATGTTATATACAATTATTCTAAATGGGTCTTGGCACCACAATTTCCATCATCATCATTATTGTAGTTGGTCCTCAAAATTCGGAACTGATATTATAGTCGTCACACGATACCTGTACACTAAAATTAAGAGTGAATTTACGTGTGGTGTTAGTGTACTCCACCCATACTAAAAAGGAGGTAAAAAATATCTACTCCTTTATCTGATTATCTCCAATTTATTTATCAATGACTTCCGTGTTTCGATCCTTCACTAATAAGTTGACCAAAATCAACATCTGACCCTAAACTTGGACCCAAACACAAAAGACTTAACATAGAAAACACGAAACAAACATCTTAAATATAAAGTCGGACTAGGACACACGGTAAAACTGAATCTAACACAAAAATCTTACGAGACACATACACACACACACACTCTCTCTCTCTCTCTCTCTCCCATACACATGAATGTCCTTCGTTCTATCCCTTCCTCTGTCCCTTCTCCTTATCTTAAAGACTACTTCTTCCCACAAAAAATTAAAGGATAAATTCAGGAAAATATGTGAAATTTAGAAAAGATAATTTTTATTGTTCGAATCACTACCGTGTATGTTGATTTAAAACATTATTACCTTGTCAACTCTCTTCCAGAAACTCAAGACACATAAATCTAGAAAAACATGTGCTAGTAAAACACATTAATTTTCTCCCATAAATGACAACAACGAACCAACGTATATAATCACCCGGAACAGTTCCATTAAGATGCATAATTTACGTCTTACTCGTTAATTTAATCTACGTTTGTTGAGTTTTTTTAAGTTCCCCCTCTTGACATTTACATCCACAAGTTGTAAATAGTGTGACTCTTAAATCACGTAGGACTATGATGTCAGAATCTTTACAAAATAGAATGTCTACTTAAAGAAAAAATACGAAAGAATATAAAACTAAAATGAAAGACTATTTTGGTCCATGTTTTCTTACCAGTGGGTTTCGTAGGTCTAGTCTTCGCGACTTTGTTGTCGTCAATTATAAATTTCTCAGTAAATCCCAGTCGTTTCATGAAAGACGTGTACAGTAAATAAAATTAAGGGTGTAGTACACTTCACCGGATCTACACTCACACTGAAATTTCCGTCTGAGGAACCCAAACTTAGAGTTGTTATCTAATTAAAGACTATATAAACCATAACATCAATCTTGTACATTTTCCAATATACATAAAAGGTTCATTGGACAAAGTTTATACGTTATCTAACTCGGATTAATCTTCTCGAAATTTTATTTTTACATGGACATTCTAATTCTAGTCTTATAAAAAATTCTTACCTCTCTCTCCATCTTAGATCACCATAATTACTTTCCGATCATCTCAAAGAGATCCTCCCTTACGTGGCACCGTGACACCTCCCCAACCATGTGATCCCCACAACCCTATTTAAACTGGGCGATGGACAAAAATAATTATTTCAAAACAAACTTTGTATCGATGAGAGTAAACAATTCAAAACAAACGTCAACGGAAACATTATGTTGTCATTTTAATTCATCGACACTGTCTCCGGATACACGACTTTTCGGATTTTCTAAACCATAGCCCGAGAAATAGAACGTAAGTGGTCGAAGACCATCACCTTTCTAGAACTAAAATATTTATCTGTGTGGATCTTAATTCGGACCGAAAAGAACAACACTCATATTCGAAACTGTGTAGGAAATTGGAAAGACTTAACATTATAGGTGAACTTTTTACACTTATCATTACTCTAAATTACTCTATTGCGTACATTTTCAAGAACCATCTATTCTCTAAAAGTTAAATACAATGCAAACTAAAACCACTTTCGAGAGTCTTCCCTTGTCAAAAAGAAACGGGGAAGTTAAAAATACTTGCAAATTGTCTGACAAATTGTTATAATGATCCTCTAGTTACTGTCTTATTTTTTCAAGGTTGTGAGTTTATTCTTATATTACCACTATCAATTTACTTCCTAATTCTGTAATGTTTAATGTTTGACTAAACAGAGAGGTTTGCTTTCCATCTTTGAGACCTTTTTAATGATAGTGCATCTCCTTTCTCGTGAAAAAATTTACCTTTTTGACTAATGTCTACTATGATTATATGAATCTTTGTATATATATCTGCACATAAATGTACGTATGACTGTTTTCTGATCGTCGCATCATTTCCAAATAATTCTTTACATTTCAGGTCCTACTTTTATATTTTTCCGTCATGTCAACCCAAAATTTTTAAGTTTGGACTCAAAGAAATCTCGTTAGTGAACGTCTTTGTTATGTCCATTAAGATTTTAAGAATTTTTAGTATTAATAACAATCATCCTAATGGTCTACTTTTAGTTTATTAATCGAGATAGTATAACCAACGTTATTTCGATGAAACCATTATCGTCATTTAATGTCTATCAAGATCCCTGGACTGTCTCAAAATCGATCATCACGACTCGTCCTTAACAAGTTCCAAATATCATAGAAACAACATCATTCATCCTACAAAAATATTAATGGAAGTACAATCTCCATTACTTTAACTTTGGGTTTCCCAAATACAATACTATAAAGACTCTCGTAAACCGTAGGATAACTTTTTAGGAAACACAAAATTGGGACAATTACCACATAAAAGACTTACTTCACTAAGTATTATAAAAATTCAATCCATATACCTGTCCTCTTAAAATGGTATCACAATAGGTCATATTCTTTTCTGATAATACAAACTGACTATGACAAAAATATATCATACAAATAATGACCACAGAAATTGGATGAATTTGAATGACCACACAATCAATGAGTCAGCAGAGGCTGAGAAACGTTAGGGTACCTGACATCGGGTGGTACGAGGAGACAGGTACCCTAAAGGATCCGTTCCTATGACCTCACTCAACGGTAAAGAAAGAGGTCCCATAGAAGGACTGGGTCCCTAACTTGAAAGGAAATCTAGGAACTTTATATATCGGGATTTATAAGGTTCCTAGACTTCCTTTTACTTACAAGTTATCATGAATCGTAAGTGACTTTACTTAAGATTAGTAAAGTAACTAATTCTACAACCATTAAATTTCGATACAAAGGTCCATGTATCCCGAAGGGTCCACCGTGATCACCATTTCTTGGATGGACGTCCTCTGGATTTTCTGAGTCCAAACTAGGGACCCAGTCCTTCTAGGGGACCTCTTCTCACACCGTTGGGTGAGGTCATAAGAACGGATCTCTTAGGGTGTCCGTCTCCTTTGACCACCCGATGTCAGGAAACCCAACGTTGTACTGACTTCACTGTGTGATCCATGTATGTTAGAACCTTAAGATTATGACAAGATTACTCAAATGAGACCATAGTATTTAATATGGAAAAGTAGACGTCATTAATAGAACGGAACACAAAAGACAATGATTAAACCGATATAATAAGAAAACCAATCATAAAAGTTGAAAAATGAATATTGGAAATAGTCAACAGAAACACAGAACATCTGTGGTTTATAAAGAGAGCAAAAACTTCAGATCAAACTATTAGAAACAGAAGATTAACTTTACCAGATAAAGTAAATAAAACTGACTATAATTAGGATAGTAAGATGATCAATAAAAAATGAAGTGGGGAGACAAGAAACAAAGGTAAAAAGAGGAAAAGAATAGACGAAACTTTAAAAGTTGACTTTCTTTAAAGGTTGTATAGGGAAGACTCCGAAAAAGAGAAAATGAGAAAATTTTTACCAAAAGGGTCTCTAGTTTTGTAAGAAGGAACCAAAAGACTTTAAATTATATTTAACTATGAAATTTGTAATGGTTCTATTATTTACCTCATCGGAATCTTGGGGAGGACAGTAGTAGTAAAAACCATAACATCCCCGTATTTTATCTACATCTTTATTTTGAGTATTACTATTCTAAATTAAACTATTTAATACACAATATTACATATACAATATATTTCAGTCATAAACAAATCTCAATGGGTGTATAACTACGAAATAACTAGGAAGTACTAAAGTATTCAAAGATTCGACGAAAGACTCTTATAAAAAAGGACGGAAAACCACCTTCACATGACTTTGTTTAAAACGGTCAAAAACCAAGTGGACTTTTACAGAAATAAAGAGAAAATAAAAACTTACTAAATAAACGAACCGTATCTTAATATCCAAATCTCAATAAAAGTCTAAAATTTTCTATAATAAAGGAACAGAGGACCAAAGGTACTAAAGACGACATTTCAGTCAACAATCAAAATATCAAGTAAGTAACTTCATTACACAGAAAGAGAGATTGACGAAAATACTAAATCAATAAATATAATAAACCGAAACAACTCCGTATTAATTACTTATTTAAATATTCTATTTAACACGTAATACTATTAAACTACATACATATGTCAAACTTCCCGAAGAGACCACCGAGTCGGCCATTTCTTAGACGGACGTTACGCCCTCTGGACCCAAACTAGGGACCCAGCCCTTCTAGGGGACCTCCTCCCGTACCGTTGGGTGAGGTCATAAGAACGGACCTCTTAGGGTACCTGTCTCCTCGGACCGTCCGATGGCAGGTACCCCAACGGTTCTCAACCTGTGCTGATTTCGTCGAATCGTGTCGTGTATATGAAATTTTCCTAAGGACGTAGATCAATTGTGTTTACAGCGGAATGTATAATTAGAAAAAATACTCTTGTAAATTCAGAAGAGAGAGTCAATTAAAGTCAACACGTTATACCACTATTTTGTCATCAATGGTACAAAATATAATCCAGGAAATCTGGAACAAGTAGAATGTGGATTTTAAACATGGGAAAATGGATAGAGAGGGAAAATGGGGTTGAGGTCGGGGACCCTTGAAAGGATGAAAGTCAAAGATCTCAATTGAATAGGTGTCCATTCACTATGGTAAACCGAATAAAGTGAATCACATTACGGTGGTTCCATATAGGTACAATAGTCTTTATCGTCCTAGAGGAGGAAAGAGTACCGACTTATCATAAGGTAGCACACACACACACACACACACACACACACACACACACATTTTGTAGAAAAAATAAGTAAACAGGTAATTACCTACGGAGCCAACGAAGGTATAGAACCGATAACACTTATTACGACGTCACTTGTACCCTCACGTCTATAGAGAAACTATAGGACAAAAATAAAGGAAACGTATATATGGGTCTTCATTTCAACGTCCCAGTATACCATCAAGACAAAAATTAAAAAACTCTCCAGACGTATGACGAAAGGTATCACCGATATCGACAAATGTAAGGGTGGTTGTCACGTTTTCCCCAAGGGAAAGAGGTGTAGGAACAATTGTGAATGGAAAATGAAAAACTACTATCGGTAAGATTAGATTGTCCACACTCCACTATTAGAGTACCAAAACTAAACCTAAAGGGTCTACTAATCACTATAACTCATGGAAAAGTAAAGGGACAACCGATAGTCATATAAAAACCTTTTCACCGATAAGTCCATGAGTCGGTAAAAAAATTAGTAAAAAAAAAGACAACTCAATATACTCAAAAAATACATAAAACTTATAATTGGGGTATAATCTCTCTACTAAACGTTTATTAAAATGTGTAGTGTATCCAACGGAAAAGTAAAGCAACCACCAAAGGATACGACACGTTTTCCAAAAATCAAACTACATCGGTGTGTGATCAAATAAAACGAAACCATTGAAACAAAAACCATAGTTTAGGTTTTTTTAGTAACGGTTCTGGTCAAATTACCTCGAATGGGGTTTGGGAAAGAAGATACTCAAAATACCAAAGTCCAAAATGTAAGTTCAGAAACTTAGTAAAACTCGACTAAAAACACATATCATATTTCATCCCTAGGTCAAAGTAAGAAAACGTACAATGACAGGTCAAAGAACTCTTGGCAAATAACTTCCCTGACAGGAAAGGGGTAACTGAGAAGGACCGAAGAAGCAGTATTCAATTAACTGGTGCATTCTCACAAAAAACAAAAGAAAAAGACTCGACAGACAAGTCAAGATAACTAGAGTCACAGAAAAATACAGTCATAGTATGGCAAAACTAACGGTATCGAAACATTACATAAAAGTTTAGTCCTTTACTCTACGGAGGTCGAACCTAAAAGAATTCTAGTGAAACCAGTAAACTCTATAAAACACCAAGATATGTGTCTTAATAAACAAGATAAAGACACTTTTTTACTTCAGTTTTAACACTATCCCTAACGCAACTTAGACATTTGACGAACTCATGATACCGGTAAAATTCTTATAAATTAAAAAGGTTGGACACTCGGAACTTCTCGAAAGGTAAACAATCAACAGAAGTTAAGTTAAAGAAAGTATTCAAAGAAGTGACTTGTCTAGAAAGTGGAACAACAAATTTAAATAAGGATCCATAAAATAAGAAAAACTATGTCAATAGTTATCGTAATAAAAGAATTGAAAGACTATCAAATAATAATCAAATACCTTTACACTTACTATAAACATATAATTAAAACATAAGACGTCCAAATATCTAAATAAATAATCAAGATTGTGAAAAAACCACCAGAGATCCAAAAGATATACATTATGATACATTAGACGGTCATTACAGTCAAAATGAAGAAGGAAAGATTTACTTATAGAATAAAGAAAACGAACGGATTAACAAAACTATAGGTCACAACTTATAAGTACTACTCTTACCACCAAGAACAGAGTAAGAACTAGAATCTCCTTTTGGAAAGTCGAAAAATAACTCGCACTACAAAGACACCCGAACAGTATATACCGGAAATAATATAACTTTATACAAGTGGGGATATGGACCAAACAACTCAAAAATAGTACTTACCTACAACTTAAAACAGTTCATGAAAAGACACAGGAACCTCTTCTAGTATATAAATAGGAAGTCAAATAATTACATTACATAACTATGTTAGTTAGTTACTAACTAAACGTCTACAACTTCGTAGAAATGTAGGGACCTTAATTTAGGGCGAACTAGTACCACACACTAGGATAATTGCATAACAACTTAGACCGAACGATTATAAAACAACCCCTTAAAATGTAGAAACAAACAGTCATATACCACAGATATGAAAATCACAATAAACCAAAAATATAGACCAATTATGACCGAAACATGTTATAAAGAGTGACAATCTTAAAGGTAAAAAAGTATCTAGTGAAGAGACCACTTTAAGAAGTAAACAGTAATTTAAAACTTGTAAAATTACGTTCAAGAAAATTACAAATACAGACTATAGAAGTCACAACTCTAGGTGAAACTTAGACAAAGACGACTGAAAAAAGAAAAGAGAAAATCAAAGTCTATAAACAAGAAAGAAGACAATGTAGACTATTCAAAACAATCTATGATCCGTAAAATATACTGTTTAAAATCTTCTGGACCAACTACGAAAGAAAAAGTTCTATGTTAAATGAACAGAAACACCTGTCAGCTATTCTCTCCTGAGTAGAACTAGGTCGGTTTTTAAACACATTATTTATAAAGATTCCGATTTATTGTCTTGTAACCAGAATCATGTCGTCAAGAAAACTTCTACTTTAAATGATGCAAACAACTCTGAAACATTCCCGAATGTTAAACCCAAAACAGAAGCACTTCTTGATCAAAGGCAAAGAGGAAAGAGAATACAACGTCGGGAACGTCCCAAAAAGTCGACCTTTGAAGTCACACATGTCACCGAAGCCGACACAACAAAGGGGTCGAGACCCCCTGACATCTTCCGAGACCCGGAGGTGAAGATGAACTGGAAAGTACGTCACGACAAATACTCAACTGTCAATGGAGGTCCACTTTTGGTCACACCTTACATCCTGAGTGGAATCACATAAAGATGGAAAGGACCCTACAACCAGTACAAACCGGCGAAGAGTCACAGAGGTCAGTCGACGAATAAATGGTTAATTAACTCAAAATAGACTAAAAATCATCACAAGAATAACCATCCCAATAAGAGTATGTTAGAGGAGAAAGTATTCATAGCAACCGTATATCAAAACAAATTTTTAAAGAAGGGTCCACTAAAAATAGTAACGAAGGATTGACGTGTTGAGGTCCTCTGTCGTGAGTATAGAATTAGATATATTTGTCATAGGAAACCTCAACATGTCTTCTTACGAGGACATTGACATTCCAAACTCTCGACAACAGCACGACATCTCTTAATTTGACCACCACCTGAAATATCATAGTTATCTCAATTTGGTCTACCTCTTTGCTTCCTTTAGCAACGACCTGTTATCTTATTGTTTTCCGACTTTCCGAACTCCGTCAATTAACCTTTAACCAAAATTCCAGTGTAAACAAGATTCTATGATTATTTGAGATATCTTTTAAAAGAATTCAGATTTATTATCTTTTGAGAGGAATGATATCGTCCAATAATAATAATAATAAAAAAACCATTACTGTAAATAGTATAAAAGCTATTTCCGTCTTTTAACGGTCATTAAAGTCATGTTTTTAGTGATAATCACAAAAAATATGTCATCACAAAATATCACCTTATAAGAAGTTTGTTAGGATGGGGTAGGTAAAAAAGGATTCGGGAACGCACAGAGAGTAAAAAGAGATTTTGTTTCTTTTTTTCATATAGGTCGAGAAACAAAACATACATTTCAACAAAACTATCATAGTCTTTGGAAGTATTTTGAACGACAAGAAAAGACAATAAACCCGATACCATATTTCTAGGGGTCTATAGGGATTAATAGAAACCTCTAGCACAATGACCAATGACAGGAAGAAAGAACACCTCTTTTTCATGTTAGTTTCATACGACACCAGAGACTGGGACATAAGACAGTCGGTCTCCTTCACTTTCGAAATCACACATAAAGGAAATACGGGGAAGTCCATCCATCTACCGTCGTATATAGAAAAGATCTGGTAGAAGTCAAGATTTCGACTCACGAATAAGAGATCCACCCTTTTCTTTCACAATTGTTGAGAACGAATCCAAAAACAAAGAAAAAAAGAAAAAGAATTTAACACTTTCACAAGTAATTTGTTCTCTTTTTCTGACTGAAAATTTGAACACCAATACAATGAATTGGTCATAAATCCTCTTTTGACCATCTAATAACCAATTTACGTGTTCTTTGTTTCTTAACTCTCTTTCGTCCGGCCAAGTGTTTGAGACCCTTCATTTCCCAAACCTTGGACTAAAAGAAGGTAAAGAGAGAAGAGAACCGAAACGGAAAAGTCCTTTCATGTAAGAGACGACCTAACAAAATTATCGAAACATTATTGGGGAAACAAAAACTCTCATTGAATTACGAAAAATCTAAAGAAGAATTAGAAATGAAAATTTTATAGGTGGATAGTACCCGAAGGTTCCTAAATACACAAAAATGATACACTTCAAAATTCCTTTACGAAATTATATAGGGAATCAATCTCTTTCCCCATTATTCTTCTTTCCTTCTGTTCCTTAAATAAGTGGTACTTAGTCACGGGGTTTAGTCCTAAATAAAAACACAACATTTATAACTAAATATCGGATTCAGAATATGATTTCTTCCATATGTTTGGGTTCTTCTTAATTATAATGGTAGAAGAAACACTTATCATTAAAATTTTTTAGAGATATTTAAGAGTCCATTATAACTCTGTTTTTAAGTATAAATCTTTTAACGTCCTTGTATTCATTATCCATAGAAAGATTTATTTACCCCTATTTATTTTGTAAAAGTCAATCTTAGTGTCTTAGGTTTTAATTATTTTTAATATTTGAACCTCTATAAACATCCTCAAAAAGTTTATAATCTACAGTCTAATTAAGTTGGTAGTAAACATAAATAGTACGGTGATATTACAATAAAAAATAAATTTTATGAGAACTTTTATTACAGAAGGAAATTCGTACTAATCCTACTTTTAGTAGAATTTTCTAAAGTTTCGAACATCCAACCCCTCGTTAAACCGTAAAATTTAATTATTTTGCCTATCTATAATTTCTTTTATTTAAAAGAAACCAGTCTCAGAGACAAACTGATAAAAAATGTAAAATTTATTTAAAATTTACAAATATTCGTTTATAGACCAGTAAACCGTAGAACAATTTAACATTTTTATATCAAATTATTAATTGTCTTATTCAATATTTTTACATCAACTAGAATAACATACGATTAACAAATGGTTTTGGTAATAATCTTTTAATATTGTAAAATTAATTTATACTCCCTTCCATAGTAATATTAATCCCTCATACGAAAGATATCAAGTGATAAATAACTAGGTACTTATAAAGTAAGTAAATAAAGTCCTTAAAACGAAATATAAAAAGAACTAAACATTATCAACTTAATCACCTTTTACAGTTGAGAGAATTTTATGGTACTCTCCTATTCATCACACCAAGGGTAACGTGTCTTTTCCATGACTCTAAATCTCTCCAGGTCATTGAACAGATTCGTCTCTTAATAGGGAGGACGGTCTCCACACAAACCCAGGTAAAGACAGATACGGACTCAGTCATACGAAAGACATGAATAGTTCAATGATAAACTGACAAACGTGAAATGGGACTCCTTCTAAAAAGTCGTCAAATTTTTTGTCAGTTTGTAGGTATTTTAGAGGTCTCTTTAGAATAACCTAGAGGACTAACCATTTAAGTATGAACCGACAAAAGTAAAAATTAACTTAGTCGTATAAAAATCATCAATTAGATTACATTTCTAACAGTTTTATGTACAATATTTTCGTAGTATCTTTCAATCTTTATAAAATCTTTCATATATGGACGACCGTTAGTGTGTGACATCCGTCATGATAGAGATGTAACAAAGATACACTCTTTTACTCTCTAATAAAAGAAAGAATTTATTAGACATTGATAATCGTATCTCAAATACGTTGATTAGTAAACACCGTGTCAAGACTTCAATGTAGAAAATTTGACAAAAATCTACTTCATCTAAGTCCATTAAAAATCAACTAAGAAAACATAGATAAAAATATACTTCCCCCTTTTGATTATATAATTGACGTAAATTCCGATACCCCATTCAATGTCTTCACCCTTTCCTACCCTCTCTTAAAGTTATTTCCTGTACAACGGTCATAAGTCCTCTCCTTTTATTTATCACAAATCGCCAGGTCGGTTGAGAAGACGATCCTTCTACGTAATAATAATAAGGTTAATCGAGGATAGATTATCACAACGATCCCTAACTACAGTCTATCTTGGAAAGGTACCTCAATAAACGTATCTAAAAACCGATTGTTTCTTATCTTCATCGATCTCCTGAACCAACGTCCATCGAAACTCATAATTATTTAGAGAAATATCAAATCAAATTAGAAGAATATATTAGTTAGAATTTCATATGACTCATGAAGTTAATAAATAACGATAAAATTTTTTACTAAATCCGAAATGCGATATAAATATATCTCAGTAAATAACACCTGTAAAATCTTACTTATTTTAAAGACCTTTATACATAAATCGAATAAAAACCGTTCTTATCGGTTTTTATCACACTTTGACTCTATTTATACTTTACTTTCAATAAAGTAATTATTCATATCTCTATTAAACAAAACAGAGAAAGGACTTTACGACCAGCTTCATCGTAGAGAACCATTTAAAAAGAAAGGAAAAAGAAAAAAACGAACTTTCCATATCACAGTCTACATATTAATCAATTATACACATTTTTTTTTTGAGATATTCTTATGGGATGACAAGATTGTTAACAGTCAAGATATACAGCATATAGGAACACGAAAATGACTCCACCTTGTTTCTTTGGAGTATGATTTAGAACTGGAACGAAGCGTCGTGGTACAGAGGACTTACATACAGGAGTAATTTAAGATATATCGACTAATAAATACTTATAATAATGTGAATCACATTTTAGAATCGTAAAATTAAAGAGACACTCTTAGAAAATCAGTGACACTCAAATTCACCAATTTACGTTAACATATTAGAGTGAGTAGAGAGTAAAAAATAGTCTACGTATATCGTTCTTTCATATCATAGGACGAAAGAATGGTTAAACGAGATTGAAAAGATCTCAAAAAGGACCATTTTCTATCCTTCCGTCTGTTTTAATAAAAAGACTCTATAAAATGGAAGTCGGCACTTGGACCGTCAGTCCACGGTCACTTTAAACGAGGGACTCTTTCGACGTAAATATAGACATAGGTTTAAATTACATATTAAGACTAGTGAGTCGTTCTCGGAACTCAGTCCATACTTCTCACTAAAAAAAAAAGGTAAGTCTATAATTAAAGGTGATCCTAAATTGTTTTGACTTTTCATGTAAAATGAACCTCTGACCTCCACTCTCATGTTATGTCATATTAGGAAAAAAAAATATATGTCATATTAGGATATTGAAGAAAACACTAAGCTAACATTATTTTAACTTCGACTTCGGGTAGGGTCTTTCACGACGATTGACATGTATATACCATCCTAAAATGAAATACGTTTTCGTTCACGGTGTACTTGGATTGGAGTCGTACACTTCAACCAATAAATCGGTAAAAGTTTTAAGTTTAGACATATAAAATCTATAGAATCAACACTAGAATCGATAAAAGTAAAAACTTTTTGTCTTTTGTTGGGGACGGTCCTCATGTCACCCCCTTCTTCCGTCTCAAACCATTCCTATAGACCTCTATGAACACTACCAGTGTTGACCCTCTCACGACGCCCGTAAATCGTCCCGACGACGATTTACACGACGTTACGTATCACGGTAGGGAATGTTTTCTCCTACCTAACCGTGTTTCGCGTCACTACACCTCCGACTGTTTGGGGAAGTGTCATCGTCTTTCTAGTGTTTATGGAGAGTACAATTAAAAGTCCGATCAGAGTATTTTTGTGTCTTTTGCCCCTGAAGACACCACCAGGTGACCAATTCTGATGCACGAAGGTGACGTCCCCCGTGTCCAAACTAGGAACCAACCCTTCGATTCTAGGGCGTAGGGCCCGGTCGTTTTTTTTTTTCGGTCTTTCATTGAATCTTTATTATCAATACTTATTTTAACGAAAGATGACTAATTCTGATAATGGTGAAACCTACATTTTAAAAGAAACATTTTGTCAACAAATAAAAGTTTTTAAAACTTCTTGTGAGTACTTAGTCAATTTTTTATTAAACAGTTCGCAGAAGAGACACGTGCCACGGAGAAGATCCGAGACTTCTACGTCGTCTCTGGTGTCATTTCAAGTACTTAATTCCTCGGATGTAGGATTAACCTCCTCGGTCCACTATTCGTTTATATACCATATTCCAATCATAATACTTTACATATTGTTTTCACCCATTCCCTATCTTTCATTACGACTATGTCAGTGTCCTCCGGAAAGAGTATAACTGTGATCTCGTCTCTAGACTTTGAGTTCGTACAGTGACTATGACCCTCCTTCTCGGAAGGTCTCTCTCCTTTCTAGCGTACGGTTCTTACACTCCACCCTCGCACGAACTATAAAAGTTCCATGTCATTCCTCCGGTCACATAGAACTCACCTTTCTCCATCCCGTCGTCATTATCCTCTATTGACTCTCGTCACTCTCGACCCTAACCTCCGCTCTGAAACAAAACAGTCCTCCAAATTAAATTTCTAACTCTGAAACCTTAGATAACTTCCTAAAGATCGTTTTAATGTGTTTGAGTAAATGTAAAAACTTCCTTTTGACTAACGATCCTTCTTATTTAAATCCCTGTTACTACCGTTGTTTTTCTAGTCAATGATCTGATAATTTTATGTCAGGGTTGTTCTACCGTCACCTATCCCCTATCACCGGCACAACTTTTCACCACGGAATATCAAACTCTCGATTGTCCTAAACCTCTACTAAACCTACACCCTATACTCTATCTTTCACTGTTCGATTCATACTGACGTTCCAAAATGTAGGACTTGACCTTCTTATCTCTATGGTAAATGACTCTCCCTCCTTGGACCTCCTTCTGAATTAAAATCCTTTTTCAATTTTTTAAAACATAGACAACTCCATGGTTAAGTCATAGGTTCTTGTCTACAATTCATCTGTATATCTACAATTCTATATCTTCAGACCTAAAGTTATCTCACCACACTCGATCTATATAATCAAACCCCGGAAATCATATTTCTACCGTGAATTTCGGTACCTTGGACTATCCTCTATAAGAGCCCTCACTCATATCTATCTGTTCTTTTGTCTAGAATTCTCTTTCGGGACATACACAACCAACGAGTCAGTACAGGCTGAGGAACGTCGGGGTACCTGACGTCGTGCGGTCCGAAGGGGTAGGATGCGATCGAGGACGTCAAACGAGTTTGAGTACAGGTAATTCAGACACTACGGTAGGTTGGTAGAGTAGGAGACAGTAGGAAAAGAGAAGGATGGAAGTTAGAAAAGTCACTCCACCGAGAAGTGCAGTCCACCGGTATCATAACCTCGAAGTCGTAGTCAGGAAGGTCGGTCATAAGTCCCAACTAAAGGAAATCATAACTGACCAAACTAGAGGAACGACAGGTTCCCTGAGAGCCTCTCACAAAACGCAATACAAGAGGAGATCCTCAAAATATCAAAGACCAGAATTTGTAAATCTAGAAATTAGGTTAAACTCAAATAAAAACACATACCACAATCTTTCACGAGATCAAAGTCAGAAGAGGTCGTGGTGTCAAACTTTCGTAGTTAAGAAATCGTGAGCCGGAAGAAATACCAGGTTGACAGTGTCGGTATACACTGATGACCTTTTTGGCATCGAAACTGATATGTCTGGAAACCGGTTCCCTATCGAGACGAAAAATTATGTGACAGATCAAAACAGTATTGAAAAGGAAGTTCCTCACTGGTAGAAAATTAAATCACCAACATCAGTAGTTGTCACTAAAACCTCGGGTTCTTTTATTTTAAACAGTGACAAAGGTGAAAAAGGGGAAGACAAACGGTACTTCACTACCCTGACCTACGGTACTAGAACAAAAAAAAATTATAACTCGGTCGAAAAAGTGAGAGGAGAAAGTGGGAGTAGTTCTTTGAGAAATCAAGTAACGAAAGACGGAAACCTCACCACAGTAGACGTATAGACTCTAACAACTATCAAGAGGGACGTTAGAACTAAGATCAAACACTCAGTAGGTCGGGCCAGTTCACTACATGAGACGTACATTTAATTTATTCGTCCCACTGTTATATGTCGGAACTACATGAGGAAAGGGTCAAAAGTAGGTCAGGTAAGTAACAAGGTGCAGACCAAGATTGACAACGAAGAACTGGACGTATGTCCAAAGAGTCCTCTGTCCATTCTACCAGACCATAAGGGTAGAGAAATTCTTAAAACGTGTCAAACAACACTAGGTACGTCAATCTCCGAAAGTGTATCAATCACTTCGGTTCGATCTACAAAAGAACCTTAATGGAACGAAAAAAGGATACTAGGTCATCTACAACCGTTAAACTAGAGACCAAGGAGACGGAAAAGTTTTAGGTCGAACATGTAGACCTTAAAGAGTCAAGTACATTACAATTTCGGATCAAACTTCCCAAAACTCGTAAGTAATGGAACGATCGTACACTTTACTCATGTTAACATACTATCAAAATTGTAAGAAACCGTAACGGGAAGAAACCCTAACCTTACTTTTGACTGCAAAAGGTCGGGACACCTGTGACGACTCAAAAAGTTTAAACCACCGTATAACTCACGTCGTGAATTGTCGTAGTAGAAAATCCTAAACGTTATCGAGTCGACCTTAAGGTAATGGAGGTGATCGAAACATGACTACAAAGGATTCCGGGTGAATTGAAGTGTCAGATCCTACAAACCGAGATCCACTCACAAGTTGGTAGCACCAATAGGTCCAGTAATTCTAGAAAAAACATTTCAAGAAGACACATAAGAACGGGGGAGAACAATTATAGAAGACGAAGACAACGAAGGTATGACAAACATAGGAAATAACACGGGTAGGAACTTACTTTCCAAGAGAACCATAGACATTAAAAGACCTTCTCTAGAGATCAGAAAGGGTAAGACATCAAAAGGAGATAAAGAAACGTAACAAGTGAACTCTTCGGAAAGAAAAGAGAGGAACTAAAGAGATCTTCAGAAGTAAGTCCACCCATATAGAAAGGGAGAGAGGAAACGGAAAGTGAAGAGAAAAGAGTCGGTAAACATTCCGGAGGAGTCTCTTGGGGAAACGGAAGAACGTAAAGAAAAAGAACCCCTACCAAAACCAGTGGTGGAGTACATGTTATAGTACACAATGTTGACAAAAAAAAATCCCGAAAAATTTTACGTTTCATTAGTAATTAAAAGCCGACGTGGCCCAGAGACACCAACACGTGTCCGAGGGAGATGAACGCCACTCGTCCCGTGAGCACGACGACCCACACCCGAAAAGCGGCGTCACCGAATGGAACAACGTCTCGTGTCCGAGGTTCTCGTACCGAAGTCACCGTCACCGACACCCGGGGCTCGTCCCGGAGACCACCACCGTGTAACCCGTCCACGAGGGACCGTGTACCTCAGAAGGACCCGGTCCCTACCTTAGACACGGTGGACGAAACCGTCCACCTAAGAATAGGTCACGCGATGGTCCTTTTAGGTGTTGACAACAAAATATTCTTTAGAACAGTATATCACATCCTCACAAAGAGTCGGAAAAATAAAGGTAATAAAGACAAGGGGAGTCCTCGGAAAAATCTGTGAACGAGGAGAAGAGAGACACTTCAATTTATGATTTCCTTATTCTAAAATAGTCCATCCTGACTAAAACCTGTCGGTGTTTAGTGACATTATCGATTCTAAAAAATAGGAGGTCCTTGGTTAAAAGAGAGAAGACCCCCGTCATGACGGGGATGACTCTTTCGTACGTCCTCTTGTTTAGGAGGGGAACACGAAAAATATATCCTCACGACACGATAGGAAACGGAAATAAAAAGGTCACTTTAAATCTTTGGCGAATGAACCGTCAAATGTTTAGTTTTCTTTCACTTTTTGAGGATGGTCATCCTGAGATGACCACTCCCTTAAAATAACCCTAACATAATTAAGATATGTAGTCAAACCTATTAACTGTAGAGATGTAATGACTCAAAGGACTAGAATTTGTATCATATCGTCGTCCTTCTTAGACCTTTGTACCCATTATATTACTACTACTCACTCATCAATTTTGAAAAAGACTTTTCTTATAAGTGTATAAATGGTCACTCAAGATTGAGACAGTACACACTTTCCCTTGTTATTAAGGTCAGAATACGTTTGAATAATTTTATTATCCATTTCTCTTTTGAGAAGGGTTGAATAAAATACACATATTGTATACAACCTATATATTGGATAGTTTCTATTATTCTTTTTCTTCCTTTTAATCTGATCAGACTAATACTTGTATCTATTTGTTGGGGATTTGTTTTAAAATCGGTTGACATAGACCAATATATATTGGTCGGACCTGTTCAATTCAAATAGAATCCTTACTTTCCAATAAAAATGTGATCTTTTAGTTAGTCATATGAAATAGTGTGATTGTCTAATCCCTTCTAGGGGTCCACATACTTCTGATGTATATAGTTACATACTTCTGCTTCTATGTTAAGTTGGAGGTAAATACATATTTGAGAATCGTTTGATCTTGATCTCTCGAAAAACTCACTCTATTTACCAAGGTTTTGTTTGGTTGTTGGTTTTTGGTGTGTGTCTTGTGTTGTGTCGTCGACATCGAACAAATTACTATTTTACAACTGGAGGTTCAACGCCCTGTTCCATAACTACGGAGACACGGGGGCATTGGTAACAATACTTTGTGTCACGATCTTTAAGATCAGATATGTCACTCCCTTCTTCTTCCTCCTTTGTCATTTTGACGACTTTATTTATTCGGGTAGTAATGAGAACACATTTATACATTTTCAGTACTACAGTACTAACACATTTATTAAATAAGTTTCTAAGAAACCCTAAAATTTTCTTTCAAATTCTTCACACTGAGATTATTTTATAAAAATTTTTAGTCAAAATGAAGATTTACCGTCGTTCGTTACGAAATCTGTCACTTTAATTACCGTCTTGATAAATATTGACTTAGTTCTTTATCCTTCAAGGACTTCCTTTAGACTGATCTTCTTCGTGTTCTGGAGATCCCCTTTTAACACTGAGAATCACCTCTCTTATACAGTCCACACAAATACAGACTCACACATACAGTATTGAACTTTAGACTAAATTTTCAATAATACCTTTATATTTAATGTCAACTGGTAACTTGTTGTGTCTAACCTTGATACGTCCTGACGAATGGATACACATAAAAGTCATCATTGATGAGGTCGCCAACCAACTTAGAGGACTACGACTCCTCGACACCCATAACTAACGGATGATACTTAATATATGTCTAATTGGGGACACAACAAGTTGCCAGTCGACATAAATCTTATTGGTTATTAAGGAAAAAATAAATAAATAAAAAATTAATTTAAAAAAAAAATCAAAAAATAAAAATTTTAAAATTTTAGAAATTAAGAATGTACGCAAGGGTTTGAGTAAATGGTATTATAGAATAAAAGCCTACATTGTGTGATCACTAAGTTATAAAATATCTAATATGAGGTAAATTTAAATATTGTTATGTTTCCGACTTAAAGGGACAGGACTTGTTATATAGGAACAACGAATAGATAAATTATGAATCATCAAACACAGAGAATTGCGGTATTGTTCTATAAGAACTTTTTCTTGTTCAACCCTATTAAACCGGTGGATCTATACCTCTCAATCATGTTTCGGTACCATTGTTTCTACACGAGTGATCATAACCCTATTTGTATATTTGGTTCTTTCGACTTATCTTCTCGGGTGTAGTCTGAGTAAGTACATACCTCTGAACTGGAGACTAATGACTCCTTTCCGGTCGAAAAATTTATTTGGTAGGACCCTGATAACTTATAGGTATGTTATTTTCATTTAAGTCTTGACACATAAAGAGACACATGTTTTTACTCAAGGTGCACCCGCTCACTGGGTGTATACTGTCCGTTTTAATATTTCGAAAATTTTCGAAATCTTCTACTATATCCTCTTACAGTAATAATGGAGTCCTAACCCTTTCTAAAGGCTTTATGTTTTGTTTTTTCGTGATTTTCTTTTCTAACTACTTAACCTGACGTAATTCTTACACCCCAATAGTTTTCAACGGCATTTCTCTTACTTTTTCATCTGAGCCTCATACTTTTCTGTAACATTATTCGTTGTCTTCGCATCGTAGTCCTTACAGACTTCCCGGTCAGTCGCTGGAAAGGGAATTCAGTCCCCACTCCCCAACCTACTCCCCTCTCTACGCGACTCCCGCAGACACACACACGAGTCTACGGGTGCAAGAAAAGAGATTCGACTTGGACACAAAAGACACGAGTAGATACATATTTGTGTAAAGAATTGTTTTTACCCTTCTTTACTTTTGATATTCGTGTCAATGCACAATAATCAAAGGATCCAATATCAAGTGGTGTCTGACCCCCTGTGCTTCCTGTCTTTCTGCAAAAGAGTATCAAGGCCTCGGACCCTCAGGTCCTGACCCTGCAGACGTCAAGACCGAGGCGACCTCCGGAAAGACGTCCGCCGGGGAACAACGACATGGGAGCGCACCAGAGCGGAGACGACGTCGTGCGTGCCACAGAGGGACCCAAAGAGTCAAGGGAGAATTATTCCCATGAGCAGTCCAACCTAATCACGGACGGGACTCGCAGGGTAAAATTGAAGTAGACGAGAGATTTCCGAAAAAGAGGTTTATGTCAGTGTAAGACTTCATGACTTCTACTCCACCCTACTCCTGAAGTTGTATGTTCAAAAACCTCTCGGTATTAAGTCGGAATTGTCACTAATACATCATTTCGAAATTTATCGTTTACCCATGAACACTAAATCTATTTTAAAGGGTTCGGTTAAAAACCTAAGTTTTCATGACATAGATTTTTTTTTTTTTTCTTTTCTTTTTAGCTTCTGTCTTCATTTCTACAACACGAGACCTCTACACACAATTTACGGAGTTTCATACCTAAATCATGAATACAATTAATACACACATATTCTAACTTTATGTAAAAAACTTTTTCTCACTATTTTTCGTTAAAGACTTAATAAAATGATAAAATGTGTTTATGAGAATTATTATTTACATATAGATTCACCTATTTATATTAAAATTTATCTAGAAAATATCAGAGCAGAAGTAGGGATTCTCCATATTTAAGATCAACCGTCTCTTAAAAAATTAGAAAAGTGACCCCTTTTTCTCCTACTTAAAATAAACCAATGTACACAGTGTCTAAAAGGAACTGAATGTCACCCTATGTAGTACTATTTGGGTAGGATTTAATTTTTATAGGCTTCAACGTGATAGAATTTCAGTTTTTCAGTATTCCACTTGGTAACATTTAACCCCTGGCATACAAAAAAATAATCCCACTCGAGATGTATCGTGTTACACACTTAAGGATTTTAAACGGGGTGATACGTTTTAGTAAGTTTCTTTTGGTATTCCCAATACGTCTCTTTACTTTTATAAGTATTTGAAACAGTCACTGTGAATTTTTCCTGTGGATTATTTTTGTCGTCGTACCAGAATGTACAATTGATCAATTCTATACGACGTTCCTTGTAACGCAAAATGGAATCTTCTCTGGATTTTAAAAGAGCACCTTCACTCATAGGTCTTCCCAACGGAATACACTCAATAATGTTCACTACCCTCCTCTCAGTGCACTTTAACCTCCCTTTTAAATTATGGTCGACACCTACTTACACTGAATATTGTGAATACTGTTCAACTCCATCGACCATCTACAAACTGTCACACATAAAACACATAAGGTCATACCGAACCCACTTCCAAAATAACAAGTAGAACCCAAAGAACGTCTATTTTAGTGTATATTTGTTTGTGTTCTCGGAACGATACCAGTTTAACAACGAATTACATAGTCAGTATAACCTCGTATAAACACGAAACTTTTTCGTAACATCTTCTCGAATGACATGACTTAAGCACCACAGTAAATATCGGGGTAGAAAAGGAGAAATGTACACAACATCCCTAAGAGACAAGAGAAAAATGACTTCAAAACTTTACTGACGGATTATACACTGATAATGCATTGGAGAATTCACAGAACCACTTAAAATTAAAGAAGGGCCGATTATTTGACCCACCAAACTCACACCTGAGTCTCAACACGAACTCGGACCGCCTACTAGGGATACCATGTATCTTCTCGTAGTCAAGAAAACAAAGTTTGTTCTAGTAATACAAGTCACTGGAGGGAAAAAGACCATAACGGTGGTCTCATGACAATTCAGGATTGGACTTAGTCATAACTTTTTCGTACACCTACCAATACAAAACCCCAGGAAGGGGAAGGAAACAACGAAAAATAGGTGGCACTGAAAAAGTAAGGTTTCGAAGCGTCGTTGTCCGAAGGTCTTCAGAAACAAGAAAGTAGAGGGAACTGACCTGATCAGATAGGTCTCCTCCCTCTCTCTTCCTTTCTTGAGACTCCCATTTACTTTACCGAAGAGGAACAAGAGGACTGGAGGACGGTGTCGAAGAAACCTAGTGAAAGTTCTGAGAGAAGAAGTACGGGACCCGACCTTTTAGTCAAAAGGGAGTGTCGAAAAGAGAAAGATTGGAAAGTCAGATCCGTAGGGGGAAACAAAGAGGACAGGAGACACGTGTGTAAGGACAATTTTGTGCATAGAGTAACAAGACCCCAAAACGTTTCAGCCGAAGAGAGACACTTATTTAACGTATGAAGAACTCCCGTGTCTGGTATGGAAATAGTAAAAATGTATCGAGTCACGAACCGTCACCATCAACCTACTCACTTACTTACTTACCTACTTACTCCCCTCTAACTCCTCTCGACAAGTACACTAGGATAACAAACATACAAGGAGAGTAAAACTGATTTTATGTATTAGAGATCCATAGAACCGGTGAACTTGAAATTATAATACTTAGTCTGAACACGTAAGTTCGAAAAATGGTCACGGTATTATTTTAAAAACAAACAACTTGGTCTCTAAGACGTGGTAGACAAACAAAAAAAAGAACTAAAAACTTCTTACAAAACAAAAAACGACGTTTACTCGTACCCATTAAACGTTGAAATCCTAACTCAAAAATAGACTATTATCTCATCATTTTAGGACAAAAAGTCGAACGATGACACTTGATGTTTGTTAATCAAAACTGTTAAAGTCTATAAATATATAAATATTTCACCTTATTTGAGTATTTTCCCCTCATATCAAGAAAATTCTATTATTCCCTTTAACAATACCGAGTCAAGAACTAATAATAACGTTGACATTCATTAAAAACTTAATGAAAATTCTGAAAGAAAAAGAATGTCCTGGAGAAACAACAATCTGTACTTAACCGGTAGTACTCTGATCGACGGAAATACCCGTAATGTTACAATCAACCTTATTGACCTGACAAAATATGAGTTGATTAACCGTAGTAGTGTCATTCATACAAAAATTACATTACATAAATACTTGTATACAGGATTAATTAAGATTTTTCAATGTTTTTCAAATCTTTAATTTCTCTTTGAATGAGTATCAGTAAATATATCATGGTAAAAACATACGGACACATTAATATCAATATTAGTCACATGTCTTACATGTATATTAAAACATAGGACGAAAATTTTTAATCGAATCAAAATATACCGATGTTTGAAGTACAAATATCAAAAATTATCAAACTATGTGACAAATCACTGATGTAGTATAAAATTAATTAGTAAAAAGACAACTAGTCATAGATGATACGTCAAAAAAGAGATATAATGTTTATCGAGAAACTTGTAGAGATAAAAAGAGAAAATTGATGATTAAATTCCATTCAAGGTTTTTTATCTCAACGTCCATATTTGTAAAATAATCATTCATTTCCCGAAAAAAAAAACGTACACAAATAATCGGTTTCACCTGAACAGTGTTATCTTTTCTAAAAATAAAAATAAAAAATAAATAAAAAAATAAAAAATAAAAAAATTATAAAAATAAAAATGAAATAAAATGAAATGTTATGACATAACCAAAACGGTATGTAACTGTACTTAGGTGGTGCCCACATGTACGATAGGGTTTGTACTTGGGGGGGAGGGTGGAGGGAGGGGTATTGTAGAGAGACCCAGTAGGGGTACGTGGTCGGGGTTCGTACGACATAGGACGTAGCCTGTATCTGACCGCTAAACTAAGAATGTATTATCATATGTACAAAGTTACGGTAAGAGGGTTTAGTAGGGTGGGAGACGGAGAGGGAGACTCAGGTTTTCAGGCGATATGTGTAGACACAGAAAAAACGACAGAACGTGTGTCCCAGTAGTAACGGTAGAAAGATTTCAGGTATATATTCACAATCATATGACACAACCACAAAAAGAAAGACCGATTAGTCGAGGTCAAAGTAGGTAGAGTAGTCTTGCCTAAGTTTACATAAGAAAAATTGCCGACTCATTATGAGGTAACACATATACATGGTGTCGAAAGAATAGGTAAGCAGACGGCTACCTGTAGATCCAACAAAGGTACAGGACCGATAATATTTGTCGCGACGCTACTTGTAACCCCATGTACACAGAGAAAGTTAAGACCAAAGGAGCCACACATACGGGTCGTCACCCTAACGACCCAGTATTCCGTCAAGATAAACGTTAAAAAATTCCTTAGAGGTGTGACAAGAGGTATCACCGACATGATCAAACGTAAGGGTGGTTGTCACATCCTCCCAAGGGAAAAGAGGTGTGGGAGAGGTCGTAAATAACGAACGTCTAAAAACCTAGCGTCTGTAAGACTGACTACACTTCACCATGGAGTAACACCAAAACTAAACGTAAAGAGATTATTACTCACTACAACTCGTAGAAAAGTACACAAACTTTCGGGTCTCTATTTAGGTGTGTGTATACCTGTGGAATAGAAACTGTTTCCTCCGTTCTTATATGTTACCTCATTTCTGTTAGAGAAATTGTTCACCACGACCCTTTTGACCAGTTGGTGAACATTTTCTTACTTTGATCTAGTGAAAGATAGTGGCATGTGTTTTTATTTGAGTTTTACCTAATTTCTAGATTTACATTCTGGTCTTTGATATTTTGAGGATCTCCTCTTGTATCCGTTTTGTGAAAGGCTGTATTTAGTGTCGTCCTAGGAGATACTAGGTGGAGGTCTTAAGACCTTTATTTTTATTTGTTTACCCTAGATTAATTCTAATTTTCGAAGACATGTTGTTTCCTTTTATATTCGTTCCACTTTTCTGTCGGAAGACTTACCCTCTTTTATTATCGTTTACTTCGTTGGCTGTTTGTTGATTAGAGTTTTTATATGTTCGTTGAATACGTCAAGTTAAGGTCTTTTTATTTGCTGGGTTAGTTTTTTACCCGGTTTCTTGATTTGTCTGTAAAGAGGTCTTTTCTAAAAATTTTACACTTTTTATTGTGACTCTTTTTGTTTTGTTCTTTTTTTTTTGTTTGAAGGGTTTTTACAAACCTTTATGTGACGTAAAGTCTACATTTATCCGAAAGAGTAAACAATAACCACCCCCATATTTAATCATATTTCAAAAACTTCTAGTCTAACAGTCACAGATAGTCTTAAATTTTACGTGTTGGGAAAACCGGTTGGATATCTATCATAAAAAAAGTGTACACACATATAATGAACACTTTGTACATACAATTCTTTCTAAGAGTAATAATATATATTGTATTATACATATTTTCGAATTCACAAATGGTCTTATATAAGTCACTTCTTCTACGCAGTCTTGACTTGTATTTCGTCGTCATTAACTCTTTCACATAACGGCCGTATTCCTATCTACTTCGTCTTAGCTCTCAGGTCCGTATATTTGTATATAGATATACCAGTTAGTTAAAAGTTGTTCTCATCGTTCTAATGAGTTACCACCTTTCTTTTTTCAGAAAAGTTGTTTAGGACGACATTGTTGAGCCATGGGTGTACGTTTTCTTACTTCAACCCGGGAATAAAGGTAATATACATTAATGACATATACATTTAATTGAGTTTTACCTAGTCTCTGGATTTACCTTCCAGATTATAATACATTGAGAATCTTCTTTTACATCCTAATCCGTCACCATTTAGAATCTCATCCTTTATTATAGGATCTATACTATGGTTTTCACGTTTGTCTCTTTTTATTCTGATTAAACCTGAATTTTGACATTTGAAAACTTGAAGTTTCCTGAGATAGTTCTTTTACTTTCCTGTCGAGTGTATTACCCTTTTTCACAAACGTGTAGTGTATAGACTATTTCCTGAACATAGATCTTATCTAATTTTTTTTTGTTGAGTCATTAGTTTTCTATTGGATTAATTTCGTACTCCTTCCCTACATTTACCGTAAAGAACTCTCTTCCATGTTTACCTGTTATTTATGTGCTTTTCTACAAGTTGTAGTATTCAGTAGTCCCTCTACTTTTACTTTTGGTATTAATCCAATAGTGAAGAGTACGTAGGAACTACAAGAAATCAACGATTCAGAATAAGCTGAGACGTTAGGGTACCTGACGTTGGACGGTCCCGGGAGACAAGTACCCTAAAAGGTCCGTTCTTATGACCTCACCCAACGGTAAAGGAAGAGGTCCCCTAGAAGGACTGGGTCCCTAATTTGGACGTAGAGGATATAACCGTCCACCTAAGAAATGGTGACTCGGTGGACCCTTCAAGAGAGTATGGGTGCTCCTCCCATATTATTTCTATTATAGTCTCCACTCCTACGTCTCCGTAGTCTTGGGAGTATGTGACGATCACCCTTACATTTTACCCCGCATATGAAATCTTTTATCAGATTGTCAAGAAATTTTTCAATTTAATAGAAAATAAGTCGTTAAGGTGAGGATCCATATATGGGTTCTTTTAACTTTGTATACAAGTGTGTTTTTAAACATATACTTATAAATATCGTCGTAATCAGTATTATCCGGTTTTGACTTTCGTCAGGTGTATAGATAGACGACTACTCACCTATGTACTTTACACCACACAGGTATTTTACCTTATAATAAACCGAAACTTTTCTCCACTTCATACTACGTACGTTGTTATACCTACTTAGGTCTCTCGGAATACGAATCACTTCCTTTCGTCAGTGTTTTCCAATGTCTAAACATACTAAGGTAAATATACTCATGACTATGTCCTGAACATAGATCTTGTCTTTAAGTAACCCCCCTCCTTTTCAGTTGTTTACGACGACTCTGTTGATCCACAGGTGTACGTTTTCTTACTTCAACTCGGGAATTGAGTATGGTAAATACATTTAAATGAGTTTTACATGGTATCTGTTCTAAATGTATGTTACCGTATTTACGTATGTACGCGTAGGGATTGGAGAAAGTGTTGTCTCGACGATGGCAATGGGATCTTGCAAGAAAATACGGAGAATAGTTATCTAGTTACACGACACTTCTTCGTCGTAACTAGACCAATAAAAAGGTAGTATCTAATCTTAAGCAATATCTTGAACTGAGCATAGGTAAATAGATACAGAAGAAAGAAAGTCGTATTACAAAAAACTAAGTAGGTACAAAATGTACATGACTATTAAAGAAAAATAATGGCTCATATAAGGTAATATACTGACATGGTGTTAAACAAATATGTAAGATAATTATCTGTTGATTGACCAGACCAAGGTATTAAACCATTGATAGTTATTTTTACGATACTTACAAGAACAAGTTCATAAAAACACCTTTGTGCAAAAGTATAGGAACCCATTTATAGATCCTCTTCTTAACGACCAGTGAATTCTATCCAAATAGAAAATAAAGTATTCTTTGACGGTCCGGAGAAGGGGTTCACTAACATGGTAAAACGTTAGAGTGGTTGTCACATACTCTTAAGACCAATGAAAGTATGAGTAGTTATAAATAACAACGGTCAGAAAAATTAACGTGGACAAGTCAAGTCAAGTCAACGAGTCAGCACAGGCTGAGAAACGCTGGGGTACTTGGTGTCGTACGGTCCGGAGGGACAGGTAGTGGTTGAGCGTCTCAGGTGGGTTTGGGTACAGGTAGCTCAGTCACTACGGTAGGTTGGCAGAGTAGGAGACAGTAGGGGAAGAGGAGGACGGGAGTTAGAAAGGGTCGTAGTGTCAGAAAAGTTTACTCAGTCGTGAAGAGTAGTCCACCGGTTTCATAACATCAAAGTCGAAGTTGTAGTCAGGGAGGTTACTGGTGGGACCTGACTGGAGGAAATCCTACCTGACCAACCTAGAGGGACGTCAGGTTCCCTGAGAGTTCTCAGAAGACGTTGTGGTGTCAAGTTTTCGTAGTTAAGAAACCACGAGTCCGAAGAAATATCAGGTTGAGAGTGTAGGTATGTACTGGTGACCTTTTTGGTATCGGAACTGATCTGTCTAGAAACAACCGTTTCATTACAGAGACGAAAAGTTATACGACAGATACAACCAGTATTGAAAGGAAGGTTCCTCGTTTACAGAAAATTAAAGTACCTACGTTAGTGGTAGACGTCACTAAAACCTCGGGTCTTTTTATTTCAGTCGGTGACACAGGTGACAAAGGGGTAGATAAACGGTACTTCCCTACCCTGGTCTACGGTACTAAAATCAAAAGACTTACAACTCGAAATTCGGTTGAAAAAGTGAGAGGAGAAACTGAAACTGACAAGATATATATCCAAAATTATTATTTGTCAACAAAATTTAATGTAAAGGAACTACTGACTACTATAAATTGTGAAGAAGTACACGAATAACCAGTAAGTACCTAACCTACTACAGACAAATCTATATGGAAACAATAATAAGTCAGCGAACTATATAAAAGATTATAGAGAACACTAAATAGATTACTACAACTATTCATTGCACTATAATTAGTATAAGGACACCTGCTCTTATCTAGAAGGGGATTTTAGAAAAAAGAGACGGAAATATGAGTAAGTATTAATAATGAAATATCAGGTAAGTATTCAACTCAGATTTAACGGTCTAATACGAACGTAAAAATTTAAAGACGAAAACTCAAAAAGGTTTAGTATAAATATAAAGGACTTTACTTCAAAGAGACTAAAGGGATTAAAGGACACCAATTACTGACCTTTACCTGTAAACTATCGTAACGACAATTCTGATGTTCAATGAAGACTCTCAGTAGTCCGAATATCGACTGTCATTGTTAAAGGAAGAGTGGATTCGTCAGGATCATCGAAGTCTTTTACCCCAAACCGTCGTATCCGAAGTTCTAGTAAATTCTTAAAGACGAGAGTTCGAAAACATAGTGAAGACTCAACCTGTATTTTGATAAATAGTATAGACTAAGTGAAGACTCAACCTGGATTTCAATAAATATATACACATATATATATATATATCAATAAATACGAAAAAGTTCCTATATGTCATAATCCAAGGGAAGACACAAAGTCTGATGGTCATGTAATTATAATTAAAAGTTTAACATACAAGAGAAAACGATATTATAACTTGGAGTAAAGTAACAGAAAGAATTCTATCCCTATAACCAAAATTCCAACACCGTAAAGATTTTGACTCACACACAAACAACGAGTCAGTACGGTCTGAGAAACGTTGGGGCATCTGACGTCGGACGGACCGAGAAGACAGGTACCATAAAAGGTCCGTTCCTATGACCTCACCCAACGGTAAAGGAAGAGGTCCCCTAGAAGGGTTGGATCCCTAGCTTGGGCCCAGAGGACGAGACGTCCGTCTAAGAAATAGCCGACTCGATGGACCCTTCGGAGACTCATCTTTAAGATAAACAATTTATTTCGAGAGAGGGTTTCAAAGTAGAGAAAGACATATGTATATCATATCATTTGTCCAGAGTACACATGTCTTTAATTTATATACACTTTGTAAACTTTTTCTTACGTTAATAATTCTCTGTCTTATGTAAGTAAACGATCAAATCGGAAATCAGTGACGTGAAGGAGAACTTAGATTTAGGGCTTTTTTTTTTTTTTTTTCATTTAAAGTTAACGTAAATGGACCCGAAAGTACCACATGAAGTTCATGGTGATAAACTTCTTTTTTTAAAAAAAAGCAAAGATCTTACGTGTTGATCGGTGTGACTATATTCTAAGAAATCCCGAATTAATATATTTTAACAATACGTAATTAACAAATTAAAATTTAGATTACTTAACTAATCATAAATTTTATCATAAATCACAATTTTAATTTCAAATTTTACTTCTAAAAACGAAGGAAAGAAATATTTTAAACGAACGACAAATATATAAGGTAAACGATCAGGTTGGACATCAATGACATGAAGGAGAACTTAGATTTAAGAATTTTTAATATCATTTAAAGTTAACGTAAATGGACCTAAGAGTATTCCATGAAGTTCATGGTGAGAAAAATTACTTTTTCAAAAAAAAAAAAAATTAAAGGTCTTACGTGATGAAGGGTGTAACTAAATTCCAAGAAATCCCGAATTAATATATTTCAACAATTACGTAAGTTATAAATTAAAATTTAGATCACTTAATAAGCATAAATTTTATTTAAATTACAATTTTAATTTCAAATTTTATATCTAAAACGAAGGAAAGAAATATTGTATACGGAGGACAAATTAAATTACTTTTTTTAACTGTGATGGATATCCTATAAAGTGTAGACCTGNTTAAAGGTCTTACGTGATGAAGGGTGTAACTAAATTCCAAGTAATCCCGAATTAATATATTTCAACAATTACGTAAGTTATAAATTAAAATTTAGATCACTTAATAAGTATAAATTTTATTTAAATTACAATTTTAATTTCAAATTTTATATCTAAAACGAAGGAAAGAAATATTGTATACGGAGGACAAATTAAATTACTTTTTTTAACTGTGATGGATATCCTATAAAGTGTAGACCTGTAGAAAAACAGTGACAGTCTTATGTACCTAGAGAGAAATCTTACACTTTCATCACTACTTTTAAACAGTCCATCGTATTTTTTCTTTTCCTCCCCTTCCTTAGAACCATTTAAGTTAGGAAGGTAACTACACAAAGAGGAAGGGGATGAGGACGTGGGGTTTCTGGTTCTATGTAAAAACCTTTTGTAACCATCCTCATAGTTAAAGATAGTTAAAGATGGTTAAAGATAGTAATATCTTTAATACATTAATGTATCAAACTTTATGTGTTGTTTGTTCGTCTTGTTTACGATAAAGATGAATCCAAATCTAACTTCAAAACTCCTTCGATGTACAATTAAAAACCATTAAAAAAGGGTAATAGACGGGAATGAACCTTTTTATTTTGTAAAGGAAGGACATATTCTCCTTTTCAGGGTAGAAAAATGACTATCATTTTCCATTGTCCAATTAGTATCAATTACTATTAGGTCACAGTAAAATCTGGATCATTCTGTTTAATACAATGGGTCTATTTTATTAATCTTTAATGAATTTAAATTTTTATAACCTAAACACTAGGGTAAAGGTTCCAATTTTCTAAAGTTGGGTCGGTCTACAAAGATACTTTATCTGATTAGAATTTGGGTTAAAAGTTCCTAATGGAAACTAATAAAATCTGAATTAAAATTTTTTGTTCCAAATTTATATATAAGAACGAGGAAAACTGATTTTAATTATAACTCCCATTTTCACAAAAGTTTCAAACGAAACTTTGTAAGAAATAAATCCCTTGTCTAATAAGATTAATAAGGAGTGAATCTGATAAATCGGAAAAACAAACAAAGACTTACTTTACCTATCACTACAATAATCACATTAACGACAACAGTCATAAAGAATGGTACGTCACCAAGTGTGTGTCGGTTCTTATTACAGGTAAGACTACTCGTGGTTATGATTATCACGACCTACTAACATAATCGGCACAAAAGTCAGTGACCCGAACCTCTCTCAATTAGTTCTTCGGCCATTGTCGACCATGTCGCGGAAGACCACTCCCAGACTGTCACTCGATAACATGTGGTACTGTGACAAGACTGTCAAATAGAGTTAAAACATATGTGCGTAAAAATAAAAGTCCCGTGGCACCTCAAACACATTTTCGACTTCGAAAACTACCACAGAGACCTCGAATCACGAAAAGAGTCAACACCACTCCAACTCCCATCCGACCCCTTCTATATAAACCAACGTCAAAACATTTTCCGAAATTCAAGGGTTTCTTTTTTTAAACTCGAAAAATATAAACCAGAGTGTCCATGATAAAAACCTGGTGATGAATTTGAGGACTCCGATCGAATCTCGTTTCGAAAAGTCTTATTTTCCTCTTATACAAAAGGAAGGATTTAAGAGTGAGTACTAATGGATTTATTTGTATCTGTCTGAGTGTCTACGTCCTCACTGAAATTAAAATTGAACTAATACAAAATGTCACTTTTCATAGAATACAAGTTTTACAATTTAATCGAATTTACTCTAATAGATAATCCTATCTCAATCACTTGAATGGACGGAAAATCTGTACATGGGTTTTTACATCAGGATTCTGAATATTACTTTAAAACGCTTCATAGGGGACTTAGTTACGCTACTTAATTCACAAGTCATGTTAGAGACATGTTTAATACAAACGAAATGAGTCGAGATTCAGTCTTAACGTTTATACCTATAGTAACGGTTAATACGACTTGGATCGAGTGAATGTAAAGATATTTCCCTCAAGACACGTTGTAAAACAAAAGGAAGACTTAATATAAAAGTAAATTATTTTTGCTTCATACAAAGATTATGTCGTAAAGATTAATATTATAATGTCCTTCATAGACACATCGAAAAATTTTGGATCTTTTTAGTAATTTTAAATTTTACAATGAAGCATATACGAAAGTCATAGTATAAGATTATAACCGATATTATAAAGAAACTTAAAACCTATGTCATCTCTGGACACACCTTTGATCCAAGTGAGATCGTTTTCTTAATCAAATTTATGTATGATTCAATGTAACGGATCATTATCCTTTCGAAAGAAAGATTTTTACGGAGGATCGTAGTACTAATAATACACACCTTAACCTAACGAGAAATCATATTTTGACAAGACACACATTTACATAAATATAATGTAGGAGAGAGAAATCAGTCACATTAATTAATTGAAAGACTATTCTAATTTTCAGTAAATTTTGTTGAATCTAGATAAAGACATGAAAATTTTTATCCTTATCGTGGAAAATTAAAAGAAATCCGTACTGATTAACGAAGTCACTAATTCATCTACCGAAAAAAAAAACCATTCCTTCGATTTGTAAATACTCAAAGGGAAAATTAACACTAAAAAGGGTGAAATAACAAAGTACAAGACTTAGGTGTACTTAAAAATGAGACTGAAATGTTGAATGTCCTAACCTTTTTTGTCACTTGAAATATCAATTGAACCATATAGAAAAAGGTGTCACTAAGAATACAAAAAGAGACAGTGTAAGACAGCGATATAATGAATGAGGAGTTTAGGTTCGGTTTCCCCGTGTAATCGGGTAGAAGATGACTATTTTTTAGAAGAATTTTCATATTAAAACATAATTTTTACATTCCCATTAACTGGAACTCAACTAACAACTAAAGTTTGTATTCAAAAGTCGACAAAATTGGGCACCACCTAAGTACAGTTACATACCGTTTTGGCTATGTCATAACATTTCATTTTATTTCATTTTTATTTTTAATTTTTTTTATTTTTTTATTTTATTTTATTTTATTTTATCATAAACCGAATGAATATACAACAATATATACTAGCAGGAGAGACTATAGAAGACATATAAAGACATATTAATAAAGAATATATAAATTGACAGTGATCGGATATTCGAGAAACAATGACATATTATACATGAATGATTTAAAAACTATCTCCTTATTTACTCATTTACTTAGTACCAAATACATATTATGAATAATGGATAAAAAAGTTGGTCTAATATTCAGGGAAAACCTGTAACATAAAATAAACACATCAGAAGGTGTCAGGTACAGTAAAATTAATACTTTTAACGAAAACAAATTTCTATTAAAACAGATCAATGTTAGATTATATTGACTCTATAGAGGTTCAGGATGTCATTTTTGAATCCAAACGGTAAATAACTTAATAATTCCCGAGATTGTATAATTAAGTAAACTAAGGATGTTTTTGGATCATCATCATAAACTTGTCGGTCTTTTTCCGACTAATTTTTGGACTCATCGAGTCGACCATTCCTTAGGTGGACGTCACGTCCTCTGGGACCAAGTTAAGGACCCAACCCTTCAGGGGGACTTCTTCCTTATCCGATGACTGAGGTCATAAGAACCTAAAGGGACCACCGAGTCTACCATTTCTTAGGTGGACGTTACGTCCTCTGGACCCAAACCAGGGACCCAACCCCTCTAGGGGACCTCTTCCTGTACCGATGGGTGAGGTCATAAGAACGGACCTCTTATTTATACCTGTCTTCTCGGACCGTCCGACGTCGGGTACCCCATGTTTCTCAGCCTGAGTTGACTCGCTGATTCACGTGTGTCTTGTCCTCATATCTTTAAGAAAACCTTTCTTTAAAAGTCACCGATATTTACATTCTAGATGCCGGAAGAGTCAAACCAAAGTACTAACTAATTTACAAATATACTTGAATTCTAGAGATTATTTTCTATATCGACTAGGAAACACTTTCCACCTAAAAATTTTTTTATAGAGAAGTTCACTCATTCCATCACTCAAACTGGAGTTTCTTATTCTCTCCAGATTCCAATCCTCCTTCAAAAAGAGAGAGACCTAACTTTATTTTATTTCTATTCTTTATTACAATAAAGACGGGTACAAACTAATCAAATCACGACGTTTGTATACAACTCATGGGTGAAAGACACACCAAACCACGATACTTTCTATGTTTCACTTTACTCAACGAGAGACATACAACTAGTCTTTAATATCCTTCAGTTGATTGCAGACAAAATCTTAATGTTTTAAATAATCATCTGTGTTCTCCATATAGTAGAGATCAACTTTATCTGAAAGGAATTATCACAAAAAATGAGGTCCAATTTAGTCGTCTCAACAACTCAGTCCATACACGTCTCTCATTTTTGATAGTTCTTCTGGATAGGACTCTGCTTACTCTCGCCCGTCGATCCAACTTGACAGAAGAAAGACTGTCTTACAAGAATAAAAGGAGTCTGGAAACAAAACTATCTAGACCTTTGAGGTAAAACTTTTACAAAGGTCCCAATTAGTCCGGGTCTTCATCATTGAGAATGAAGATCTACGTTTTCACTATCAGTATATTTGGTCCGACTGATAAATAAGGGAATACATGTCGACAGTCCATGGTTTCCTGGGACGTCATGTGAGAGGACATGTCGACACACGTGTCGGTTCACAACGAACCACTCCTACTTGAGTTCCGTTCTCACTCAATCAACCTATTTAACACAGTAGTTCGCCAGATAGGGTTCTCCTGATCTAAGAGTCTAGACAATTGGTCCTTTACAAACCACTATTTAAGAACGAGAAGCGGAGAGAGTGGGGGTTAAAAAGGGTAACCGTTATTATGGAGGAAGAGGGAAGGATAATCTTTGAAAAAAAAGTAAGGTCAATATTAGAATAATCAACTCCCTATGTAGCAAGAAAATATCAGTTTGTATAAAGGAATCTGACTTGGACTTTTTAGTAAAGAATCTCATCCCAGTCGGTAGCCCTCTTCTATTTCATATAAACTATTTTATGTACTCCCGATACAAAGACATTCAGAACGAACAAAGATCAAATAAGAAAAAAAAAAAAATCTTTTATTTGAAGACCAAAAATTTGATCCTTTCCTAAAAGTATATAGAGTGAATACGTCTGACTGTGTTCAGAACCGATAAAACTAGTATTCTGGTATTAGTTCTGTATTTATAAAGTAACCTTTATTCCATAAAACTAACATCTGTTGTGTGTTATTTTTACACAAAGAATAGTAAGGAACTCCTTAAACTAAAAAAAGATCTATCGACAGGATGTATATCGTCCTTAAATTTTCTAACATAATAATGAGGAACTTCTATCATTAATAGAATAACCGGGAAAACACTATCAGTGATTTCCATAACTCAGAAAATACAAGTTATCTTAATAAACGTTGTTTTAGACAAATAAAAATCAAAAAGACACTTTATAAGGTGTTAAGGGACGGATTTATTTTGCTTTGATTTTCATATAACTTACATCAAACCGTGAACTTTTATTGAAAACTGACAGTTGCAAGGAAGTGATCATTGGAGAGGAGATCAAATGACAAAGATGACACACATACTTACACTATCGACTATTGAAAACAACGGGACTCATACAACATATTTCCGGTCACGTTTTTGAAACACTGTACAAACCGGTAAATAACAAGAATATTATCATAAAACCTATCGACTCTCGATCCGTAAACGGTAAAGATCTCCCCCTTTTTTTTACCAGGAAATATCCAACGGGGTGTTCAGGACAAGTATTTCAGTACCATTTGGTGAGGTAGGAAACTATCTTATTGACAAATACTACTGAACTTTCCATCATAAGGACGATAAAGAACTTGGTCTAAGATCTTTCTATAGTAGTTTTCGTGAACTCTCATTCTCGAAAGGGGAATCCTTTAGATTTATGTTTCGGAAAGTTCAGCCAGAAAATGACAGTGTTTGTGTAAGGAGTCTTAATATTAGTTCAACACTCAAATCCGTACCATTTGGTAAAGGACATGATAGTCGATCAATACTATCAAATGGGAATATCAACGGAAGGAATAGGACTTTATCAAAGATCAAAGTTTATAATAGATGTGGACGCTAAGTCCCGGTAAATATGTGGAAAAGAGTATTGTCAAAATTTAAAGAAAAGACAAAGAAGGAAGTATAAAAACACGTTCAACAGAATTAACAAAGTATTATTGGACAGTGGTAGTTAAGATTCTTTGGTAAATTTAATGAAGGAAGTGAAAAAACAGTCTATATCTTGGTCTCGGGGTTGAAAGGAGATTCAGAGATTAGTTACACATGTACATAAACGTCTGATACAAAAGTGTTTCATTTTGTAATAAAACTCGTTTAATACATACATTATCTTGATCCTTTCCAATTAATACTCAGCTTAACAGTAACCTATAGTACTTAAAGTCTTTTACGATCCCTTTAATCACTTATATCTCATTGATTAGATGTTGGAGGAGTGTGTAAGGACTGTTTAGACCTTCACTTTGAGACAATAACCAACGATCAGTAGATTTTTTTTTGTATCTAAACAAAAGGAAACACACCCGGTTGACTTCAATCTGTCGACAAGTATGTATTCTTAAATTATAATACTCGGTAAGTACATCGAAGAAAATTTCTTAAGAAACTTCGTTTCCATAAAAAATCATCATCACAACCTTCTGTTAGTGTAGATTTCTTTAAAAACCTTAACCTCAACGTCAATCTTTATAAACGTACTCATCATGACGAATTATTATCATGTCAGGTGGACGACATATACTTCTTCGATTATTTATCCCATTTTCCTTTTGAGAATTGAAAAAACATATAAATTTTTCTTACATAAAGAAAACATGATAAATTTTCATAAAAATTTTATATTTAATTTTTTTACATTTATACATATATTTTATTCTAATACAATGAACACAAAAATTAATAAAGATATAAGGAATAGGTAGGGTCAAAGAGTCAGATTGCTTCAGAAGGTAATTGTACTTAATCTGATCATACAGATCTTTGAAATAAGAGAAATAACTCAAGAAAAAGAATGTATAAACAGAATTGTCGGAAAATCTTTTGTGTATTACTCTTTAACGTAATAATACTTCCCTGACAAAAAAGAAAACTTCGTCAGAAATGATTTATGATTAGTCAATCGAAATGAAAAGTTCATTATCACACCATCGTACCATTTACGTATCTGACACAGTAACTTAAACACAACCAAATGTCTTTAGGTATTGGTCATCTTTGACAACTGAGAAGTTTCAAAAGACAAGTGATCACAGAAATTATAAAACCATAAATTAAAACTTACGTACACTGTCAACTTAATTGATATCCGAAAATTTTCTTAATAGGCCTTCCCTTTACATTATTTTCCATAAAAAATTACTTCACTCTGAGGATGTTAAACCCCTTACCCCAAACATTAACTTAAAAAAAAAAAAAAAAATCGTGTTCCATTATAACTAAGACAAAAAGGTTCCCTTAAAGTCGTTACATGTACCTATTAAATCTCAAGAATCATGGATATATATCTGACAATATAGAAGTCTTATAAGAGAATTATACTAATTTTTCATTTACTAGTATTTCATATTTATTTCGGGTATTTTATCTATATTTTATTTCGGAACTTTTGAAACAATATGGACTCATATTAAAAAATTTAAAAATTATCCTATGTTGTAGATAACTTTTCTACAGTTTGACAACACTTCTTTACATTCATATTTTCACTTGAGACATCACAAGAATAAAATTTTACACTTGTTGACCAATGCAAACTTTTTACACACGTACATCACTTTTCTATCTATTATATTACTACCGAAAAAGAGCCATGGAACAGATTCCAGACTCGATCTGTTCGTACTGGGTCAGAATGTCATCCCCAGAAGATCGGCACTATCAAAAGTTTGTTTTATTCATGACTAGTAAGAACAGGGAACAGATTGATTTCATTCAATTTAATAAACAGGACTTTCATGTAGTTTTCTCTAAACGATGACACAACAACTGTGTGTAAGACAATTAGGACTCTAAGAGGAGACGAAGTTTTCAACGGATCCAACTAACTGCTGTGTCTATGTTATAGACGATAGGTCTCAATTTTGAGTCGACGTACGGTATTACTTTCTTTTCGACATAAACACTACGACCCTGTGTTAAGTAGTCTCAGGTCATTACCTAGGGGTCGGTTGGACATAACAAAATCGACTGACTTCACGTGGTACCCTCTCGACAGAAAGTGATTATTACGACAGAAGACATCTAGCTCCGGGGCTTTCGGTACCGTCGTCTGGAAGAGTCTTCAAAAACCGTGAGCAACCTTCTAGGACACCAAATAAGGAAAGTCCGCCTCCGTTGGTGACGCTCAAGGGATGGTGAAACGGTTAGTGCAGATTTGTCTACCTACCACCCGTGTCTACCCAGGAGGTACGACCTTTACGCAATGTCCAAAAGACTATTATCTTGATACTGTCAGAAGTTCAGTTAATTTTAGGTGGGTGGTTAGAATTCGTAGTATTACACGGGGTCCGAAATAAAATTATCACTAGAACTAGGACAACACCCTGATTATTTTCTAGATATAAATTCAAAATTTCGTACAAATGAAAGTTTAATCGAAAGGTGTCCCTAAAGAAATTTACGAAAACAATAATTTGAGTTTTCCGTGACTAACCCTACTTTATTAACATGTATTAAAGAAAATCATGATTGTCACAATGTCTAAACACACACACATAAATTTTAAAAGTGAGAATTCGCCATGATTGGTTTAGACTTAAATTAGGAAGTTTAAAATGTTTTCAACTACATGGAAAATACATTTAAAAGAAAAAGTTTATGTCAAATTTTATACTATATGAGGGAAAATATACACGACGTTCTAAAAAAAATTTACGTCGTACATTCTAACTTGTCGTTGTTTTTGGTTTTCGTCGTTGTGTTTTTTTCCTGCCACAAAAGAATCTTCATCGAAAGACTAAAAAAAGAGAAGTGGTTTTTGATTTATTTTTGTGGTGATTTCATTTTATGGTTGATGGACGAAATAAAATTTCCTTTTTAATTAAAAAGGGTACAATTGAAAGGGTAAAGAAGAGAGAGATGACAACATTAATAACCAAAAACAACTCTATAAACGAGGCCCCTTCTTAAAAACTGATTTGTCTGCACAAGGATAAAATGGGATTCTAAAACTACTCGATTTCCCATTTCTTAAACGTTATTAAGGTGACTATGGAAAAAAACACAGCAATATAATCTTACACAATACAAAAAATTTACGATCACTTGATCTATTATACATTACATATCATTTTTCTCCTCATAACACGAAAACTTTTTTACATATGAAAAATGAAAATGGATAATCTAGATTTTACTGTGCAATTCTAAAAATACATTATTTATAACCGGTTGATTATAACTTTAAAATAAATATCTTTCAATGATCATTTTCATTCATTGAAAACACATGGACATTAGTGGGTTTAACTTTAATTTAAAATTAACGGGTGTACATTAGACCTACCTCTCTGGAAAGCAACATCGATAACAATCCTTTACTGGAATTTTATTCTTTTACATCACTAGACATAAGTACTAATATTTTTAAACTTAACAACTATCACTACCAGAGAACCTTTCATGTCTTGTAAACACACTTTTTTTTTAAATCATACAAAACCTTTTTTTAAGTCAATTTTTAAAAAAAAGGTAATCTTATGACGTTTTAGGTATATAGAAAAGATTTCTTTAATACATGAGTCAGAAAGAGAACTTCTCTTCTAACTTCCCCACAGATCACAAGAACCTCGTATCGTTATAAAAGAAAAATCAATTAAAACTATCATTCCTCAGTATGGACTCTTTAGTACCCTGTCTTCCAATTGGTAACAGTCGATCAATTGAGATGACACAAATCAAAAATCTTTGACATTTATCAGAAGATTTCATTATCTTATTCCAGAAGAGTCTCTAAATTCACGGTACAGAGAGGACAAGACTAATGTTACGAAATAATAAATTTTTGAATCTACACCGTAAATTTTTATAAATAACCACGACTATTCAACGTATCATTTAAATTATATTCTTTATATAAATATCTCGAATTACTTGGTGTTTTAATCATATAAGTACGGTCCGTTTATTTACCCATCCCAAAACACGTTCGATTGTATAACTGGTTTAAACCGGACCACTGTCTTCAATATTCCTCATATCTATTACATCTATCTATAGTCAGTTTACGGAATACGACATATGTAAGGAAAGTTTACTCCTGGAACTCTTGTGTCGCATCGGTTCACTCCTGAGGATTTCTCGAAATACCTACATAAATATGAAGTACATCATCGTCATCGATGGAACTTTCCATGACCCCTCCAGTCACGGTTGGAGACGGAGTCACTACTCTTGGTCTCCACCAGAGAAAGGATGAGATTCCTAGAGACAAAGACCGAAAGAATCTAAAGGGTTAAAATCCCGTGTTAGAAAAGTGAAGAAAGAGAAATGAAAGGGACTAGGACTAGGGTAACATCGACTAAGAAGATTCAATGACTTTACGTTTGATTATGTGATCCGTTCCGTATATAAATAAAAAGAAACTTACCGTCTTTACGATGTATAGTTATATAAATATATTCTTAGATATATTTCACATCGACACATATGAATACGACATTGAAATTCACAAAAGTTCAATCGTGTGTACTGACCCAAAACACTAAGAACCATCTGGTGCACTCTCTTCGGTGGACCGTGAAAGGGTCCCTCACGTATTTGAGATCACAAGAGAGACGCGGGAGAAAACCGATTAACTACATTAATATGACCGAAATCTCTAAATAACGGGGTGTTCACTTAACATATCAGTTTAAGACTTATGAAGTTTCCATGTTTAAATTCGCTTCAGACACATTTTTTACATTCCAAAATACTTTTACTTACACAAGGACAAATACTAAAACTACAGATCAAGTATGTCCATACTGGAAAAAAGAAGTAAATACACATAAGTATAACATATAAAAAATGACAGTCTAAATATAGTCTACTCCTATTTATGTATACTTTGGTAAAGTAGTTAAAATAAAACTCGGAATAAAACCGTTTAATTGGGAGTCTTAACTTTTTTGGTAATGGAATTTTAATGGTTAAATGATGTTTTGTTTAAATAACATCAATGTTATCGTTCGTTCACAGATCAATCACAAAATGACTTATATATTTTTTTATGTAAACCAAAAATTAGGGTCAAAACCTTACTCAAAAAAAAATGACTAAGTCAACATAATTTTATTACTCTAATGATTAAGAAAGATATTAAAAGAAGTAAGGAAAATTAATAGGATGACACTCAATCTTGACATGGAAATCATCGACTAAATAATACATAAGACCTATTGGTACTTTTATTGATTACTACAACTTGTAATCTTTTATTAATACTCGTCACTCTAATAACTACATTAGATATATAACTTACTTCATAAAGGAATATTTGTAAGGTAAAGTAAAATTCACTTTACATACAATTTCCTACAAAATACAGTCGTTTCAGTAATTAACCCGAAGACCTTTACTTTCTAAAAATTCACCAACAATCTTAAATGGGGAGAACTTGTTAATACAATCGACGATAAATAAAGACGTTTGTTTTTATAAAATATCCGAGTTCTAACACCCGTTTTCAACTGACTCAAGTTTTAAAATTTTTATAATTTAGTCGACTACAAGGTGACATTCTTTTTATTGATAAAACGAATTCTTAACATAATTTTTATAAACACCAATTGAATTCTTTATCCATATAAATTTTATCATTATATAATTAGAGAAACTCGTCTTCTTTCGTATCAAAATTTATTATCTTTATCTTTTGTATTCGTATCTATTTCAAATCATATTGTCGATTCAATTTTAAAGACAGTCTTACCCGTAATCACTAACAAACGATTTCGAATCCCCATAAAAAGAGGTCCGACCACCGATTAAAATTGATAAGAAGTAGTCCGAAAAAGTCCGGTGAAGACATGTTTATTATTTAACTTCCATACAAAGTGGGGTTTCCCACAAAACTACGATTAGTACTTCTGAACTCAATCCTCTTGTGGAGGTGTGTTCTGCATACTTTATTAAAACTAAAAATTCGTACATCGAAAGATACACAATCCATTACCTCACCAAACTTACAAGAGTGAATACAACCATATTTTAGTGTTATATACGTCGACATCAAATGTTTTCGTAATTATAATTGTCTCGACGATCAGAAAGGGACCTGAAAAGAGGTCACAGATGAAGGGAATCACGAAGGACATACTTATCTCATGAATCGAGTTCAAATGATTTGACAACGACGAAATAATTTATTCAAAAACTGTACTGGAGATATATACATCTATATAGATCTTAAATAAACCATGTCAAATATGAATTTTTGTAATTTATTAAATAATAATCTATACCCTAAAAAAATGGGTTAAGAGGATGACAACGAAATTTTTTTTATTCATAATCGTTTACATCAATCATTCAGTATGTGTAAATCATACAAGATGAACGATCATAATCATCGGTATATTGATCATTTACTTACATCATAAATTACAGGTGTAAATAATGAAATCTAGGATTCTTACGAAACTTAAAGAGACATTTAGTGATTAAAGTAACTTGAGACTTAAATCGGTAAGAGTCAACTTAGGATCTTATAAGAAGTCATCTTGTACTTTTTCATTATCTTGGTTGAACGAACTTCATAACACTTGGTTACGACAACAAGACATATAGTCAGTCATAAATTGTAAAGACGACAAACCCTACCACTACCAAATTGAAGTCCTTTCAAAAGAGAATACAGAGGAAAGTAATAGTAACACGTCAAAAACTGTTGATTTAAATCACATAAAAACAGACAAGAAGTCTACAATATCATACAACGAACGATACGATTAAACTTTGTCTTTATTATCACTAGAAATAAGAATACAATAACCATAAAAACCATAAAAGATAATAATAATTAAAAAAAACGATATAATAAAGGAAAAAGGAAAAAGATGGTATCTCATGTCCATATTTACTCCTCACTCATCGGTTTTGACCTATTTCTCTCATCCCCTTGTATTACTCTATCTCTCTTCCGATGTGTCTGACACATATTAGTCGTAGAATTGTCGTCCCAAATGACCCGTGTCTTAAAGGGACGATGTTAGTGAAATCGGAATAGAGAACAACTATGGCAAAATGACATCCTCAACAATTACGTACATTCGTAAATCAAACTCAATAAAATGGATTCCTCAAATATAACGACTAAGAACAGTCGATCAGTCTACGGAAACTCTTTAAGAAAAATTAAAATTTGTAGTATTAACATATCACAGACGACAGTCCTTCAAAGTTCTTAATACACCATCACGTCGATAAATTACGGTTCCTCTTCACTTATCCAACGGATTTCAAACTGACTTTTTTGATCCTGGAATAATATTCAGAGGATAATACCTCTTTCCTATGATACATAATTTCATCTTAAACAGTTGTCTCTCTTTTAGTTGACAAACATATACTTCCCACTAAAAAGTGAAAGTTAAAACCTGATAAAGTCTATGAAACTCTAGAACTCCCAGAGGTATCGATAACCATAACACTTAAGGACATTGTACATTATACCACGGATGGTGTCAGCACGTCGTGAGACTAGAAAAACCATAACTATCGAAATATATATTTGTCTCTACACCTGTTTTGTCATCGTTGTTTTCCACACAAAGAAAAACACCGAAACGAACAGACAACTGATTCATGTCCCAAATTAACGCATCCGACAATTGATTTCCCTTTCGAACGGACGTATAACGTTCGAGTAAGAACGGTCACACACAACCCACTATAAACGTGATGACCACGGACTTCAATCACAAAATGTTGGAGTTATTGATTTTGTAGGACCACGATGAGTGAAATCGGAACTCACTGTAAAAATAGAGGGCATGGTTTCTCAATTAAAAGAAAAGTCAAGGGACTCCCAAGAGAAGAGTACAGGAACACAATAATATTTCCTCTTAAACTACAATGATTCTTGTTAAACTAATTATCTACAATCAAAAACGTGTGACGACGGAGTTAAATCAACCGAAATTTACAGAGAGTAAACCTGAAATACAAAAAATCAATCCTTCTAATCATACTACAAATTAAAACATAAAAGTATATCTAACCGGTGAAATTTTACATCATACCATCCAACTTGAACGTTTTCAATTAACTTTGTGAAAAGTGTTCTAAAAAAAAACAGAATTAGACGTCCTTATTTACTCTTTATTATTATTGAGATGATAAGGATGTTTACTTGACATACCGAACAACCCGAGAAAATTATTTAAGTCTTCGTTTTACGATTTTCCTTTTCAATTCCCGGGTAAGACTATTGTCTACTTCCAAAGACGTAGACACACACACATAATCACCATAATTTCTTACTATAACGGTAAAAAGATAAAACGTTTATTTCTATTAAAATTTCCTTTACAATTTTATATGTGTATACATACACACATGTGTGTGTATGGTGTACGCGTGTGTGTGTGTATACGAACAGATTCTCCTTTACGTTTTGAAACTAAATTTGTTTTGATTATTCTTTAACTTGAAATGTAGGGGGGGTTTTAGATCTACAACAATGAGTGAAGTGCATTCAACATCAACTCATAAAATTTTTGATTAAGACGAATCACTAAGTAAAACATTTTTTACTTTCTTTGGTAGGAAATCTTCATCAACATTATCAGGTTTACATTATGACAATACAAATGATAGGACAAAGGGACAAAAAAGGGGGTGTTTTGAAATTTCGTAAGTAAATTACGGGGATTTTTTACATCGACTTAACTAATTTTTAAGACCGTTCTTCTATTGACTCACACGTATAACCCTTTCATCTGTTAGTGTAAACTCTTACAAGGCGTATCAAAAGTTAGTTGGTTTTAGTAAGACACAAACTTACATCTATATTATACACCAAAACGTCACTTAAGACTTACCTTTTTTTAGTACGGACTTTGATTACACTTTACACTGAATCCTAGTGTACTTACTATATAACTTTATGTCTACATATATAATAATCTCCCTTTCTATTTTAAATTTTCGTTTGACCCTTCTTTGTTGTAACAGAGATTAATAGGTTTATATAAAAGATCTAGAACAACGACGTCATAGTCAAGACTCAATGAGTCTAACAAATACACAATTAAATTACACCGATCTATCTATCTATCTATCTATCACTTCAGCGAGTCAGTAGAGACTGAGAAACGCTGGGGTACCTGTCATCGGTTGGTCCGAGGAGGTAGGTACCCTAAAAGGGTCCGTTCTTATGACCTCACCCAACGGTAAAGGAAGTTGTCCCCTAGAAGGGCTGGGTCCCTAACTTGGGCCCAGAGGGTGTAACATCCGTCTACGAAATGGCAGACTCGGTGGTCCCTTCAGTGCAAATTACACCGATTTACGTCAGTAAATAAATTCAATAACTCATCATCTTCTAAGTGTTGACAACAGGAGATCTCATAATCTTTCTTTACAGACGAAATCGTATCCATCTTATTTCACTGATTTACTATAGTATCCTTCTTAAAAGAGATGTTGACCTCTATGAGTCCGTTCACTCAACGTTCAAATTGGACTCCCTTATTTTATCTGAAAACGTCCTTGACTCACATCTACTAGAACGAACATACCCGGAACACAGGGATCTTAATCAGAAAATTTTACACTGACCGTTCAAATTGCTTATCCGTTTTAAACACTATAAAACATTAAAACACAGTTGTGTTTTACTACAAATTATAATATAGGAGGGATTTTACTTTCTGACAACAAAACTATCACCATACAAGGTTCACGGTACACTTCTAAGACAAGAATTTAAACAACCCGTAAAAATGTAAGTCACGTAGACAAATTTAGACTCACAATGAAACGACGTACAGATGGCACAATGGAACAGTCAAGGGGCTTACCGTAAATTTCTTTTTAACAGTGACTAAAAAGAACGCGATTTCCCTTATTTCTTTTGTCATCAACTTCCTATACTTTAATCTAACTCTTCTCCCTCCTTTTACTATTCACCCTCGGTACATAGGCTCTATGTGAACAACTTTACTTTTCAGATGTGACCAAAAACTTACTTTTTGTTTGGTACATAGATAGATGGAATTCTTGCTACAAAACAAAACAAAAATTAAATAAAATGAATCAAAATAAGTACATTATAAAGATAAAAGAAACGTCTAACAAAAAATTAAATTTAACACTTCAAAAATGAAGAGAGTTTTACATAATACATGACATAAAAATCTATAGAATAAAAATTTATTTATAAAAAATTTTTGTATCCTGATAAAAAGAAAACGTGGAGACAAAATAATTTTATTTGGGGTTTAAGACCTTAACTCCTGACAGTCATACAGACCGGTGAAACAAACGACGACGACGACGATTCAACAAAGTCAGCACAGGCTGAGACACGCTGGGACATCTGCCGTCGGGTGATCCGAGGAGGCAGGTACCCTAAAAGGTCCGTCCTCATGACCTCACCCCACAGTAACGGAAGAGACCCGGTGAAACAAACGACGACGACGACGACGATTCAGCGAAGTCAGCACAGACTGAGACACGCTGGGGTATCTGCCGTCGGGTGGTCCGAAGGGGCAGGGACCCTAAGAGGTCCGTTCTTGTGACCTCACCCAACGGTAAAGGAAGAGGTTACGCACTTTCACTTTTCACTTTCACTTAAGCGAGTCAACACAGACTGAGAATCGCTGGGGGATCTGACGTCGGTAAAATATATTAAACCTATTAATAAGTATGAATCATGGGAATTCTAAAACAAGACAGTATTAGAGTCTTAACAAATGTATAAGTTCTTTTTGAGTCATATGTATTATCTCAACTTTAACTATCTCATAAAGATCAATCCGTATAAACACATCTCTACTGGGTTAACTGATATAAGTCAGTGGGGAAATCGTAAATAACACGGTCTGTAATAAGATACCTTTATCAAAGAGAAACACCTCATTAGATACGTTCCATTTTACGTTTCTCATGTACAGATCCGTAACAAATAAAAGATCCCCATAATGAATCTCGAAAACGAGAATGACTCAATACAAGATTTTTATGGAAGGATTCAGAGCTGATTAATGAAATGTACATATACGTTCTTTAGTCTTGTCTCTGTATATAAACACTCATATTTACACAGTTTTTATATTAGACTTTTCTGTTTAGTTACACACAATCCTTCTTACTTCTTCATCTTTGACGGGACTCTAACTCTCTATCCCGAATTGAGAATAAAAATTTTGGGGGAAGAATTTAAAAATAATGGTCTTTTTATTGAACTATTTATGAGACTTAATTATCCATTTATTCAACCATCCTAAAGTATACTTTGATATTTGAAACGACGTGACCATTAAGTTTCGTTTAACAACGGACGACTGTTCAGAATTTCCTAACATTTTGAAGTGAGAACAAGGAAGAAGTCAAAGGAAACGAGACTAAGATTCGTCGTATATGCTATTAACACGAAAGAGTCACTACTATTTAACATTAAGAGTTCAAAAACCAGAGTCTTGAAGAAATAAAAGTATTTTTAATAATGTACGGGGTTTCTCAGAAACGAATATATCTTACAGAAATAGTTATAACTGATATAATCTTTAATTTTGACTCTTCATAAAATTTACGAATAAATAAGTAATTTGTATATTATTTGGATAACGAACAATTGTATTTATTACAAAAAATGAATCTCTCAGTACTAAGATTTAAAAAAAGGTTTCGAGATTATAGACCGAAATTTTTTCTTTAAACCTAAAAGTATCTTGTGAGTTAGGTAATGTCACAATAAAACCGACTTCATAGACCTTTTTTAGAGTAGAGTAAGTTTATTACCTTAACCTTGTTCCTTCTTATAAATTTATCAAAAAAGTTAACAGACACCTGTGAGAAACTATTATATTTTCAGAATTGTTCAATACCAAGGAATTTTAAATCAATGTAACATCTTGGTCTTTGTTATGGTTCCTGAAAAGGTTGGGACAATGTAATTTTCGGTGACCAGAGAAAAAGTGAAACTTTTCAAGAGAATTGGGTATGTACTAAGACACTGTAGCAAGTAATCAGTAAACCTTTAATAACCTCATTGTGTCTAGAAAGTTCACAACTGTGAAAGTAAGATATTTTTATTTTTAATCTAATTTTAAATTTTGATAATAGTGGTGACTAGAACAAGTCCTTTTCATTCATAATCTTGTGACAAGTCGAGTACGTAATGTAAAACGTTTTAGGATTAAAAGTACACTTTTGAACTCAAAATAATAGTCATTGGTGTCTAAGTCACTAAAGGGAATTACACCGTCCAAGTAAAGTAGAACTCTTTTATAAACGGTATATAGGGACAGACTTTTTACTTTCAATCAGTCAATAAGAAAGTTCATTTTTTACGATAGGTACTTTTTACACCAATCAAGTCGAACGTTGAGTTTTCAATGTGGTCACGAATAAAGGGAGTTCTTACTTCTCAGTATGAAACCTTATGTCCAGTCTCACGGAGTACAAATGAAGGACACGACAGTTTCTTTTATAACTTTTACATGAGTTTCCGACTCTAAATCATTTTAATAAGAAAAATGACTAAGTAGTTCCCGCATAATTCACTTTGACCGAACAGTAAAAGAAGAAATTCGACTTCAAACAAACTTAGATGAATTAAATTCTAGGGGACCTCTTCCCGTACCGATAGGTGAGGTCAAAAGAACGGACCTTTTAGGGTACCTGTCTCCTCGGACCGTCCGAAAACATGTATCCCAACGTCTCGGCCTGTATTGACTTCGTTGACTCGTGTGTATGTGTCCCTCCTTCGTTACTCCCTTCCATTCTGTCTTGTAATAGGTAAACTTTGAGATCAAGTAAATGAAAAGTAAACTATTCACTTTTGCCTGTACTCGACGAATTTTTCTCTTAAACATAAAGATATACGGACGAAAACTTTGTGAATTTTATATCGTATGAATTCCTAAGTGGAGATAAATCGATCAATATTTCTCTGTTTTTGATTTTTGTGTACTGTCATAATATTATGACGTTTTAGTAAACTCTTCGACGGTCTATGACATTCACTTGTTTACGTATGTTTACGACGAGATCCGACTGGTTAATGGGTATACTCGTCGTTAATATAATCGCACGTTCCCGTTAACCTCCCTTTTAACCTGGGACACCTGTAGGTCGACTCGTTTGTCCTGACTCTTTCCTATCTCCTACACACAACGAAACTTTTTTTTTTATGTAGATTCGAATGAATTTTTTTATGAACACAGTCAGTGTCGTGTAAGAAATATACAGGAGACCAACGGATCATAAAAAGTTTAATCAGAAAAAGAGGTTTGTTTTTACACGGAGACGAATTTCTAGTTTGTGGGTTTATCATTACACAAAACGTACATTTTTTCGGTCTTCTTAAGTTCTTTATCTCTTTGAACTTTATATGTTTAGGTTTGTAAGTCTACCATGACACGTATTCACGAATGCACACAACAATCACCATTTAACACCTTACCAAGTCTACTTTGAATAGGAAGAATTATGACTTTACATAATAAAAATATTGATCTTCACCGGGGAGATCGACCACGAGCAAGAACCGTATGTAACTTACTAACTCCTAGATTATGTTACACCTCAAAAATATCAAGTTGGAACTTTTATGCCCACTCATTAGAACTACTTATTCCTTACTGGTAGTTCAATTATTTAAAGTAAGACATTCAATACATTCGACACATCGTCAACCCGGTTTATTGGGAGTAAGGTAAATTATCCTAGTATAAATTTACCATCGATTTTTATTCTTTATAGTTTTAAAACCTCACTAGATAGATGTGATATTGAACTACAGACTAAATCTCTCAAGAATTCACAAACTTTCGTAAAGTTTAGAAGAGTTATGCCTTTTGGATGGGTGTTATACCTTTTATGGTTAGGTATGTTTCACGATATTAAAAATGGTAAGTAAAAGGTATACATAAAAACCTATAAACTTTTATTAAAGTCATTAAACCCATAGAGACACCATCTATTAGAGATTCTCCCGGAGTCCATAGGTGTAAAGGACCAAAAGTTTGAGAATCTCCTAAAAGGCGAAAGGAGAGGTAACTTCATTTGTGATAAGATTTAAACCGTACATAATAAAGGTTTCTACAAGAACATTAAAGTACATACATTTCTACTCTTTATATAAAATAAACTAATAAATGTATTTGGAGGAGTGATCGTAAAGAAAAAGGTGAAAAAAAAATTAACTTCCCATAAACGAAATGTCTTAAAACACAAAAAGACAGTATGGAGTTGTTGTTAGTCGGTATACACTTGGGTACAGGGGAGGAAGGACTTGGAAGGAAGGCAGAAGGAGGGGTGGGAAGATCTACCAGTGTCTCGGGGACAAACTGAAGAGACTCAGTATGTCGTTTAAGGGTAACCGATAAAATGTATACCATGACATTCAAGGTACAATGAGAGAGGTATGTAGAGTGAGAGAGGGAGGAGGGGAGGTCGGTACAGGTATTCAGACAAGAGATACAGACAAAGAGGTAACGACGGGACTTTTATTTAAGTAGTCATGTTAGAAAGATCTGAGGTATATACACGTAGTCATAGGTTATAAATATAACGAGAAAGACTGAATGAAGTGAGACACATTATCCGAGATCCAAACAGGTGAAGTAATCTTGACTGAGTCTACGCAAGGAATATAAATACATGGTGTCGAAGAAATAGACAAGTAGACAACTACCTGTCGATCCAACGAAGGCACAAAATCGAAAACATTTATCACGACGTTACTTGTAACCCCATGTACACAGAAAAAGTCAAAACTATGGTCACAAATAGAAAACAAGGACGACAAAAAAAAAAGAAGAGGTATGGTGAATAGTGGTAAATCTTGTTTTACACTTTTTAGGGGTGAAGATGACGAGTGGTCTCCGTCGATGACTGTCATCGAAGTCAAGTCAAGTCAAGTCAAGTCAGCAGGTCAGTCCATGCTGAGAAACACTGGGCTACTTAACGTCATGCGGTCCGGAGGGACCGGTAGTGGTTGAGGGCCTCAAATGAGTTTGAGTACAGGTAGTTCAGCCACTACGGTAGGTCGGCAGAGTAGGAGACAGCAGGGGAAGAGGAAGACGGGGGTTAGGGAGGGTCGTAGTCTCAGAAAAGGTTACTCAGTTGAGAAGCGTACTCCACCGGTTACATAACCTCAAAGTCGAAGTCGTAGTCAGGAAGGTTACTTGTGGGTCCTGACTAGAGGAAATCTTACCTGACCAACCTAGAGGAACGTCAGGTTTCCTGAGAGTTCTCAAGAGGGTTGTGGTGTCAAGTTTTCGTAGTTAAGAAGCCACGAGTCGAAAGAAGTGTCAGGTTGAGAGTGTAGGTATGTACTGGTGACCTTTTTGGTATCGGAACTGATCTACCTGGAAACAACCGTTTCATTACAGAGTCGAAAAATTATACGATAGATCCAACCAATATTGAAAAGAAGGTTCCTCATTCGCAGAAAATTAAAGTACCGACGTTAGTGGTAGACGTCACTAAAACCTCGGGGAGTTTTATTTCAGACGGTGACAAAGGTGACAAAGGGGTAGATAAAGGGTACTTCACTACCCTGGTCTACGGTATTAGAAGCAAAAGACTTACGACTCGAAATTCGGTTGAAAAAGTGAGAGGAGAAAGTGCGAGTAGTTCTCCGAAAAATCAAGGAGAAGTGAAAGACGGTATTCCCACCACAGTAGACGTATAGACTCCAATAACTATAAAGAGGACCGTTAGAACTCAGGTCGAACACGAAGAAGGTCGGGTCGTAAAGAGTACTACATAAGACGTATGTTCAATTTATTCGTCCCCCTGTTATATGTCGGAACTGCATGAGGAAAAGGATAAACCTTGGTCAGACAACAAGGTACAGGTCAAGATTGACAACGAAGGACTAGACGTATATGCAAAGAGTTCTCCGTCCAGTCCACAAAACCATAAGGGTAGAGAAAGTCTTAAAAGGTGTCAAATAACACTAGGTGTGTCTGTCATCGAATCATAGGTAGTAAAGAGAAGGAATAGAAGTGTATAGAGTATGGATGGATGGATGGGTTGTTAGATTGACACAAGTGTACGTGTCAACAAACCAAAAGTACCTTTTGGTTTGATTGAAAAGACAGCAAAAGTAACAATTGTTACATAAAACTACTAGTAGGCATAGTTCCGTATTATCAGAGGGGGAAAGAAAGATGGAAATGACATCTAAAGTAGTATAGTCATAGGATATTATATAAATTGATACGGAGATGTTACTTGTGGTTTATATCAGAAAAAAAAAAAACGTTAATCTTCGTTACAATGTCATTTGTGAACATGTTTTTAGAAATGTAAGTAAACGATCATAAGGACCTTCATCTAAAGATCTTCACTTTGACTGTTCAGTTTCCTACGCGTATAAAATGTAAAACTATCCTTTATGGTTTAACGGAAGGTTTGAAGTAATCAAATGTGTGTCGGAGTGAACCATGATAATTAGAAATTTTAAACACAGTCAGACTATCTCCACTCGTAGAGTAAAAAAAGAAGAGGTTCAAGGAACACATACCGTAAACTTATAAACTGATCTGAGAAACGAAAAGGAATAACTCACAATCATTGAGAAGTATAAAAGACCTGTAATAAACAATTGAATAAGTTGTACAAATATATAAAATCGGGTCGGAAAAAAAGAGATACCAAAAAGAAATGCCGACACATTGTTTATTGGGGTTCGAATCACCATGTTTGGTTTGTTGGTAAAAGAATACCAGTGTCTAAGACACCCAGTCCTTAAGTCTTTCCCGTGCCGTCAAAAAGAGACAAGGTATCACAGAGTCCGGAGTCGATCTTTCAAAACTTCTGGCACTTCCTTACATAATGACCTTTGATGTCAGTCGGTTTCGGAGTAAACGAGTGTACAGACTACCAACTACGACCGAGAGTCGACCCTGACGTTGACCCGACAGTAACTCCTGTAGGTGTACCAAGAAAGGTATTTAGACAAACCCGTAGGAGTGAAGTAATACCGACTCAAGGTTTTCTCTCTCACCGGGTTCTCTTGGTCCATTCTCGACATAGTGGAAGATACTGGATCAAAGTCTTCAGTCTTCGGATGGGTCTAAGTCACTTTCTCTTAAACTGTGAGAAGAACCCTTCTCACAGTTCAAGTGTATATTGTCCTTTTAGTAAAATTTTCCTTCTATAACAACTCCTGTTTATACCTATTATTTTAAACGGTGCTAGTAATACCAAATACCTTCATAATTTAATAGAACTTTAAATTCGTAACATTCTACAGACCCTAAAATATAATAAATTTTTGGGAAGGATTTAGTTGTAATACATAAAAGGAAATAAAGAGTCTTTTGAAACTATCACAATGAGTAAACACAATCCGACGACTTAGACAAATGATAATGTTTGAGGTTACATTGAAATTAAAAAATTTTGAAGTCACAAAAACACATAAAGATATTCGGAAATAAAAACATTATTCATATATAATCTTTCCACCACGATCACCACTTCTCAAACGGACGTTACGTCCTCTACCGTCCAAACTAGGGACCCAGCCCTTCTAGGGAACCTCCTCCCGTACCGATGGGTGAGGCCATAAGAACGGACCTTTTAGGGTACCTGTCTCCTCGGACCGCCCTATGTCAAATACCCCGGTGTCTTTCAGTCTGTACTGACTCACGGCCTCGTGTGTATGTGCGTGTCTTCTGATTGAAATTTAAACAAATGTATATGTCTTATAGTGTTGTGTTAAAAAACGTGTCAAGTGAAAAAGTATATACTACATATTATAATTAATATAAGAACTTCTATACATCATACGTAAATTACGAAGATTGTTAATAACTAATTTAAAGTCTTCGTAAGTGGACATAAAAGGAGTGACACTAGAAGTAAATTTTTTATCATAAAAATTGTGGAGATGGGTAAACTTCGTTCCTTAAATAAAAAAGTAAGGTATAAAGGTGAATAAAATTTTACTTATATTAATTTTTAAAATTTCAGTCTATTATAAACTAGAGAAAGTAAAATTTTAGTCAAAATGACTCCATCCAACGCACTTTATATTTCATTGGTAAAATGTCCATGTAAAATCAACACACACACACACACACTTTCACAATCAGTGAGCAAACATAGGCTGACACATACCGGGATACCTGACATCCGTCGGAAAGGGAGGAGGTCCCCTAGAAGGACTGGGCCCTTAGTTTAGACCCGTAGGACGTAACGTCCACCTAAGAAATGACAGACTCGGAGGTCCCTTCGGGTACAAAGTCAATCACAGTATGGAACACTGTCGGTCGTGTTAGTTCTATGTCTTATAAGTCAGTGGTGTCTTTCAAGGAACCCCTTCGAGTGACGGTTATGGTCTTTTGTGACCAGTCGAAAGGGAGTGATATCTAATCGAGACGGAGAAGGCTTTGAAGCATATCTACCTCCATGTATCAGACAGGAAAAAAACCTGTCCAAAGACCAGTCGTAATATAAAAACTCTAAGTAAGTACCACAGTCATAGTTAAACAAAGGAAAAGAATGTCACCGTACAACAAAATATTTATTAGGATTAAAAATTATATTATATCAACGACTTTATCAATCCTTCCTAACCATAATAAATAAGTTTATAAAGTATCTAAAGTGGTCACTTTGATTGACCTGGATTCTAAATGAGACGATCTGTTTAAAATCAATGAATAAGTTAAACAATGAAACAATGTCTAGATGAGTCCAAAAGATAAAGAAGAAATAAAAAAACTTTAAAATTGGTAAAAATTAACTTTATCAATTAAATGTTACAACAATCAAAGTAAATATGTCGTTTTCGTTTTAATAAGTCATTGTATATATATGTATAATATATCATATATTTATATATATATAAAAGTATACGAAAAGGTAATATATATAATAATATTCGATAACTTATATCAAGGGACATGATATATCATGTAGGAACGACAAATATATAAAATACATATCATCACAGAAATACAATTAGGGTTTAAGGATTAAATGAAGAAGGACCCGAGGGGAGGAGAAGAAACCATTTATACAAACAAAAGATATAAACACTCAGATAAAGACAAAACATTTATTCAAGTGAACATAGTAAAAAAAGTCTAAGGTGTATATTCAATATAGTGTACTATAAACGGAAAAAGAAAGACTGAGTAAAGTGAACATACTATTAGAGATCCAGGTGGGAACAACGACGTTCACCGTGATAAAGTAATAAAAAATACCGACTTACTATAGGTCAACATATATGGATGGTGTAGAAGAAATAGGTAAGAAGACAACTACCTGTAAATCTGACGAAGGTACAGAACTGATAACATTTGTGATGACGTCACTTGTAACCCCACGTATATAGAAAAGTTTAATACCAAAAGAGGTCTACATACGGGTTCTCACCTTGACGTCCTAGTATACTATTGAGACAAAAATCTAAAAATTCCTTGACAAGAGGTATCACCGATACGGTTAAGTCTAACGGTGGTTGTCGTACCCTCCCAAGGAAAAAGAGGTGTGAGAGAGGTCGTAAATAATAAACCTCTGTAAAATTACTACCGATAAGACTGACCACACTCCACTGTGGAGTAACATCAAAACTAAACGGAAAGAGACTATTAATCACTATCCCGAAGGAAGTACCGAGTCACCATTTCTTAGGTGGACGTTACGTCCTCTACAACCAAGTTGGGGACCCAACCCTTCTAGGGGACCTCTTCCTTTACCGTTGGATGAGGTCATTAGAACGGACCCTTTAGGGTACCTGTCTCGTCGGACCGTCCGATGTCAGGTACCCCAACGTTTTCTCAGTCTGTGTCGAATCACTGATATGTTGTTATTAATTACAATCGTCCGTAGAAAAGTACACTGATAACCGGTAGATAAACAGAAACCTCTCTACAGACCAATTCAGAAGACGAGTAAAAACTAACACAACAGACCCAAAAAACATAATTTGATATACTCGACAAATGTATAAAACTTTTATTTAGGGAACAGTTATCGTAGTAAATGTTTATACAAAAGGGTCAGGCATCCAATAGAAAAGTTAAACAAATACCGAAGAAAACGATACGTTTTCACCTTCTTTATCTTTTGTATTTGTCTGGTCAACGACGACGACGACGATTCAGTGAAGTCAGCACAGACTGACACACTGGGGTATCTGCCGTCGAACAGTCTGAGGGGACAGGGACCCTAAGAGGTCCGTTCTTGTGACCTCACCCAACGGTAAAGGAAGAGGTTACGTACTTTCACCTTTCACTTTTCACTTTAACTTCAGTGAGTCAGCACAGATTGAGAATCACTGGGGTACCTGGCGTCGGAGGGTCCGAGGAGGTAGGTACCCTAAAAGGTCCGTTCTCATGACCTCACTCCACGGTAACGGAAGAGGCTTGTCTGGTCAATGGTCATTATTTTACTCTAGTAATTAAATTTTGACGGTTGTTTGTTTTCGGGTTCTGGTCTCTCGAAGTGTCCACTTAAGACGACGTGTCAATCTCTCCTCAATTGTGGACAGTAAGACTTTCATAAGGTTTTTTAGACGTCTCCTTCATTGTAAAGACTTGAATAAGATACTCCGGTCGTAGTGAGACTATGGTTTTGGTTTCTATAGTGTTCTTTTCTTTTAATATTCCCGTTATAGTGACTACTTGTATATACGTTTTAAGGAGTTCTATGATCGTTTGGTTGAAGTTGTTATGTAAACAAAACCGAGAAACCCCAGAAAACACAAAGGTATACTTAAATTTTAAAAACAGAATCAAGTAGTATTACGGTAACCATTAAACTATCCCTAACGTAACTTAGACATCTAACGGAACTCATCATACTCTAAATAAAGACACTTCTTCCCTTAAAAGTTTTAGAACGTTTACTCAAACTATGTGGTGTAACTTATTGACTTCTTATCTTTAGTATACTAGTAGAGTTTTCTACGTCTTTTTCGAAAACTATTTTAAGTTATAGGTAAATACTATTTTTGAGAATTCTTTCACACGTATCTCCCTTTTATAGAGTTGTATTATTACCGGTATATACTGTTTGAGTGTCGATTGTAGTATAAGTTACCACTTTTCGACTTTCGTAAAGGAGATTCCAGTCCTTATTCTGTTCCTACGAGTGAGAATGATTAAAATAAGTTGTATCAAAACCTTCAGGATCGGGGTCGTTAACCTCTTCTTTTTCTTTCTCTTATATTTAACCTCTTCTTCTCTTCTTGTTAACAGTAACAAGTGTATACTCTAGTATTATATGGACACACACACAATCAGTCAATCAGCACAGGCTGAGAAACGCTGAGACCTGAACATCGGGTAATCTAAAGAGACAGGTACCTAAAGAGGTCCGTTCTTATCACCTCACCCAACGGTAAAGGAAGAGGTCCCCTATTACATGTATCTTTTAGAACTTATACGAAGGTTTAATCTCAGGTGGTCACTTAAAGTATTCTAACGACCTTAATTATATGTCTTTAGACAACATAAAGATATATGATTGTTACTGACAGAATTTCTCTTTAATTCCTTTGTTAAAGTATATGGTAACGTAGTTTTTCTTATTTCATAGATCCTTATTTAGATGGATTCCCCGTTTTCTCGACATGAGTTTTTTGATTCGACATGAGTTTTTATTCTGTAACTTTTTGTTTTAACTTCCACTGTGTTTGTCTACCTTTCTATATACACAAGAACCTAACCTTCTTAGTTATAACAATTTTTACTGGTATGATAAGTTCCGTTAGATGTCTAAGTTACGTTAAGGATAGTTTAATCGTTACCGTAAAAAGTACTTGATTGTGTTTTTTAAAATTTAAATATACCTTTTTGTTTTCTGGGGTTTATCGGTTTTGTTAGAATTCTTTCTTCTTGTCTCGACCTCCTTAATGTGAAGGACTGAAGATTGATATGTTGTTTTGATGTCATCAGTTTTATCACACCTTAACCGTTTTTTGTCTACAAATGACATATCATGTTCGTTCGGACTGAGTAATAATACATTGTTGCATTTACCCTTTTATTAAACTTGTTCTTATCTAGGTAATATACATATTAACTTAGGAAAACGACATGTAGGTTTTGATTGTGTAACAGTTGTTCGTATGAGGTTATATTTTAATTTTGAATTTTGTTATTTGTTTGTTTTACGTCTGAAGATCTAGTTACCTTGTCTTATCTTTCGGGTCTTTATTTGGGTGTGTTAATGCCAGTTAGTCAGATGTTGTTTCCTCCGTTCTTATATATTACCTCTTTTCTATTCAGAGAACTTAATCACCACGACCCTTTTGACCTGTCTACAAACATTTTCTTAGTTTAATCTTGTAAGAGATTATGGTATATATTTTTATTTGAGTTTTACCTAATTTCTGGATTTACATTATGGGTTGTGACATTTTGAGGACTTCCCTTTGTCCGTCTTGTGAGATCTATACTTAACGTCTTCATAAACAAAAATTAGAGGATCTCATTACTTTTTTTTTGTTTTGTTTGTTTGGTGTTTGTGTTTACCTTAGACAAAGAAGAATACAGACAAAACCCTTAAAGATAGAAAGATCTTTAAACAGAAAAAGTAGGTTGAACAGATTAAACACTGTGTTTCAACAACTATCATAAGGGAATCTACAGAAAAGTAAAGTCATCAAATTTATCGTTACAGGGGAGAAAATAAGAATTAAAACTTTTGGATAAAAAGAAAAAACAGTTAAAACACTCAAAAAAATATTTTCTGTATAAAAAAGTTTTAAAAGAGAAAAAAGACAAAGTAACTAAACATGATATTAAAGAATAAAGTTGACAAAGAAAAGACGGATGGAACTCAAATCAAACGAAAAGAAAAAGATCAAAGAATTCCACTTTCGAATTTAACGACTAAACTTCACTAATAAGAAAAAATTGTACCTAAAAAGTTTCGATACTTAACGGAAGAATCATAACAAATCGATATAGGGTATTAAAACTATGCGATATCAAAAAGTAAGTTAAAATTTATGAAATTAAAGGGAGTATTGTATAAAGACTGGTTTCTAATAACTCTTCACATAACAAATTAAACTTCTTAAATCCTTAAAGAGTTTAAATAAAGTTGATAACTAAAGATTAAATTAAAGCAATACCAACTTTTCATGTGAAAAAGTTGAAAAAATTTTTAAAAACTCTAAATAAAATACCAGATCGTATAGCATGGAGAACTTTTTACAAGGTTCATACAAACTTTTCGTACATATAAGACGACCAAAACCTACGTCACCAGATGTTCACAGTCAATACTTTACAACTAATTATACAAACAAGTTCAGAGATAGGGACTACTGAAAAAAAAATCAATGAAACGGTCAATAACTCTCATGTGATAACTTTACTAGTTTATATAACAACTTGACACACAAGAGGAAAGTCAAGAAAATCAAAAACGTAGTAAAATAAAATTCCAAAACAACAATCTACTCTTACCTGAATATTAACGATATAGAAGGATTGACATTTATATTGGTATAGTTAATGATAAAATAATATTTAACTTATTGTTGATAGTTATCCGTGTCTACCAGTCTGACCTAATTTTTTTTCGTTCTAGGTTGATAAACGACAGATGTTCTCTATTTTAAATACAGGTTTTTATATTTATCTAATTTTTATTTTCCTAATGTGTTCTATATGGTACGTCCGTCACTAGTATTCTTTTTATTTTATCGATATTACTATAGTCTGTTCTATCTAAAATACGGTACTTTATAATGTTTTCTGTTTCTCCTCCCTTATAAAATATTTTCTCCATGAATTACCAGTACTAAATTATTACAGTTATTAAACATGACGATGTACTTCGTAAAAGAATTCACTCTGACTGAGAAAAAAGACACGTTAATTACTATTACTTGTCATGTCACTAACGGTCATGTCAAACTACAAGATACAACTAAAGACAATTCCCTGGTCATCTGGTGTCAAAATCTCGATGCGTAAATCTAGTAAATGTGAATTACATTAATGAAAATACTCACTTTCATTCACTTAGTGCGTCAACACGGGTGGAGAAACTCTGGAGTACCTGACATCGGGTGGTCCGACAAGACAGGTACCTTAAGAGGTCCGTTCTTATGACCTCAACCAATGGTACGGGAAGAGGTCCCCTAGAAGGGTTGGATCTCCAGTTTGGGTCCGGAGGGTGTAACGACCGTCTAAGAAATGGTAAACTCGATGGGTCCCTCGGGAAAATATCAAAAAAAAAAAAATTATATTTAACCAAAACGGTATGTAGTTGTACTTAGGAGGTGTCCATATGTACACAAGGGGTATGACTTGGGGAGAGGTGGAGGGAGGGGCATGGTAGGGAGACCCAGTAGGGTCACGTGGTCGGGGTTCGTAGGACATAGTACGTAACTTGGACCTGACCGCTAAGTAAAGTATATACTATAATATGTACAAAGTTACGGTAAGAGGGTTTAATAGGACGGGAGAGGGAGAGGGTGTCTCAGGTTTTCGGACAAGATATGTAGACACAGAGAAAACGTCAGAGTATATGTCCCAATAGTAATGGTAGAAAGATTTAAGGTATATATACACAATCATATGACATAACTACAAAAAGAAAGACCGAATGAAGTGAGACATTTTAGTCGAGGTCAAAGTAGATGGAGTAATCTTGACTAAGTTTACGTAAGAAAAATTACCGACTCATTATAAGGTAACACATATACATAGTGTCGAAAGAATAGGTAAGTAGACGACCACCTATAGATCCAACAAAGGTACAGGACCGATAATATTTGTCACGACACTACTTGTGACCCTATGTACACAGAGAAAGTTAAGACGAAAGGAGCCATACATACGGGTCTTCACCCTAACGACCCAGTATTCCGTCAAGTTAAAGGTCAAAAAATTCCTTAGAGGTGTGACAAGAGGTATTACCGACATGATCAAACGTAAGGGTGGTTGTCACATTCTCCCAAGGGAAAAGAGGTGTGGTAGAGGTCGAAAATAACGAACATCTGAAAACCTAGTGTCGGTAAGACTGACCGCACTTTACCGTGGAGTAACACCAAAACTAAACGTAAAGAGACTATTACTCACTACAACTCGTAGAAAGGTATACAAACAATCGGTAGACATACAGAAGAAACCTCTTTACAGATAAATCAAGAAACCGGGTGAAAAACTAACCCAGTAAATAAAAAGACCTTAACTCGACGTCCTCAAACATACAAAAACTCTAATGAATAAACAGTCAACGAAGTAAACGATAATAAAAGAGCATAAGACTTCCGACAGAAAAGTCAAAAGAAGATCAAAGGAAACAACATGTCTTCGTAAATTAAATTAATCCAGGGTAAACAAATAAAAACGAAAATAAAGGTTATAAGACCCTCCACCCAGTATCTCCTAGGACGACACTAAATACAGCCTCTCACAAAACGGATACAAGAGGAGATCCTCAAAATATCAAAGACCAGAATACAAATCTAGAAGTTAGGTAAAACTCAAATAAAAATACATACCACAATCTTTCACAAGATCAAAGTAAGAAAATATTCGTCAACTGGTCAAAAGGATCGTGGTGAACAATTTCTCCAACAGAGAAGAGGTAACATATAAGAATGGAGGAAACAGTTTCTATTCCACAGGCATCCACGTACCCAAATAGAGACCCGAAAGATAAAACATGGTAACTACATACAAAGACAGAAACACGGTCATGGTATGACAGAACTACTGACACCGAAACATCATCTCGGACTTCAGTCCGTCCAACTAAGGAGGTCAAGGAAAGAAGAAAGAGTTCTAACGAAACCGATAAGCTCCAAAAAACAGAAAGGTATGTTTAACACTTTAATAAACAAGATCGAGACACTTTTTATGACAACCATCGAACTATCCCGAACGCAACTTAGATATTTAACGAAACCCATCATGTGAGTAAAAGTGATATAACTAAGAAGGTTAGGTAGTTGTACCATATAAAGAGGTAGACAATCACAGGAGAAACTAAAGAAAGTGGTTACAAAATATCAAAAGATATATATCCAGAAATCAAAGAAATCCATCTATATAAGGATTCATAAAATAAGAAAAACAACGTTACCACTTACCTTAATAAAGGAATTAAAGAGAAAGATAAAAGAGCAATAATCACATATCCTTACGTTCCCTAAAGACACATAACTAAAATATAGGACGTTGAAATGATATAAGTAACTAATCGAGATCATTAAAAGACCACCTCAGAAATCCCAAAAGGTACATCTCCTAGTACAGTAGACGTTTGTCACTCTCAAAATGAAGAAAAGGTTAAACCTAAGGAAAATAAAGAAAAAGAAGAGACTAACGACACCGGTGTTGAAGGTTTTGATACAACTTATCATCACCACTTTCACCCGTGGCAACAGAACAAGGACTGAAATCCCCTTTACGAAAGTTAAAAAGTGGTAACTCCTATTACAAACGACACCCAAACAGTATATATCGAAAATAATACAACTCCATACAAGGAAGATAAGGACGAAAGACCTCTCAAAAATAGTATTTACCTACAACTTAAAATAGTTTCCGAAAGAGACGTAGATAACTCTATTAGCATACCGAAAATAAAAAGTTAAACAATTACACCACAAAATGTAACTAACTAAACACCTATAACTTCTTAGGAACGTAGGGACCCTATTTCGGGTGAACCAGTACCACATACTAGAAAAATTACACACCAACCTAAGACTAACGATCTTAAAACAATTCCTAAAAACGTAGATACAAGTAGTCACTATAACCGGACGTCAAAAGAAAAAACCACCGTAGAAACAGTCCAAAACCATAATCCCACTACAACCGGAGTATCTTACTCAAACCTTCAAATGGAAGGAGACGTTAAAAGACCTTCTCAAACTCATCCTATCCATAATCGAGAAGAGATTTAAAAAACATCTTAAGTCGACACTTCGGTAGACCTGGACCCGAAAACAAACGACCTTCTAAAGACTAATGTCAAAGGTAAAGACACGGACACTACCCAGACAATTCTAAAAGATAAAGAAGGACCAAGTCAAAACCTTTCAACATGAAAAGATTCTTAAACAGGTAAAGAAGGTGCAACAGGTAAAATAACCGTATATTAACGACTATCATCAGAGAATACTAAGAAACATAAAGACACAACAGACAACACTAGAGAGGTAAAAGTAAAGATTATAATAACTAAACTAAAAAGAGGGAAACAAAGAACTACTCAGACCGATTACCAAACAGTTAAAATAAATAGGAAAGTTTCTTGGTCGAAAACCGAAACAACTAAAAACGATACCAGAGAAAACAAAGAAAACGTAAATAAAGACGGGATTAAAAATTCTAAAGAAAGGAAGATGATTGGGATCCCAAGTAGTAAAGAAGAAAAAGATCTACGAAATGTACATCTCAATCCAATAAATAAACTGAAAAAAGAACAAAGAACTCCATATGGACATAACGATACTTGGAAGGGGAATCGTGACGAAAATGTTACAGGGTGTCCAAAACCCAACAACACAAAAGTAAAAGTAAGTAAAGATACGTATAAAACTAAAGAAAAAACTAAAGAAGACACTAAACAACCAATAAGTCGTCGCACAACAAGTCGGAGGTATACAACCTTAAAAATTATCAAAAAGAGGACATTAACTCTAGATTAGAATGACGTATCATCAGTCTTTTCTACGAACCTTACTAAAGTTAAAAAAACTTAAATGGTTCCGAACTAAATACTAGGTCCTACACTAGATAGGACCTCTTCCAAGGCACACGTGAACTCTTTTTCCACTTTAAGTAACAAAACCCCTCTTTACAGGATATCTATAGTTAATCCAGTTTGACCAGATAACATAGTAAATTTCAAACACAAAGGAACAACTAAACGAAAAATCAACTAGATAGGTATCCACACTCACCCCATAATTTCAGAGGGTGATAATAACACAATAACAATTAAAGGGGAAAGTATGAACAATCGTAAACAGAATGTATAACACCACGAGGATATAACCCACGTATATATAAATATTAACAATATAAAAGAAGAACCTAACTAGGAAACTAGTAATACATCACTAGAAGAAACAGAGAAAAGTGTCGGAAACAAAACAGATAAAATAGACTATACTCATAACGATGAGGACGAAAGAAAACCAGAGATAAACGTACAATATTGAAAAAGGTCGGGAAGTGAAAGTCAGACATACACAGGGGACAAAACTCCACCCAGAGAACATTTGTTGTACATATCCCCAGAATAAAACATAGGTAAGTCGGTCAGAAACAGAAAACCAACCCCGTAAGTTGGGTAAATGTAAATTCCATTAATAACTATTCATACTAGGGTAACGGTAAATGAAATAACAAAACCCAAACTCAAAAATGTGGGAAAAACACAAAGGACAGACTCTTATAGGAAATCGTAAACAACCTCTCGACCAAACCACCACGACTTAAAAAAGTCGAAAACGAACAGACATTTCCAAAACTAAAAAGGAAGTATAAACTTACTCTAGGAACGACCCATGTCATTAGACCCGACATCAAATAAAAGAAAATAGTGAAATTCATACAGGACGTAAGGGAAGAACGGACTTCTCAAAGATAACTTTCTAGTCGACAATAGGAATACCCTTAGGGGAACACACAATAAACAACAAAAAGGGAACGACGAAAATTATAAACAAGAAACACAAACCAGAAACAATTAAACTAATTATACACAGAACCACACAAAGTGGAACCCAAATAGGACAAACCCTGAGAGACCCAAAGAACCTGAACCCACTAATAAAGGAAGGGGTAAAATCCCTTAAAAAGTTGAGAATAGAGGAGTTCATAAAAGAGTACCAAAAAGAAAAACAGAAGAAGAAGACCCTGAGGATACTAATCTTACAACCCCGCAAATTGTGACAGGACCTCCAGAGACTCTAACAGGAGTAAAGAAAATTAAGTAAAAAGAAAAAAGGAGAGACTAAGTAAATAAAGATGATAAGATAGAAGATAAAGTGATTAGGATATAAGACGGAGACAATAAGATGATAAAAAGGGAGGTCTCACAAAGACTAGAGTAAATAACGCAATAAGTAATATATAACTGAGAAAAAATAAAGAAGATCCAGGAACAATTTGGAAAGAACGCAGAAGAGTTAGGAACAGAGATCCGATAAATAGACACTAAGGTAAAACTAAATTTCTAAAACCTAGTAAAAGTGATAGTAATAAACCTTAAGAAATAGTCCATCTAAGGGACAGAGAAGGAGAAAACAAACCAAACCACCCGTAAATAGGACAAGGAAATGGACGACCCATAAGGAGACAGAGAAGTAGGACAAATATAACGACTCAAACCCCACCGGAAAGACATAAGACCGTCAAACACCTCAAGAGAAATAACACCTCAAAGGAACGACACCCACCCCAACATTCCCACCAAAGGACCAATCCCTTCGAACACAACCACAAGACCACCCACCTCGACCTAAAGAAGAGAGACCTCACGTTACTTCACAGATTATTACTCAATACTCTAGAGTGACCCAAACCTCACTGAAACCCGTCGGACATATAACTTCGAGTCCCCACACAAGGACACAACGGCCTCTTAAACGCACCATACAGAACGAGACCTTGAACAACCGGGAACCCACCTCGAACCAAAGTCACATCCATACCTTCGTAAACTACTCGAGGACAGTTAATTACAAGGGACCTCAGTCCTCAAGAGACCACAAGAGTCCTAAACCTGAATTCAGAGGACGAAGACCAAAATGTCATCGTAGTTCTGAAGAGGTAGATATGTCGTGACAACTATTTTGTAGATCCAATTTCTACTTTTCAAAGAGGCGTCACTCCCTGTGGGTCTCTCCAAGGGTCTCAATGTACCTCTTCTCTTCTCCCTTCTCCCTCAATCTCCACTAAATTTACTCTCCTCCACCTTAGGTTTCTCCTCTCTCGTTCGATCGGTCATTAGTGAAGGAATACACGCGAAGTGTCAGACCTGGTGAGTCTCTACAAGTGCCTCAATATGTCTCTTCTCCCTCCTTCCTCTGTCACCACCGGTCCTTATATTTTCTTCCCTTACTTTTCCTCTCTCTGTCTAGGTCGGTCATTAGTCAAGGGATTCACAAGAGGTGGTAGACCTTGTGTGTCTAAGTGTCTCAACCCATCTCTTCTCTTCTCCCTCCCTCCTCTATCTCCACTGGACCACCTCTTTTTCCTCTCAGGTTTCCCCCTCTCTCGTCAGTTCCGTCATTAGAGCGAGGGTTCATTTTTACCCATGACTTCTAGCCCAAGAATTTCCATGTTTTAACTATTGCTTATGGTTTTTCGTTTCTAATTTTTAGATCTCATCTCCAACCTAAAATTTTTTATGTTACAATGTCTTTTCTTTTCTTTTTTTCAGTGTTTTTAATATTTTTATATTTATATACTTCAAACGAAATTTTTTATCCCAGAGAAAAAAAGAACGTTTCATGATCATCCAATATTTTTACTTTTAATTTCCTCATTATCTCCTGAAATTTTTAAAATTTTTTACTATCATTTTTATCATCTTTATATAGATCCTGAAAGAGACCGTAACAACACCCGTCACACCCCAGTCAAGTAAAAGTCGATCAAGGAACCAGGCCGAATATAAAGAGTTCTAGACATCCGGGGAAGGATACATCAGCCATGATTGATGTCCCAAAGTTAGAGAACGTGGACAGTGAAGGTTCCGCCAAGGGAGACAAAAGCGAAGAAGACAAACGACCAGAGAAGTCACAGACTAAAGGTGGGACTGTGTTCCCCCGCCACCACCTGTGAAAAAATCCGAGTGAACAAGTCAGTGCGACACCCCTCCCTCCCTACGACGTTTGTTCATTGTGACCACACACGAGCGTCACAGAGTCGGTGTGACCCGGACGGGGGCGAGTGCCACACACACGGGAGGGACGGGTCTGACGAGTCCGAGATCCAACGAGACGACCCTTGGCAGGCTCCGGCCGGGACCCAACGTACGTAGAGGGTCCAGATTCGGCGAGTCCGAGTCCGTGAGCCATCAGGAGTCTCCGTGTCCGAGCCAACCCGGACGTAAAACACGGGAAGGGTCCAGGCTCGTTGAGTCCACTACTCCACAAACCACTCGCGCCAACGACGCCGAATAGCGGAGGAGACAGGGACGGCGAGCCCAAAAGACCCACATGTTGACCGCGCGGAAGAGTCCACCTACAACTGGAAGGTCTTGGGGTTCTTCAGAATCGTTTCTTCGGACGAACGTCAAACCATCTATTACGGAGAGACCCCGACGCTAACGGGGGAAGGCCGAGACCGACGGACAGTGACCTCTCCCTACCAGACGTCGGCCGATCGAGACGAGTCAGGAAACAAGACACGCGCCCGGACTGCCACAGAATCCAATCCCGAAAAGCGTACCATCGATAGGGTGTCAGACCAAACGATCGAGTTCAATCAACGGAGTCTAACGGGAACCCCGTAAGTCCGGACCAGGAATGAGATTCGTTACGTCGGGCGCGGAGGGACGGGTCGGGGTTGAACCATCACCGCCCACGTCCGCAGACGCGACGAAGAGGCGACCCCCTCAAGGGTAACCCGTGCATTAGACCCCCAAAATTAATAAATAAATAAAAAGGAGTGAGAACGCAACGGGAGACTCCAAGGTTCCGAGCGGTGTCTGAGCGGTCACTCTCACAAAGGACCACAAACCTTTGAAGAGAAAAATTCTGAGGGAAGGGCCCTCCCTCGAGGCAGGGATGGAGAAAACAGAGAGAAAAACAGAAAACATAAAAAGGATGGAGGAAAGCTTCTGTTACCCGACGAAAAGACCCACGGACTACAGGAGACGGCCGTAAGTCTTCAACAAAACACCTTAAATGAGTCGCAAGTTTACAAGAAAACTACTTAAACAACCCCTTCTTTCACCAGAGGGGCAGGATAAGGAGACGGTAGAATCCTGACGGAACGGGAAAGTATCAAAATATCAACACAAATTTAGACAGTAGAACGATAAATAAATGACAAACAGGATAGGAAAAAAGACAAACGAATGGAAAAACCTAATTAAATCACAAAAGAATTATAAAGTAAAATAGGCGTGATAACCAAATGATTGACGTGGAGAAAATTAAAATTACCAAAGAAAGTTTTAATATTATACGGAAAATTTAAATAATCAGATTAAAATTTATAATAAGATAAAGTACATATTATACTTTTCGCATATAACAAAACGAAGGTCAAGGAAAAAGAGGGGAAAACCTAGAGCAACCGTATATAAGATGACGATGTACACAATATTTGGAGTGATACAACAATGACGGAAAGAAAATGATCAGTTATCAGAAATTTTTTAAAAATTTCATCCTTTTTATAAAGTTTCTAAACGGGTAGAGAAATGGTAAAGACCACGAAAAGAAAAAAAGCAAATATCCAGAACCATATTCATTTAGAAAAAGGAAGACGAACTCTTAAAGAAAAGTATAAATAATACTAAGTCCGGATGACCATTACTTAAATGACTTGAAAACAAACAGACCAATTCAAAATAAAGTGAAATTGAAAACTTCCTACAATAACAACTTATATCTTAAGATTCATATCCCAAAGACACAGGGGGTGGAGTGGGGTGCTCTGTGTGTAAGTCGGGGAAGGTAAGGTAATAAAAGACCGTACGGATAAAAGACCACTCTTAACACAATATTAATAAAATGGACAAATAAACATCAAACGTCGTCAAATTAATGTCACACAGAACCACACCAAAAGAAACACAAATACGACGAATTCAAATAATTTATGGCGTTTAGATACCCAAATAATAAAAATAGTTTAAACCTTTGAAACCGGTAATATAGAAGTTTCTAAAACAGACGGGGTAGTGAAAATTTGTATGTGACATTGTGAAACACAACAAAGTATCCAATGATTCTGAAAAAGGTTAGAAGGAGACAGAAAGACAAACTGATCAAAGATAAAACTACAAAGTTCAAGTCGTGAAAAAGAACACGTCACAGATTAGACGATTAGGGTATGTCACTTAAAAAGTAAAATCTATAATACAAAAAGTAAATCTCTTCGAAACTGGATCACTGGGAGACGCGAGTTGTCTACGAAGAAAAGGACACACTAAGAGACCATAAGACTCGGTTCTTTTCCTTACCTCTTCATATCACTAGTCCCATGTGACAGCTCCGAGGGAGGTACATGGTCACGAAACACTACGTCCGAGATCTAAAGTCTGTCGTGGTGCCAAACAGGAATTTAAAGACTCGTTCCAGAAAACACACACACACAATGAACGAACCAATGTTCTTCTGCGACTACTCCTGATGACGTCCTTTTTTGCAAAAGTGTCTCGTAAGGATCACGTATCTCTCCCCATCATCGGGGCAAAAGACCAAACACAGTCCAACTAGTAGACCCAGTCACCCGAGTACCATCTTACTAACCGTAGAAAATACGGAAAAGAGTCTGTTAAAGACAGAGTACTAAATTTCGGTCGTAACCAACACTTCACTTCGGAGAAATATGTTAAGAGAAAAATTTAGAACGGGGTAGTCGGAATATTGATTATCATTATTATGGTATATGAAATAACTCTTTAGAGTGTTTACTTAGTTTTTATACTTAAAAAAAGATTTATTAATACGAGACAATTGACGGTAAAGGTGGTGACCCACTACCAAGGGTACAACCACAAAACGAGTCTAAGACGTCACAAAAGTCAGTGAAAACTAATAATCTTGTCTAATTATTCGGAGCGAGTCTTACTCAAAATTCACAGTCAGAATGTACGTTAATTTCGAGAAAGACGTAAGGATGACGTTTAGCCTTTCTACCATGAAGTCTCGACAGAGGAGAGTTCCCTAAATTCACCCTTTCTTCCTGTCCTGTCTCCTGTTCTCCGTCCGGAAAGTGACAAGTAACAGAGGAGAAGAGACTGACGTTGAAGACACACCGGTCAAAGGGGAACGACCGAGACCGAGAGACTACCAGAGGAACCTTCTCGACCCTGTGTTTCCTATGACTTGAGACATCTCGGGAACTAAACTCCCTAGCCCAAAGAGAGGGACGAAAACTAAGGTCGTCGGAGCCACTGACTGAACGAAAATGTATCATCTACCCCGAGGAACAACTCTGTATCCACTTTACTTTTTTCCGGTCGGTAGAGTTCCATCACAGGTGGGTTGGTACCTTGTAAGAAAAACGGAACGGCACTTACGTCACCTTTGGATTCGGTGGAGAGTCAGTGAAGAAGGGAGTTGAGATGGTAGAGAATGGACAGAAAAGAAGTTCTGGTTCCTTGTGTAACCGATGAGTCGTCTGGACAACGGAGTGGTTGGAAGTCCTCTTCCTACCAGTAATTCAGAAAATCAATTACTTTTTACCCCCACAACCTTTGGGGTTTTGAGTCTCAAAAAGAATCCTAGAGGGAGAGAATTGGAGAATCTCTTCTTTGTGGTCAACAGAAGGGGGTACCCCTTCCCCTCCAATAATATCAGAGAAAAAGGTTTATAAGTAGGTCTCCTGTGTGAACAGACGGTCAAAGAGGAAATATAATCAACGTCTATCCTGACCCCGATTCTTATCCTCTATATGATTTTACTCGTGGAGAGTCATTTAGATCTTGTAAGAAACGGTAATGAAGGAGGTAAACGATGTTAAAGTCTTACTGTCTCCTTTAGGACAAAATATTACTGTAATTATTGGTACTTCGATACGATGAGTACGATTGTAAATGATTCATAAATGAACCACTTCTGAAATGTCCGTATAGAAGAGGTTAGGAGTATTGGTCGGATACTTTTACAGGGGTAGTAGAGATGCGACACCCACTCTTTTTCAATGAGTCGATAATTTATCCTCTCGGTTTCAAGTCTTGTATAGACGTAAAAATCGGTAAAAGGGGTATAACACGCAACCTGAGTAGACTACGATAACTTTCAGAGATAGAAACCCAAATAGAAATATCCACACCTGACCTCTTTAACGTTCCCTTCGCCATGAGGACAATCTTCGGTAAGAGTTGGTCTTCAGAGGAAAAAGGGAAAATATTGAAATCCTAAGACACTAAGTCTGTATTTATTATTTGTACCAAACCGTTTCCAATTATTTTATGAGTAACTGAATGACGGTTGAAGTGAGGTCCAAGGTCAAAAAAACAAACAAACAAACAAAAATCAAATCAAAAAAAAAAAAATCCCTTATTGATGGAGAAACCGTTAATTAAAAGGGTACACCCAAACTTACTTAAGGGAGTCCGGTATCGTGACATTAGACCTTCTCAAGTAAATCGTTTACCGTGGGTCGAATAGAGTGGGACCAAACGGTTTCTGTGACCCTCCGAAACACACTTGTGTCCGTTGTCATGACCTGCCGTCTACAAACGTTTATGGTAAACAAATTAACGAGTCCGTGAAATATTACATAAAAAGAGGATTCGACTTTGTGTAGGAAAATAGTCGAAATTTTGTCTCACGTTGAAAAGTCTCGGTAAGACAGACGGGAAAAGGGAACACGAAACCAGGTTTGTCTAGTTCACTTGTTTTTCTTCTCTTTCCTCATCGGAAACCGTCAACGGAAGTTGAAACGGAAAATCATCGGTAACCCTCGACCTGTGTTGACTCGCTGAAGTGAAAGTGAAAAGTGAAAGTACGGAACCTCTTCCTTTACCGTTGGGTGAGGTCACAAGAACGGACCTCTTAGGGTCCCTACCCCCTCGGACCACCCGACGGCAGATACCCCAGTGTGTCTCAACCTGTGCTGACTTCGTTGAATCGTCGTCGTCGTCGTCGGCGTTGTCATATCTTTACTCATCGAAAAGGGTAGTACGAGGGGTAGGGGATTTTGTATGTTTTTGTTGGTTGTCTTTTCTTGAGGACTGATAGTTCGACTTTCCCACTTGTATCAGTTCCTCTTCCTCCAAGTGCACCGTTATCAGGAAGGATCGTCGGGTAGACTGTCGCAGATATCAATCACAGACTTAAGACCGTTGAAGTATCCCTAGACCGGGACGGAGTGCCGACCCCGCACACACGATTACTCTCCAAGAGTACCCGAGTCACTCACGGGTCGGACGGGACAGTTAGATTTGCGGGAGTGAAGTCAGAGAATTCGTACGTTTTCTCGGGGACTGTCAACATGGAATCTCCTGCACCCATACACAACTCAAATAGATCCAAAATTCTCTAAACCTCTTTTTTAATCCTGAGTTGTACTTCCTCTGGAGATTCCGTCAATAAGATTTCTTTTACCTATTTTTTATGTTATGGAGTCCGACCGTTACTTGAACATTGGATTATTTTCTAGTGTTGAAATCGGAAATATAGTGTAAGGTGATTATTAATCTTTTGGTTTCGGAGACCCCCTTCTCTATGAGTTCAGTAAAGGTTGGGTCTGTGGTTCAAAGACCTTTCTCAATCGTTACGTGGACCGTTGTGTACCGAGAATAGAACATCTATTTGTTCTGACGAAGGAGGATCACTGTGTCATAAGTCACAAGAGGACAATTTACGAAGTAAAGTTTCACAAGCAGTGGAGAGAAGGTTACCTAATGTTATTTTCCTGTTGTAAGAAAACAAAAGGAAACTATGAAAAAAACGTACGACGACAGAGTCATTGTGTAATATCACTACCAGTCCAAATTTACCCGGGAAAGTCTTTCCAGTCACAGAGGGTCAATTGTGACCGTATAAACTTCTCCTAAGTGTTTGAAGGTCAAGTATTCGACACACCTACACCATTATGGTAACACACGAGACTTTAGTTTGGTCCAATACGTTTCTTCTCTGAGTAGGGTCTACCAGGTCTGAATGGAGATTGGAACTTTCTGTGTGTGTGCGTGTGTGTGTGTGTGTGTGTGTGTGTGTGTGTGTTTATCGTGTCAATCGTCTAGTTAGGAGTGAAGAGAGTAACTCTATCGTTCTAGAGAGGAAGAACCCCCTATACCCTTAGAGTCAAAAAATACGAAAACCGTATACCGAAGGAAATCTACCCAAACAGAAGAGAGAAGGACATGAATCGGTCCTTTCTTAGTCCTTTGGTTGTTTTACGAGTAACGAATGAATAAGTCGGAGGGACGAAGTCCGGGGATGTCGATTTCTCTGGGGACAAACGGGATAAACAGTCACAAGAAAATAAATGTTATAACATCCTACACTTTCTCAATTGAGTAAAAATCACAATAAAAAATTTTTAATAAATAAAAATTAACTTCCCATTAACGAAATATTACAAATAACCAAAGACGGTATGTACTTGTACTTGGTCGGTATCCATATGTGGACCAGGGAGGGACAACTTGGAGGGAGGGGTAAAAATTATTTTGACGAATATCTTTTAGGTTTTTGTTCTTTTTTTATAGACATTGATGTAAGATTCTCTCTGATGTCGGAAATAAAACTACATAAGGGTAGGTCAGAAAAATACGATACGCATAAATAATGAATTAACATGAGTGACAGATTATGTCAAAATATAACAAAAAGTAAAATCAAAATACAGACTTCGTGGGTAAGCGAGAGGAGTAGGATTCCTCACTGTGTTTCCAAAGTATGTAACAGTACATTTCAACAACCCTTAACCCATAAATGGTTGAGAAGAGAGAACTCCCTTTACGTAACTAATCAATCCAGAATAAATAAATAAACCCGATATGACCTAGAAGTAATAACAAACGCCCGAAAGAGATCAACGTCGTTCACCCCCGATGAGAGATCAACTCCACGAACCCGAAGAACAACGTCACTGAGGAACAACAGTTTAACTGTTGGAGGTGACCTAGTATCTTTTTCTGTTAAAGTCTTTTAGTAGAAGAAGACGAAGAAACTGATGTGCTTTCGGAAAGTGACACATCTAGTGTTGTTTGATACCTTTTAAGAATTTCTCTACCCTTGTGGTCTGGTGGAATGGACGGAGGACGTTTTGGACATACGTCCAGTTCTTCGTTGTCAATCTTGACCTGTGCCTTGTTGCCTGACCAAGGTTTGACCTTTTCCTGATGTAGTTTCGACACATAACTTGTGGGACGAATAAATTGAATATACGTCTCATGTAGTACGCTTTATGGTCCGACTTACTTCGTGTTCGACCTTAGTCCTAACAGTCCTCTTTATAGTTATTAGAGTCTATACGTCTACTGTGATGGGAATACCGTCTTTGGTTTCTCTATAATTTCTCGGAGAACTACTTCCACTTTCTCCTCTCACTTTTTCGACCGAGTTTTGAGTTGAAAGTTTTTTGTTTCTAGTACCGTAAACCAGGGTAGTGAAGTATCGTTTATGTACCCCTTTGTTACCTTTGTCACTGTCTGAAATAAAAGAACCCCAGGTTTTAGTGACGCCTACCACTGATGTCGGTACTTTACATTTCTGTGAACGAGACACTTTCTTTTCGTTACTGTTTGGATGTGTCACATAATTTTTCGTCTCTGTAATGAAACGGATGTTTCCAGGTATATCGGTTTCGATACCAAAAAGGTCCTTAGTATATACCTACACTCTCGGTCTGTCATTTTTTCCGACTCGTGACTTCTTGACTACGGAAACTTGACGCCACGACCTTCTCTGAAAACTCTCAGGGAACCTGTCGTTCCTCTGGTTTGGTCAGTTAGGATTTACTTTAGTTGGGACTTATAAGTAACCTTCCTGTCTACGACTTCGGCTTCGAGGTTATGAAACCGGTGGACTACGCTTCTCGACTGAGTAACCTTTTCTGGGACCACGACCCTTCCTAACTTCCGTCCTCCTCTTCCCCTGTTGTCGCCTACTTTACAGACCTACCGTAGTGACTGAGTTACCTAGACTCAAATTCGTTTGAGACCCTATGTCACTCCCTGTCCCTTCGGACCACACGACGTCAGGTACCCCAACGTTTCTCAGTCTGTACTGACTGATTGACTTGTTGTCGTTGAGAACAACATCTCGTACGAGATCCCGTAAGCTCGAAGTCATCAACACCGAGTAACCAAATGAACGGGGTACCGTACACCTTAGAGGGACCTCGTCTCTAGCTTGGGTACAGGGGACGTAACCGTGGTTGGTGACCTGGTGGTCCCTTCAGGCCATACAATGTAAAGAAGACCAAAGAATCTTAGTCTCTGACGTAATGGTAGGTCTTCCTGAAGAACGGAGAGGAAGGTATCACACTATCAAGAACGTAGAAGTCCTTTAGACTTCTCTTCATACAAGAGTAAAAGATATGGTAGATTACGTTCGACTGATCTGAACGATAGGATATGACCAATTTTAGATCAAACCTTAACCCTAGTAGTGAGCGAAGTCGGAATCGGATGTGAGTGTAGGATTCGACGTACTATACATGACTCCCACTGTTTATTCTACACACAAAGGTAAAGAGAAGTCAACTACCACCGACTTATCGTCGGATCCAGACAAAATACAGTCACCCACGTGCGTCGTACGTACGATTCAGAGAAGTCAACACAGACCGAGAAACACTGGGATACTTGACGTCGGGTGGTCCAGGTACCCTAAAAGTTCCGTTCTTCTGACCTCAACGATGTGGGAGGGGGTCCCCTAGAAGGACTGGGTCCCTAGATTGGGTATAGAGGACGACGTCGAGGACGTGACGTCCGCAAAAGAGATGGTGACTCGGTGGCCCCTTTGGACCACCAAATCCAGTTATATCACTTCATACTTACAAATCGTTACAAACGGCGTCTATGTTCCCCTTCTTCAATGTACGGATTTCAAGCGGTATGGAACTCTCTTTGTGAATAACATTCAGATTTTACACGATACATACACTTCACTTCAGTGAGTCAGCACAGGCTGAGACGCTGGGGTACCTGATCATCGGATGGTCTGAGGAGGGAGGTACCCTAAGAGGTCCGTTCTCATGACATCACCCAACGGCAAAGGAAGAGGTCCCCTAGAAGGACTGGGTCCCTAGCTTGGGTCAGAGGGCGTAAGGTCCGTCCGCGAAATTGGAGACTCGGTGGTCCCTGACAGTATACTTATATGATATACGATAAAAGGAGTATCACTATGTCCTTTACCAAAGTAAAAGGGTATACTCGTCACGTCATCTCGTTTTTAAAGTAAACTTGAGTTTTTAATGAGTTCTCAATTAGATGTTTTAGTTGTGTTTTACTTTATGTCTCTTTTCTAAATGTCGAAATACGATTTGTTTGACCAGTCTTACCGAGGGTCCTATCATTATAAGTCAAGGATTCAACACAGGTTGAGAAACGTTGGGGTACTTGACGTCGTACGGTCGGAAGAGACAGGAAGTGGTAGAGGTTCTCAGACGAATTTGAGTTCAGTCAATTCAGTCCCTACGGTAGGTCGGTAGAGTAGGAGACAGCAGGAGAAGAGGAGGACGGGAGTTAGAAAGGGTCGTAGTCCCAGAAAAGGTCACTCAGTGAGAAGTGTAATCCACCGGTTTCATAACCTCGAAGTCGTAAACAAGTTACTTATCACCTGTTAGGTTACTTATAAGTCCCAACTAAAACAAATCCTAACTTACCAAACTAGAGGAACTGCAGGTTTCCTGAGAGTTCTTAGAACTCTCGTGTTAGTTGTTGTGTTAAACTTTCGTAGTTAAGAAACCGTCAGTGGAAATTACCATGTTGAGAGTGTAGGTATGTACTGATGACCTTTTCAGTATCGAAACTGATATGTCTAAAAACAACCGTTTCGTTGCAGAGATGAAAAATTATGTGACAGATCAAACAGTAACGAAAAGAAGGTTCCTCTTTCGCAGAAAATTAAAGTACCGACGTCAGTGGTAGACGTCACTAAAACCTTCAGACAGTGACAAAGGTAACAAAGGGATACATAAACGGTACTTCATTAAAATCTTTTCCGTCTCCTTGGTCTCTATTTTAACGGTTATAGACGACCTAGTACCTTTTTCGTTCTCTCAAGGTCTTTTTGTAGATAAAGACGAAATAACTGATACGGTTTCGGAAACTGACACACCTAGTGTTATTTGACACCTTTTAGGACTTTCTCTACCCTTATGGTCTGGTGGATTGGACGGAGAACTCTTTGGATATACGTCCAGTCCTTCGTTGTCAATCTTGACCTGTACCTTGTTGTCTGACCAAGGTTTATCCTTTTCCTCACGCAGTTCCGACATATAACAGTGGGACGAATAGATTGAACATACGTTTCATGTAGTACTCTTTGTGACCCGACCTTCTTCGTGTTCGACCTGAGTTCTAACGGTCCTCTTTATAGTCATTGGAGTCTATACGTCTACTGTGGTGGGAATACCGTCTTTCACTTCTCCTTGATTTTTCGGAGAACTACTCTCACTTTCTCCTCTCACTTTTTCAACCCAATTTCGAGTTGTAAGTCTTTTACTTCTAGTACCTTAGACCAGGGTAGTGAAGTACCTTTATCTACCCCTTTGTCACCTTTGTCACAGTCTGAAATAAAAACCCCCGAGGGTTTAGTGATGTCTACCACTGACGTCGGTACTTTAATTCTGTGAATGAGGAACCTTCCTTTCAATACTGGTTGGATCTGTCGTATAAGTTTTCGTCGTTGTAATGAAACGGTTGTTTCCAGGCAGATCAGTTCCGATACCAAAAAGGTCATCAGTACACACCTACGCTCTCAACCTGACACTTCTTTCGACTCGTAGCTTCTTGACTACGAAAACTTGACACAACGACCTTTTCTGAGAACTCTCAGGGAACCTGACGTGCCTCCAGGTTGGTCAGGTAAGATTTCCTCTGGTCAGGACACACAGAAACCTTCCTGACTACGATTTCGACTTTGAGGTCATGAAACCGGTGGAGTACGCTTCTCAACTGAGTAACCTTTTCTGGGACTACGACCCTCCCTAACCCCCGTCCTCCTCTTCCCCTACTGTCTCCTACTCTACCGACCTACCGTAGTGGCTGAGCTACCTGTACTCAAACTCACTTGAGACCCTCAACCACTACCTGTCCCTCCGGACCACACGACGTTAAGTACTCCAGCGTTTCTCAGTCTGTGCTGACTCACTGACTTGACTTGACTTGACTTACCCTGGTCTACGGTACTAAAAACAAAAAACTTTCAACTCAAAATGTCGTTGCAAAAGTGAGCGGAGAAAGTGGAAGTAGTTCTCCGAGAAAATAAGGAGAAGGGAAAGACGGTAATCCCACCACAGTAGACGTAACAACTATGAAGATGGGCGTTAGAACTAAGGTCGAATACTTAGTAGGTCGAGTCATAAAGTGTACTACATAAGATTTAACTTTTTCGACCCACTATGATGTGTAGGAACCGTATGAAGAAAGGGTCAGGTAACAAGGTACAGGTCAAGATTGACAACGAACTGGACGTATGTCGAAAACGTCCTCCGTCCATTCCACCAGACCATAAGGGTAGACAAATTCTTAAAAGGTGTCAAATAACATTAGGTGTGTCAGTTTCCGAAATCGTATCAGTTAATTCGTCTTCATCTACAAAAACCTTAAGAGAAAAAGATAATAAGTTGTCTACAACCCTTAAACTAGAGACTAAGAAGACGGAAAAGATTTAGGTCGAACATGTAGACCTTCAAGAACCAAGTGTATGACTACCTCGGAACGAACTTCCTAAAACTCAAGATAGAACGATCGTGCACTTTACTCAACAAACTTTCAAACTTGTAAGAAACCATAACGGGAAGAAACCCTAACTTTACTTTTGAGGAAAAGGTCAGGACACCGGTGACGACTCAAAAGGTCACACGTTGTGAAATTGTCATAGTAGAAAATCCTAAACTTTATCGAGTGACCTTAAGGTAGTGGAGGTGATCGAAACAAATATCATTACGAAGGGTTCCCGGTGAACTGAAGTGTGAGGTCCTACAGACCGAGATCCACTCATTGGAATGGTACCACCAATAGGTCAAGTAATTCTGGAAAAAACATGTCAAGAAGATATATGAGCTTGATAGAAGAATTTGAGAAGACGAAGATAATCCAGGAATGACAAAGACAGAAAATAACACGAGTAGAAACGTACTTTACAATGGCACCATAGAGGTTAAAAGAACTTCTCTATAGATCAGAAAGGGCAACACAACAAAAGGAGACAAAGAAACGTAACGAGTGAATTCTTCGGAAAGAATAGAAAAAGAAGATAAGAAACCTCGAGACGTAAGTCACACTATATAGAAAGGGAAAGAGGAAAGAAAAAGTAAAGAGAGGAAAAGAGTCGATAAACATTCAGGAAGAGTCTGTTGTCAAAACGGAAGAAAGTAAAGAAAAAGAAAACCCACCACAACCAGTGACCGAGGATATGTCACAATAATTAGAGCTGGGTATCAAGAAGTCCGTCAAACGGATAATCTAGATTAGATTATCGACACAGATTATTAATTTGTATAAAATTTCTTTCTAACAGTTAGTCTTCTACTAAACTAATTATTACCTTTGAATCTATTCGTCCATGATGTATTAGGGTATAACCGACACATATGGGTTCGTTCTGACGAGTCAAAGAATATAAACCGTTTGTAAATACTTTGTACACGACACCCGAAACAGGAACTACGTTTCTATTGATTCTATATCACTATGTCACGAACGGGAGTTCTTCGAGTGTCAACAACCTCCTTTGTCAATGTTTACCTATGAACTTGACGTGTTTCAGTCTTTAAACGAACCGAAAGACCTTCATATCGGTTCCTCTTCGTGGGAGGGGCTTGCACTCTCTTTTATCTTTCCGAAGGACCTCCTCCACTATAGACTTTCCTCAGAATTTCATCGAAAAGTTTGATATGATTTCACGATTACGAAAAGAAAAAAATTAAAAGTCAGATGGAACGTCTATGTTATTTTACTGATCCTTTCATTTCAAAAATTTTTTAGTTCGGGTTAAAACAATAGTCTCATGTTTATATACTATAATGAGATTATATAATATTGTATAGATTTACGAGAGAAAGTTGAACGTCTGAATGGAGTCAATTCACCAAATTTTATCGATTACCCTTCGAAGACATGTATCGTGTCCTTCAAGTCGAACCACGAGACACTATTGTCTACCAACCTTATCCCCCAGCTTCCCTTCATGTTCTCCCTCCCTTATATGCACATGTATGTCGACTAAGTGAAGTAACATGTCGTCTTTGATCGTGTTGTAACATTTCGTTAATATGGGGTTAAAAATTTTTTTACGTCTTTTGTCTGTCCATGTGTAGGTGCCTGATGTGGAACTGACCGAACCAGAATATCCTACTCAGCCATGGTCGGTAACCGGTTACCTTTCCTGACCAATCGTACTTCCTGTCTGTCGGACTCGTTTCTCGACCGACACTTTAAAGGTCTCACCTACCACCCCATCTATACTTCACGTCAAGTCAAGTCAAGTCAAATCATCGAGTCAGTATAGGTTGAGAAACGTTGGGGTACTTAACGTCGTGTGGTCCGGAGGGACTGGTAGTGGTTGAGGGTATCAAGTGAGTTTGAGTGTAGGTAGCTCAGTCACTACGGTAGGTCGGTAGAGTAGGAGATAGAAGGGGAAGAGAAGAACAGGGGTCAGGGAGGGTCGTAGTCTCAGAAAAGGTTACTCAGTTGAGAAGTGTACTCCACCGGTTTCATGACCTCAAAGTCGAAATCGTAGCAAGGAAGGTTTCTTTAGGGTCCCGACTAGAGGAAGTTTTACCTGACCAACCTAGAGGAACGTCAGGTTCCCTGAGAGTTCGCAGAAGAGGTTGTGGTGTCAAATTTTCGTAGTTAAGAAGTCACGAGTCGGAAGAAGTGTCAGGTTGAGAGTGTAGGTATGTACTGACGACCTTTTTGGTATCGGAATTGATCTACCTGAAAACAACCGTTTCATTACAGAGACGAAAAGTCCTCCCCACCGTCACTCCTCTATGGGGAACAGGTTCCATTCCTCGTCGTCGACGCGAAACGACCTCGTCGGTACTTATCTATGGGGTGTAGGTTCCATTCTCTTTGGGTTCATTCTGCCATCCACAACGTTCTCCCGTAGTCTCCCGTCTGTGTGACTTTGGTATTAGTGTCTTTTGATCAGTTAGATTAGTGTACCTGGTGTCGGAACAGATTGAGTCACTTTGGTTCGGTACGGGACACCGGTGGGTTCCCGTGGGTTCTACCCGTCCAGTACCACCTCTCTAGACTGTCTTACACCAGGTGACCTCTTCCCTTACCGTTTGGTGAAGTCATAAGAACGGAACTCTTGGGGTACTTGTCATACTTTTCAGTTTTACTATCCTATGACTTTCTCCTTGAGGGGTCCAGTCATCCACGGGTTATACGATGACCTCTAGTCACCTCTTTCTTGAGGTCTTTCTTACTTCCCTACCTCGGTTTTGTTCTTGTTATCGGTCAACACCTACACTGACCACTATCTTCGTTCCAGACTACCATATTTCTCGTTATACTTCACGTTCGTAACCCGTTTAAGAAAACCGGTAAACTCACTGAATTAACACGAGGGAAAGACAACAGGACGAACACAAAGAGTAGGGAGGGAGGGGTCAGGAAGGAAGAAAGAACAAAATTTATCATACAACCACACTGAAAAATTTCTGTCCGAAGGGTACACGGGACTAAAGAAGTGAAAAAAAAAAAATTGGACCTACAAAAAATTGTTCAGGTGTATCTAAGGAAAATCTTTCTTCTGATTAATGTTTAACCATTTAATTTTTATTTTATCTTTTACTTAATTTCCCTCTTTTAAAACGGAATACTTCACAGACATTAAATTAGAGGTAAGGGATGGGGAGTATACATCCCTTGTAGAAGACTTACGGGTTACGATTTAATTTCGAATCGAGACTGAAGTTTTTCGTATTTCGGATCATTTTTCCATTCGTCAGTTTGTCTATATAATGTCTATTTTGTACCAATTTACATACTGACATAAAAGGAGTCACATAAGTAAGTGCTGAAAGTTAGTTGATACTTGTATCAGGAAACTTACATCAGTGTCCTTTTGTATATTTTATATCGGTACATGAACGAACCCTCTGACTCTTCAGAAAAGTCTTCTCTCCTACAAATTCATCCACAACAAATAAATTTTTTTTTGTTATTAAAAAAGAGGACTGTTTCATTACGTACATGTCTCAACTCAGGTAGATTATCAAAATATTCTGAAAAGTACTTTAGTCGGTTCGGGAGAAAAAGGAAGAATTTTTGTTCATAAAGGTCGTGAAAGGTCAAAATTAAGACGATGGTTATATAAAGATTGATTATACGAATACTACGATGACGAATTATAAAAGTCTCCATTTATCACATATAACTGAAAACAAACATATTTGAATCTGAACGGAAAGAATAAAGGACTGAAGACGGTGGGTGGAGGGGTAGAGACCACCAACAACCAAAACAACGACAGACAGTATCATCTCCGAAACAAGCTTACAGAGAACTGGAACCGTTTATCAAGGTCAAAGTTCGACGGACCTTGTTGGACATACCTTCTCGATCGATCCGGACATGGACCTCCGAAGGGATACCCCCCTTAGTCCGTCGATAGAACTATAAAATAGCTCGTCGAGTGTTTACAGTCATAAAAATGTAAAAGAAAAACTCAACCAGGCAAAGGGATTTCTCCTTAGAAAACCCGAGAACGAGTCCTACATATTTCGACCAACGGTTGAAAAGGTCTCGGTCCGACCCGTACGTCGATTTTCAAAGTGGGAGAGCATGTATCTGTAGGGGAATTAGGGAGAAAAGTCTTACCGCGGTACTCGATACGGATGACAAGAGTTGAGGTCTCAAGGAGTCCGATTCGGAGAAGTCCTACTTTGGATACTCGGAGACCCACTTCTTCCGATAAGTGGACGGACACACCCCTCCTACCCTGCTAGGTCCCTAGTCACCGAAGGACATGCAAGTTGTTTACGTGTCAAGTCGTGGAGGATGGGGTGGAACGCCCGTGGGCCGGGGACCAAGGACCTACGAGCCCAAGACGTCCTCTAACTAGCGACAATCCGTGGTACGTAGACTAAAGGTGTAGGGACGTAAAACAACTTTGTGAAATGGTCGACAGTCAAAGAGAAGAGAAACGGAAACACCCAAATACGTAAAAAATATTTTTCAGGGGAAATATAGGAAAAGGATCCAAAAGTTCTCCCTCGTCTCCTCATATGTAGAAGTTAGTCGAGGAAATTTAGACCTAAACATTCAATGGGAAAGTTTCTGTCAAATTCATTCCCACTTCCGTACTCCCCTACTTTTTCCGTCAAATCCAGTTTCTTTGTTGTTCAGGTTCGTTCTTGTCTCTACAGACTTTCACAAACCGTAGCACAAACCCTTCATTCCTAAGGTCAAACCGACCTCAGATCCGATACTACCTGTTCCCTATTGACTCCCTTCATCTGTCGGAGACACTATCTAACCAAAAATTTTTACCTGGCTGAACAAAAGAAGGGAACTCCGTATGTATCAAGAATGGTATACTGAGACTTCGAAGGAGGTAGTCCTTCCTCTCAGAAAAGGAGTCGGGGACCTTAGACCTGACCGGACCACTACGAGACCAGCTGTCTTACACCGTCTTCCCTGTCACGTACCGAGACTGATCTGGTGTTCCCCGGAACGTGGAAGATGAACGGTAAAACCTTGGACAGGTGTACGGTACTCGAGTTCATACGACGACCTCTTACTCTCTGTACGTTGGGTCAGAAGAGACATGGGGAGTGATTATCGGACAGTCAGGGGTCTTCGTCGGTCACCCCACTGAATGTCTACTGGTGTGTGTGTCCCTCGAATTAACTCGGGTCTGTTCTATGGGGAAGGATCCTGTTTGGGTCCCCGGAGAGGTACGGTCCGACCCACGACCCTGGTGTCACACTTAGTCTGTACTCCCTGTGTTGGTGTTTCTCCCTCTGTCCGACGAAACCACGAGATCCTTACTCGAAGTAGTTTAGTCCTCGACGTCCTGAGCCCTAGTATTCGTGTAAGAAGAGAGCTACACAGGGACGGAGAATTAGAGAGGAAATAGGTTATGGGTTTTCTTTTAATCAAGTCTTACAGTCTCGGTAAGACCGACTCGTAAGACATTCCATCGTGTCGGGTTTCCTTTATATTATACTTGGTATATACGGTAAATTTTAAAAGATCGTCAGTGGTATTATTTTTCATTTTTCTACGTCCATTTAGTCAGTATACAAAATAAATTGAGCCATATAGGAGAGTATTGTTAAGTTTTCGAGTTTTGGTTAACATTGTAATAACTCTGTAAAGTGTCGAGGAATAAAACTCGAGTGAAAGAACCTTAACGGAAATTTAAAAGTCGTGTGGAGTAAAGTCTCGTCGGTGAAAAAGTCAGGAGTAATCCCCGGAAACCGGTCACCAACGCACTACCTGTCACACCAGACGACGCGAGTCTTCACGGAGTCTCTTGTCTGACGGTTCGTCTTCTCGAACAGAGAGTAGCGGACGTAGAGGGACGACCCGTGGGTCTGGACTCCTCCGGACGTGTCCCTGGACGACTTGAGGACGGAAGAGGCTAATACAAAAATCCTCTCCGACGCAGCGGGGACCCGGTACCCCTTTGGAAACGGAGGGAATCCGGACCGAGGGACGTCCGGAGGAGAGGAATGCTACTTTGTGCTGGCGACCGGGTCGACCCGGACGTCCGTGTGGAGTCTCGGTCCAGGACACACGCCGAGAACACTTAACGAGAAAGAAAAGAACCCGTGTGTTTTTTGTAAGGGACTGAGGAAAGGAGGGGAACGTCGAACTCTTGGTGGACACCTCCCTCGATGTGTTCCGCGGGAAACAGAGAGTCGAACCCAACTTGTCACATGGACGAAAACTATTTTCAGAATGGGGCTTTTCGGTGTAAAAACAGGGAAAAGAAGGAAAAGGTAAAAACACCTCGGTTACTAGTTTAGATGAAAGTTGTAAATTGGAATATTTTGTCCCCGTCCAGAACCGAAACCTTTACCTAAAATCTCAAGGGGTGCGGGCTAGGCCCAGACTGAAAGACTCTCGTTCCGATTCTTGACCCGTAATCAAGACTTCCGAGGTCTTTAGGAAATACTATGAGGAACTATTACACTAAGACACAGCAGAGGTAAAGAGTCATTTTAGAAAAGGTTTGAACTCCCCTCCACAGGAAATTTCTTTACCCAGACTGTCTTGTTGACACGGCTATCATCAAGTCTCTCTAACCCCTTCACATCCGTATTCACCTCCTGTACTTACGACAGGGACTCCCACTGTCGAAGGTCCCAAATACATACTCCTTTGGTTCGGTGGGGGAGTAGTGGGTAACTGGGGGAGTCCATTGTACCGCGGTTCTCTTACGTATACTACATCCAAAAGTCCGGTGACCACTATTGAAACAAGAGAATAAAATTTGGATCTATAAACGTAAGGGACCACCGAGTCTCCGATTTCGTAGACGGAGAATTACGCCCTCTGGACCCAAACTAGGGACCCAACCCTTCTAGGGGACCTCTTCCTTTACCGTTGGTGAGGTCATAAGAACGGACCTCTTAGGGTACCTGCCTCCTTGGACCACCCGATGTCAGGTGCCCCATTGTTTCTCAGTCTGTGCTAACGTGTCGAATTGAAAGTGAAAATGGATCGTAAATGTCATGTCGTCCTCTCGACCTTTAGGAGGGTTTTCTAAACGACTGTACCGGAAGTAGTCAAGTCATTGAGTCAGTACAGGTTGAGAAACGTTGGAGTACTTAACGTCGTGCGGCCCGGAGGGACAGGTAGTGGTTGAGGTCCTCAAGTGAGTTTGAGTGCAGGTAGTTTAGCCACTACGGTAGGTCGGTAGAGTAGGAGACAACAGGGGAGAAGGAGGACGGGGGTTAGGGAGGGTCGTAGTCTCAGAAAAGGTTACTCAGTTGAGAAGCGTATTCCACCGGTTCATAACCTCAAAGTCGAAATCGTAGTCAGGAAGGTTTCTGTGGGTCCTGACTAGAGGAAATCTTACCTGACCAACCTAGAGGAACGTCAGGTTCCCTGAGAGTTCTCAGAAGAGGTTGTGGTGTCAAGTTTTCGTAGTTAAGAAGCCGTGAGTCGAAAGAAGTGTCAGGTTGAGAGCGTAGGTATGTACTGGTGACCTTTTTGGTATCGGAACTGATCTGTCTGGAAACAACCGTTTTATTACAACGACGAAAAGTTATACGATAGATCCAACCAGTATTGTAAGGAAGGTTCCCCATTCACAGAAAATTAAAGTTCCTACGATAGTGGTAGACGTCACTAAAACCTCGGGGGGTTTTATTTCAGACTGTGACAAAGGTGACAAAGGGGTAGATAAAGGGTACCTCACTACCCTGGTCTACGGTACTAGAAGCAAAAGACTTACAACTCGGAAATTCGATTGAGAAATTAAGAGGAGAAAGTGCGAGTAGTTCTCCGACAAATCGAGGAGAAGTGAAAGACGGTATTCCCACCACAGTAGACGTATAGACTCCAATGACTATAAAGAGGACCGTTAGAACTCAGGTCTAACACGAAGAAGGTCGGGTCACAAAGAGTACTACATGAGACGTACGTTCAATTTATTCGTCCCACTGTGATATGTCGGAACTGCATGAGGAAAAGGATAAACCTTGGTCAGATAACAAGGTACAGTTCAAGATTGACAACGAAGGACTGGACGTATATCCAAAGAGTTCTCCGTCCAATCCACCAGACCATAAGGGTAGAGAAAGTCTTAAAAGGTGTCAAATAACACTAGGTGTGTCAGTTTCCGAAACCGTATCAGTTATTTCGTCTTTATCTACAAAAAGACCTTGAGAGAACGAAAAAGGTACTAGGTCGCCTACAACCGTTAAACTAGAGACCAAGGAGACGGAAAAGATTTTGGTCAAACTTGTAGACCTTCAAGTGCCAAGTGCATAACGACTTCGGACCGAACCTCTTAAAACTCGTAATGAAATGATCGCACACTCTACTCACGTTAACATGCCATCAAACTAGTAAGAAACCGTAACGGAAAGAAACCCTAACCTTACTTTTGTCTGGAAAAGGTCAGGAGACCGGTGACGACTCAAAAGGTTTAAACGACCGTATAACTCACGTCGTGAAAGTGTCGTAGTAGAAAGTCCTAAACTTTATCGAGTTGACCTTACGGTAGTGGAGGTGATCGAAACAAGCATCACTACGAAAGATTCCGGGTGGACTGAAGTGTAAGGTCCTACAGACCGAGATCTACTCACTAGAGTGGTAGTACTAATAGACCCAGTACTTCGAGAAGAAACATGTCAAGAAGGCACATAAGAACGGTGGAGAAGAATTATAGAAGACGAAGACAATCCAGGTATGGTAAAGACAGGAAATAACTCGGGTAGAAACGTACTTTACAAGGGAACCATAGAGAT